>CATQJT010000078.1:0-149471 GCA_958301585.1 Merodon equestris
TGTTCGCGCAAATAAATAAAATATTTCGGAGAAACAATCAGAATGACATTCAGGATCTAAAGCTTCCGAGAACGTCAGACAATGAACGCTTGCTACGAACAGTTAGTATCGATCCGGAGAGCGCCATCCTGGATGACGACTTCTTCGTGATCGAGGATCCTCAGGAGAAGGTGGCGACAGTGGGAGCTGTCTTCCAGGAAGTGTACAAGGTGAATGATAGTATTCGCCCGAACCACGACCTGGAAGATAGAGCCCTGCTTCATCACTTCTATCTTCGAAATGATATCGATCATTGGCGATCAGAGAACCTTGGTTTTACAGGGTTCAATGAAGATTTCATGGCAAACAATGTCATCGCCAATGAGGGGGTTAATACCCTGTTCATATCGACGGAGGATCTTCAGATGATCTTCGAGTCATTGAGGAAGAAAAAATCCGCGGGAGTCGACGGTAAATCCAATGTTGTGCTTAGGCACCTTCCGCAAGTGGCTGTAGAGCGGTACAGCATCCTGTTCAACAATGCACTGAATAATGCATATTATCCAGTGCACTGGAAGACAGCGGTGGTGCAACCAATTCCCAAGAGGGGTAAAGACACATCTAACCCGGAAAATCTCCGGTCAATAAGTCTCCTTCCGAGTATCAGCAAGGTTTTCGAGAAGGTGATCCATAGGGCCCTGTCTAAATGGGTTCAGGACAATAAAATCATCCCGGATAACCAATTCGGTTTCAGAGCGGGGCATGACACTATTCATGCCGCGTCGAAGCTTGTGTCGGATGTCCAATGGAATAAATGCAAGAACCAATGCACGGGTGCCTGTCTGATTGACTTGGAAAAAGCTTTCGATACCGTATGGTTAGAAGGTCTTTATTACAAGCTCAGTCGGCTGGGCATAAGTAAACCACTGCTATATATGATTTTTGACATGTAAACAGGTAGAAAGTTCGTAGTGAAAATTGCCAACGTGACTTCTACCCAAACATTTGAAATCAAAAATGGACTGCAACAGGGTACGGTAAATTCGCCGATCCTTTTCAGCATTTACCTAAGCGATCTGCTAGTTTCTCTTCACCATTCAATAGCGTACGCAGACGACCTAATCGCGTACAGATCAGGTCCAACGATCGACGTCATTGTTACTCTTCTGCAGCGTGACTTCGAAAAAATTCAGCAGTATTGTGATGACTGGAAGTTGAAAATCAACTTCCAGAAATCAGAATATATATTGTTCAGAACGCCTTTGTCTAGAGCCTCTCGGGACACTTAATTTTAGGACCGGACGGGCGTCCACTGACGAAACAAAGTTTGGTCAGATATCTTGGGATCGTGCTGGATCAGTATCTATATTTTGACAAACATGTAGATGCTGTAGAAGGGCCCGGGGCGCTTTCGCTCTGACAAGATGGCTGTTTCATAGCAGCCAACTTGATTCTAGGGTGAAGGTAATCTGCTACATGGCCTTAATCAGGCCCATGGTTGCCTATGGATGTCCCGTCTGGTTCAATGTGAGAGCCAGCTTAACGGAAAGGATTCGGGTGTTTGAGAGACAATGTTTCAGGACGTGTCTGGGGCTACATAGGACACCCGAATCTGAGTACATGAAATTTTACCCGAACGAGGTCCTATACAATAGGGCCAGGATTGTACGGATAGATAATTTTTTGATCAAACTGATTTGAAGCCACGTTGTGAGAGCAATGACTTCTGTCAATAGCCTGATCTTTGGGGCTTACTACCCCAACGATTTATATCAGGAGAGAGTGCGCCTTAATGGCTTTGTGCCGCCAGAAGCATTCCTCTATTTAGATAGATGTGGGCTGATCCAGGATAGATTGGCTGTACCGGTAAATGGGTCGCAATTCCGTGGAACGGCGATTCCTCTACGAACCCGATGTCGCGCTCCGTGAGCCTGAGCGCCTCAGGTTCTGTAGATCGGTTTCACGCCGGGATCGAGGAGACGTAGTCCGACAGCATCAAGGCTGTTGGTGGCTGGAGAGAGCTACGTCAGTGGACACTTCGAGAGCTTCAGCCTCTTCAAGGCATCGCCTGCCTAACACCAATGGCAGGCTTACATAGGCTAGGGTAGGGTAAGGTAGGGTAGGGTAGGTAGTAGTAGGGTATATATACGTATAAAAAAAAAATAAAAAAAAAAATATATATATATATATATATATTAAATATATATTATGTATATACTTTATATATATAAGTTAATGAAAATATTATTGATTTATGAAAAAAAATATTTTTTTTAGGCAGATTGCCTGACCTTTATTGTAACCGGTAAACTTAAGACTAAAAGACTACCTAATACTCCACATGCATTTATTGTTGATTATTGCTGAGTCGCCGAGAGAGGTGCATTTGATTGTATTGTTTAATCAGGTGTTTTGATCGTACCTTTTTCCAGGTATTCTGTCTGTTAAGTGGTTTGAGCGTTAATTGGGTTGGGTGAATGAATCGCGAGTGCAATTCGGAAATTTGATCTATTTTCCGTTAACTCTTCCCCCTCTAAATGCGATGGTCCTCAATCGCTTAAAAATATGGAAGATCGTTGAACCTTGTTCGGGGAATGATAGGATCATCTGTTGCTGGTGTCTTTTTTGATTGCGGAGGAATTTGGACGTCTTTTATTTGTGGTTGTTGAATAATAACTTTTGTATTTTTTCCTCTTGTACAGATTTTATAAATCGTTAGGATTAAAAGGAAAATTCCGATGGAAGCCATGGCCCCGTAGATGGTGAAAGCCAGTGTTGTGCATTCATCTTGGAGTAACTCAATTTGCCTTGTATTATTAATATGTAATTCGCCCATCATTTCTAAAGACAAGAGCTTGGGAGTTTGCTGCAAGACTGCTGGGAGGATCGTATGCGTAGATACTTCTAGTGCCGTGAATACCCTGTTATTGATGGTGATGTTGATTTTCTCGTATTTGATTAGAAAAGTGCCTGTAAGGTTCCGGTGTGCGGCTTCAGCTTCGAGAGTTCCGTTGAAATCGTTTAGAAGTATTATTCCTGGTGATATTTCCTCGATAGTGGGAATGTGCTGACTATTTATTAAATTGCATGATGCTTCTTTACTTCTTAATAAATTGGGGATACATGTGGAGTTTTTAATGTTTACAAGATATTGTTTTTTACAGATTGAAATATTGTTTACAGATTTACATTCATTGATTATTCCAAGCAGTTCATCTTTATTCTTTATAATTTGCTTATATTTAATTTCTATTGCTATTCCGTTTCTTTTCACAGGTTTAATTAAAATTTGTTCATAAACATTATTGTCTGTTATTGGAATATTAACAATATACAAAATTGAAACTGAATTAGTTATTACTTTAATTTCAGCGAAATTTAAGGCTTCTTCTATAGTAGAAAAGGGAATATTTTCTTTACTTAATTTTTTTGTGGCTATGCTTATTTCTTTTTTTGAAAGGAAAGTGAATTTACAATGCCTAATTTTGCCCAATGAATAGCTAGATTTATATTCTGGAGTTCTTCTTTAACAATTTTAAATTGATATTGAATTTCGGATATAATATTCCTATTCATATTTTTGTTCTCTTTTATCATTGCTTCAATTTCATTAGTAATTTTTGTTAAATTATTAATTCGTTCATTATGTAGACTATTGATTATGATTTGGTTGTTGGAATTTACAAGTAAATTATTCGTTTTTCTTTTTATTGTCATATAATCGTCGTGGTCGGGATTGCCAGCAATCCATTTCCACGCAGAGCCTATAAAGTTTAATGATCTTTTGGTTTTTTGGGGTTTTAGGTTATGGATTAAATTCTGTATTTGCTGGTATTCATGCGAAAGGTTAGGAAATAAGGGATCGTTTTTCGTTTCGTTTTGTTCTAGAGTTGGAGTGATGTTGGTCAGAAATTGTTCGTATAGGTCAAGGTCAACTTCGTGAATCAGTTTTAAGTTTCCGTTTTGTATTTTTGCTTGTCCGGTGTGTAATGAAACAAACTGTGAATTAGAGAAATCCAAGATTTGAATTTCTCCTGTTGCAGTAAAGAGTATATGCCTGAAACAGTAAGAGAAGGGGTAGGATTGTTAGTCAATTTCTAATATGGCTTTTGTGTACGGTTTTTCCTGATTCTGTTATCACTACTGTATTTTTGTTTTCTTTAACTATTTCTTGTCTGTATCTAAACGTTAATTTTGAGCCTAATCTTTTGTTGTGTTTTACGTCTCCTGGGTTGTAGGTTCTTGGCGGTTTCCGTTTTTAATTGTGATACTTAATGTCTTTTTGTTGTTTTTGTAACAATTTTTTGATATTTTTTTGGCGATTGTTTTCGAGTCCTTCGGGAGTTGTGTTAGGTGATCGGCCAAGGAAAAGTTCAACCGGTTTTTTGCCAGTTGTTGAATGGACTGTGAAGTTGTACTCGTTAGTTGCTTTTTCGAGTAACTCTTCGAATGAACGAGAGGTCTGTTCGGTTTTGATGCATCGCATAATCTCGGAAAGAGTGGCATGGAACCGCTCGATTTGTCCATTTACCTCACTTTTATATGGTGGTGTTTTGTAGATGCGTATACCTAGTTCATCTTCGATCATAGATGTGATGCTTGCTGAATTGAGTGCAAGCTCGTTGTCAGTAACTATGTTTTCGGGAACTCCGAATGAGGAAATCATTTCCCGAAGTGGTTGTCTAATGTCAGTTACAGCTCTTGATTGGATAATTTTAGTTTTTGCAAATTTCGTAAGTTTGCATATGGCGGTCAAAACTAAAACTTTTTCCGTGGAAAATATATCAAAATGTACTGTGTGGCCAGGATATTTTGGGATAGGAGTTGGTTCAAGGGTAGGTTTATTTGGGTGCCGTTCATATTTATTCTCTTTGCAAGTTCGGCAATTCTTTACTAATTTTTTAATCTTTGCTGCCATTTTTGGGAAGTAAAAGTTTTCAAGTAACTGTTTTCGATTTTCTTCTGGGTTACGATGAGCTCTACGATGAATTTTTAAAATCTTCTCCTCTTGTTCGGTTTCATCGGTAACGTCCTTGTTGATGCTACACATTTTTAAATTATAATTTGAAAATAATTATTGAAAAAATACAAAAATTAACTTACTCGCAATTAGGTCTAATAGTGTTGATATTTTGATACCATAGTAATAATAATACTACATTGTAAACACTGGAAATTTAAACATATCGAAAACAGAATTGAATAAAGTGACCACCAGGAGCTCTGGCGGGCCTCTTTGGTCTGGAAAAGTGATAGAGGAAGGATCGTGTTTGATTTAAAGAAAAGTTTCTGTTGGCCGCTTATCGGAAAGTTATTTTTGATTTTCGTTGAGTCCAAAAACGCTTGGACATACATTTTTTGGTGCCGAAACCCGGGAAAAATAATAGTTGAAGTTCCCATCATAAAATTAAATTAAAAATAAAAATACAGATACATATAATAAATATAAATATAGTGCAACTATACTCCAGCTATCGAATTCGGTCCGTGGAAGCACTACCAGTGAAGAGCCCGAGGCTGCGAACTTTCAACGAGCGTGGAACCGGTGAAGCTGCGTACTCCTAAATCAAACATCGAGGGAAACATCGAGAGAAGCATCAGGAGAAACATCGTGTAAGCGATTTTAATTATATTATTGCATGCAAATTAGTGAACATTTAAAGAGTATTCAACGCATTATCCAATCTTGTTGAATAGTTAGAATCGCAGCGCTGCTACAATTCAAATTAGAGCTTTCGATTACTCGTTTCACATTGTGATCAAAAAGCTAGCGCTTAGGAGGAGCAAAGTTCGTTTTCTTTTTCACATTGCCGCGTGGTTCAAATATCGCCGAACCTCGTTAAAAGCTTTCTCTCGTACAAAACAAAAAAAATCAGTTATCGTTGTTGGTGGCGGATCGATCTGGCTAAGTCGAGCGTGGGAGAAGTTCTTGAATTCGCCGCTAAATTTACTAAAAGCTTCTTACTGCAAATTTCGTTGGCAGAATATTTTTTTTTCATTCGTTGCTGTGGAAACATTGTTGTGTTGCTGCTGAATTCCGGTAGGGGAGAAGTACACACTCAACTTTCCTGTTCGTTTTTTAAATTCCTAATTGCGCCTTTGAGTGGAAGCGATCGTTGCCGCTGATAAGAAATTCATGCAGGATAGGTTGTCTAAGCTTCTTCGATTGAGAGGATTTCGTAGATAATGTCTAAATCAGATATCGTTGCTGAAGAAGAAATTGATATGGAAAATCAAGTGCGTGAGGAGCTTACGGGCGAAAGAGAGCTAGCTGGCCAGCGTGCAAGAAACATGTCTGAGCTGAAAGCATCACTACTTCCACTAAAGGAAGTATGAGTAGAATAAAGAAATTAATGGATTGTAATGGGTCGTCTATTTCTATTACGGAGTTAGAATGTCGTTTAGGAATCCTTGAATCCTACTTCAAACAGGTTTTGAGCGTTCAACTATCATTAGATCGAATAAATATCTCTGAAGAAGAGGGAAACAATGCTATCAAAAGAGCGGAAGTTGAGGATTTGTATGTGGGAACAAAGTCGAAAATGTTATCGTTGCTAGCAGAAAAGAAATCGAACACAAGCACGTGCGAGAGTTTTAATGCATCACTTGTACACCACCAACCTATTTCAAGGTCAAAGTTAGAACGAATTAAGCTGCCGGTATTTTCCGGAAAGTTTTCGGAATTCCCAAACTTTATTGGGATATTTTCAAGTCTTGTGGATAAGGATGATTCGTTAGGTAATCTGCAGAAATTTAATTATCTGAAAAGTTGCTTGTCGGCGTCTGCACTAAATGCAGTTAAGGAATTTGATTTAACCGCCGCAAATTATTCGAAGGCTATAGCCCGGTTAAAAAAGAGATTTGACAGCAAGACCATGATGTTTCAGGAGCATGTGAATGGATTGCTGGGAATCCAAAAAATTACCAAATGTTCTTCTTTCAATTTACGAAACTTGGAAGATAGTTTTAATGCGCATATAGGGGCTATGCTTAGTATTGGCGATTACAAGGATATTGCTGATGCATTCCTAATTTCATTTGCACTCGATAAAGTAGACGCGGAAACTAAGTCCAAGTGGGAGGAGGCTCTGGACCATTCGAGGTTACCATCGTGGGATGAGTTTTCCAAATTGTTGGATCGTCGTTGTCAAACTCTAGAGGCGAAGGAATCAAAGATCTGTAAAACTGAATCAAGTGCTGGAACTAGTAATTCAAGTCGTTTTCGTCCACAGAAATTTCTTCAAAATACACGTCACTGATTGTTCACAATAAGAAGTGCGAATTCTGCTTAGCTGACACCCATGATATAGTTACTTGCCCTAATTTCGCTCGCTTGCCTGTGTTGAATCGTTTTCAAGAGGTCAAAAAACGTATTCTTTGTATCAACTGTTTGGCAACGGGTCACTCAGAAGATGCAAATCAGCTAAATGTAGTATATGTTCTCTACCTCATCATCGGTTGCTTCACAGGTTCACGGCTGAGAACGAATCCAATAATGATGTATCGGCAAACTTGAAAACTGATGCTAGTCACAATAATATTTCGTTGCTGTCAAGTGCGTTTAAAAGAAACTGCTCACACGTTATTTTGGCCACTGCTTTAGTCTATCTTAAAGATAAGTTTGGTAATTATCAACAAGCTCGAGCTTTACTAGACTCAGCGTCCCAGTTGAACTTTTTAACAGAGGATATGGCCCAGAAACTTAAGCTAAAAAAGGTTCAAATGCATACATCTGTCTCTGGAATAGGAAAATCCAATGCAGTTGTTAAGTATAAAACTGAAACTAGCGTTAAATCGAAAACTTCCGGTTACGAATTTAGTCTAGATTTTTTGATTTTGAATGGTATAACCAATGTGCTTCCGGAAAGGAAATTTGATATATCGACTTGGAATATCCCATCGAATATCCCCTTAGCAGATCCTTACTTTAACTTACCCAACCGCATAGACCTGTTGATAGGAGCAGATAGTTTTTTCCAGCTGCTCTGTGTAGGACAAATAAAGCTTGGATCCAATTTGCCAATCTTCCAAAAAACTTTGCTAGGGTGGATAGCATCCGGTAGATATGGATTGTCAGAGATTCCTGAAGCAGTTTGCATGTTAACTAATTGCTCCGAAGTTCAAGATGCTTCACTAAATGACATCGTCAACAAATTCTGGGAAATGGAAGAGGTGAACCAAAAACGTAGATTTTTAACACAAGAAGAAGAGGATTGTGAAAAGGAGTTCCTGAAGGGAATTTGTCGTCAGGAAGACGGTCGTTTTGTGGCTAGCCTGCTTTTCAGGCAGCCACCGGAGGAGTTAGGAAACTCGTTGAACAGTGCTAGAATTAGGTTCCATAAATTGGAAAAACGACTGCAGAAGAACTCTGAGGTACGAGAGCAGTATAATCAATTCATGGAGGAATATCAACGCTTGGGTCAGATGGAAATTGTCGCAAAGGATCAGTTAGACTTAGTTAAATATTTTGCTCCCCATCAATTTGTTCTCAGGCCGGATTCTTTGACCACAAAATTGAGAGTCGTATTCGATTGCAGTAGCAAGACTACGAACAACATATCGTTGAATGATCTTCTTTTTAAGGGCCCCATAGTTCAAGACTATTTGTATGACATTATTCTTCGTTTTCGAACACACAAATATGTCATTACTGCCGATATCTCGAAAATGTATAGGCAGATATTAGTGCATGATAAGGAACAATACTACCAATGCATACTTTGGAGGTCAAGCGATCAGGAAGAATTGCGGGTATACAAATTGAAGACAGTTACATATGGTACCACTTCTGCCCCTTATATTGCCACTCGTTGTCTTAAATATCTTGCAGATGAAAATGTAACCAAGTTTCCCTTGGGCGCAAAAGTTATAGGAGAAGATTTTTATATGGATGACATGATAACTGGTGCTAATTCTTTAGAAGGGATTGAAAGGATTTATCAGGAGGTAAATTATTTGTTGGAAACTGCAGGATTCGAACTACGTAAATGGTGTAGCAATGCCCGCAATTTCCTAATTAAGATCTCTGGTGAGGGTAGTTCCGCTGATTCATTGCGTATAAACGATAAGGATGTTATTAAGACTTTAGGTGTGGTATGGAAGCCTGAACAAGATGAACTGCACTACGTTGTGCCTAATATAAGATTTAGTCAGAAAGTAACAAAAAGGATTATTTTGTCCGAATTATCTCAAATGTTTGACCCGCTAGGATTAATAAATCCAATCGTAGTAAAGGGAAAAATATTAATGCAGGATCTTTGGATATCCAAATGTAGTTGGGATGAATCAGTTCCGGCGCAATTACATTCCCAATGGGAAGAATTCCGAAAAGCGATTGTGGATCTGCACCAAATAAAAGTGACAAGGTTCATTCTTGGTGAGAATTCTAATTCACCACCTTCGAATATTCAGCTGCATGGATTTGCAGATGCATCGATTCGCGCATATGGCTGCTGTGTGTACATTCGCACCATTAATAGTCGAGGAGAAGTGAAATGCAACTAATTAAGTGCAAAGTCGAAAGTAGCTCCGATTAAAACTAAGTCGCTGCCGCGGCTAGAACTATGTGCTGCAACTTTGCTTGTTGATTTAGTTAACAAGATACTGGTAAATTTTGTGGAACGCGTCTATAAAATCTTTCTTTGGTCAGATTCGGAAATAGTGTTGCGTTGGATCTCCACTTATCCTTTGTCGTGGGAAATTTTCGTTGCAAACCGCGTATCAAAGATACAATCTGAACTACCATCTGCCAGTTGGAGGCATGTTAACTCGAAAGCCAATCCGGCTGACATAGTTTCCCGTGGAGCTTATTGTGAGGAACTGATAGAGAGCATATGGTTCCACGGCCCTCCCTTCTTGTATTTGACGGAAGAATTGTGGCCTAAACAAAAGCGGCATTTATTAGCAGATTTGGAGTCTGAGAATTCGGTTGCACTAGTAGTCAAAAGAGTTTCAATTGGATTCTCAGAAAACTTTGATCGATTTCGAAGTCACCCAAAGGTAATTCGTATTTTTGGATATGTCCTTCGTTTTATTAAAAATCTCAAGAAAAGCTTAGACAAGTTTTCTAGCTCCCATGTAAGCGCGAGGTCTATAGATGCGGATGAGTTAGAAGATGCTCTGTTGAGAATTATCTGGAACTTACAGCAAACTCATTTCCAGGAGGAAATTGAAGACTTAAGGAAATCGAAAAAGATGAGCCCAAGAAGTCGCATCAATAACCTCCATCCTTTTCTTGATGTTGACCTTCACTTAGAACTCTTAAGAGTTGGTGGGCGTCTGCAGAATGCGGACATACCCTATAATTCCCGTTGTCCTATCCTTTTACCTAAAAATTCACTTTTCGTGCACAATCTTGTTGTCTATTTGCATGTCACTAATTATCATGCAGGTCTACAAGCTTTGGTCGCGACTATAAGGCAGCGTTTTTGGGTCGTCAATGCAAGGAAGTTAGCGAAGAAGGTGGTTGATGGATGCTATCATTGTTTTCGATACAAACCGAAACTTGTGAAGCAAATAATGGGTGACTTACCAGCCAGTAGAGTAAACATCTCAAACCCTTTTGCAAAATCAGGCGTCGATTTCTGTGGGCCATTTCACATATCTCAAAAACGTCGAGGATATTGCAGTCACAAGGCGTATGTGGCGTTGTTTATTTGTTTCTCGACAAAGGCTACTCATCTGGAAGTTGTGTCGGATCTCTCAACGCAAGGTTTTCTGGCAGCTTTGAAGCGATTTGTAGCGAGGCGAGGTCTATGTGAAGAGCTCCATTGTGACAATGGGACCAATTTCGTTGGAGACTGTAATGAATTGAAGGAACTTCGAGATAAATTTCTCGATCAGCAGACGCAGAATTGTATCTCATCATGGTGTGCAGCTGCTCATATAAAATTCATTCATATCCCACCCCGATCACCCCACTTTGGAGGCCTGTGGGAGGCAGCTGTCAAGTCCGCAAAATCTCATCTCTACAAGACAGTAAACCAGGCATTACTGACATATGAGGAGTTTTCCACCGTCGTTGCAGAAATTGAGGGTGTGATGAATTCACGACCTATTTGTGTCTTAAGTTCAGATCCAAACGATGAACAGGTTTTGACCCCCGGTCATTTTTTAATTGGCAAGGCTTTAAATTCAATTCCAGAACCCACTATCCAAGAAGAACTACCACTGCTCAATCGATGGCGAAGGCTTTCGCAAATAAAGCAACATTTTTGGTCGAGATGGTCGAAGGAGTACTTGTTAGAGATGCAAAAACGATCAAAGTGGAAGACTGAAGTTGAGAATGTGAAGGTTGGTACCGTAGTCCTTGTTGCAGACGACAATCTACCACCTCTACAATGGTTGTTTGGACGTATGGAGCGTGTCATTCCTGCTCCAGACGGAAAGGTTCGAGTGGCCGATATAAGGACCAAGGGAAGGATATTACGACGACCGATTCATCGCCTGGCACCTCTTCCGAATTGTTGAAGTGCCTTTTGTTCGAAAGACCCTTCAAGGCGGGCAGTATGTTGATGCTACACATTTTTAATTTGAAAATAATTATTGAATAAATACAAAAAATTAACTTACTCGCAATTAGGTCTAATAGTGTTGATATTTTGATACCATAGTAATAATAATACTACATTGTAAACACTGGAAATTTAAACATATCGAAAACAGAATTGAACAAAGTGACCACCAGGAGCTCTGGCGGCCTCTTTGGTCTGGAAAAGTGATAGAGGAAGGATCGTGTTTGATTTAAAGAAAAGTTTCTGTTGGCCGCTTATCGGAAAGTTATTTTTGATTTTCGTTGAGTCCAAAAACGCTTGGACAGTCCTCGACCATTGATTGTGTGAATCTTACTTTAAAATTAGTAAAGTAAAGAGGATAAATATTCTGTATTTGGCCCATAATGCTTTCTGTTGTATGTAGGTCATTTATGGTGCTGGGGTTAAGGAATTTTTTGAATATGTTAACGATGTCTGTGTCGGTATAGTTGGGTTGGATGAAAATGTGCCTATGATAGGTTGGAAAGGGAATAAGAAATTGGTGACTAGTTTCGTCTCCGATCTTTAGAATGAGTTGATTACGGAAGACGTTGATGGGAGTTTCAACCGCAGGAATCGAATTATGTGACGAACTATCACTGCTATGTACTGTCATTGTCATTGAATTTACCTCTGTTGTCTGTGGAAGTCGCGATAAAGCGTCTGCGACTATATTTGTCCTTCCTGGTTTGTACTTCAGTTCGTAATTGTACTCCTCCAGGATGGCTTTCCATCGCTTCATCTTGTGGTTATTGTTCTTGTTACTAAGCGCGTTGGTCAATGGTTGATGGTTTGTATAAATTTTTACCTTTTTCGATCCGTACAGGAAGTTCCTAAGCGAGTTAAGAGCCCAAATGATTGCAAGCATCTCTTTCTCGTTAGTGGCGTAATGTACTTCAGTTGTAGTCAATGTCCGTGAGAGAAACGTGATTGGTTTATTGTCTTGGGATAAGACAGCGCCTATCGCGTAATTTGAAGCGTCAGTCGTGAGTTCGAATTCTTTATTAAAGTTTGGGTAATTTAGAATAACTTCTTGGGAAGATAGTGAGTCTTTAATTTTGTTGAAAGAGTTTATTGCATCTGTGTCGAGTTCAATGGCTTTGTTCTTGGAAAGGTGCCTGGAAACTCGTCCGTCTTCCCCTCTTAAAAGCAATGTCAGAGGTTTCGCTATTTTCGCGTAGTCTTTGATGAAGCGGCGATAGTAGCCTGACATGCCTAGAAACGATCGTAGGTCTTTAAGAGTTTTGGGAATTGGTAGTTTAGCAATGGCTTGCACTTTCTTCGGATTCGTCTTAATCCCGTTTTGACCTATGATAAAACCAAGGAACTCAATTTCTTGTTGGAAAAATTCACATTTGTCCAAATGGATTTTCATGTTGGCACGTTCTAAGGTTTCGAATACAGCTTTGAGATTGTTTGTATGCTCGATTTTGTTCTTGGCAAAGATGACAATATCGTCAATATACACGTAGCAACGTTTCCCTATATGTTCTCTTAAGATGTCGTCAAGAGTTCTTTGAAAAATTGCTGGGGCATTCTTGAGGCCGAAGGGGAGACGTATAAATTCGAATTTGCCATTATTTACCGAGAAGGCGGTTTTTTCAATATCAGACTCCTTAAGTGGAATCTGATGAAATCCGCTCTTTAAGTCAATTATGGTAAACCAACTATTATCACCAAGGTTGGCGAGAACTTCGTTGATTTCCGGGATGGGGTATCTGTCTGGAACAGTGACAGAATTCAACTTCCTGTAGTCAACGACAAGACGATATTTTTTCTCCATGGACGCATCCATTTTCTTTGGGACGATCCAAATAGGTGAGATGTATGGTGACTTAGATGGTCTGATGATACCATCTTCAAGTAATTTGTTGATTTGCTTGTTGACTTCTTCTCTTAATGCTGTAGGATAGGGGTATGTTTTAGAATAAACTGGTTCGGAGTTTGTGGTGCGGATTTCTCCTTTGACTGATGTTGTATAGGTTAATTTTTCATCAGGGTCAGAAAAGAGATTAGGATAATCTTTGATTATCTTTATTAAATTGGTTGAATCTTCTTTGTTTAAATGGGAGGTCCTAATGTTAACATTGTTAACGGTTTCAGTAGTGTGTTGTCTAAGGGGAATAATTATGTTTGAATGGATGGTCAATTAATTCTCTTTGGTATGAATGACAGCGTATAGTTTTTTTAGCGTGTCATTACCAATAATACCATCGAATGAGATAAGACTTGTAAGGATGTAAAATTTTATTTTGTCTATACTGGGGTCGAAAAGTTGAATAAAGCAATGGTGTGTTCTTTTTATGTTTCCTCCTACAGAATTTGCGTAAACATTTTTGTTATTCGGAAGGGGGTGTCTAACGTGACGGGGTTGAATATAATCTCTGTTGGATCCTGTGTCTATTAAAAATTGAAATTTGTGTCCGCTCCTCGCAGCATGCTCGAAATACGGAAGCGAAGAGCGTTTTAATCTAAAAAATAAATGTCTTCTAATTGTTCAGGTAGGTCAAGATCGTTATTTTCGTCTGGGTCGGTGTAACTAGTCAATGTTTGTTCATGATTTTGGTCTTCTTGGTTTAGTATGGTTTCGTATTCTTTGAAATCCTCTCTATTCTGGTTGGATTCTTCTATGTGATAGACCCGTTACATTTTATGCGGCTGATGGACCTGCTGAGAGTGTTGGCGTTTTTGGAGGATTGGAAGATTCCGAGGTCGATTTTGGTAATTTGCCTTCTGTGATTTGATTGAATGGTCGATGTCCCTTGGTTTTGGAGGCAGTGGTCGTTGATTAGCTGGTAACTGTCGTTGTTGGTAATTTTGCTGAAAGTGGTTGAGGATTACGAGGATTGTGAAGGAGTTGTGGATAGAATTCTCGTCTGGGCGCAGGGATTGGTATTGGATTGGGTACGTTATTTCTGCGTGCAGGAACCAGTGGTGGTGCACTTTGAAAGGTTTTTTGGATAGTAGTTTGGTTTTTATTGGCATGCTGAGCCCTGAAATCCACATTTTGCAACTTCAAACAAATATGCAAGGCTTGTGGGAGATCTGCAGGTTCTCGTATGCTCAAAAGTCTTGGTAGGTCGCCTTTTAAGCCTCTGACAAATGTGTCAAGAGCCTTATCGCGATAGCACTGGGTCATATTGTTTAATGAGTCATGGATCCAAGTTTGCTAAGAATGAGGGATAAATGGTGGTAGACTATTTGGTAAAACTCGGGTATGGTATTATGTCCTTGGACAAGAGTTGTCATCTGGTACTCGAGGGTACCCAAGTCTCTCTTGTCAGCGTAATGCAAAGTTAGGCACTTGGATATCTTTTCCCAGTTTAATGGGGTGTTGTAAGATTCCAAGGCTATGTCTGCATGGCCTGTTATCTTATTTCGTATAACTGAGAGAATGCCATAATATTTGGGAGTGCCCTTGAGGTGATCGTAGATCTTGAGTATCCGCTCGACACTCTTTTTCCACGAATTGAACTCTTCAGGCTGCCCCGGAAAATCCCGGAGACTTTTAACGACATCCGGTATTTTGTCCATGTCTGACAGATTCGCATCGTTAATTACATTGATGGTTTCATCAACGTCGTTATTAATATCGGACGCGGGGTTCATTATTGAGTTGAAAATTTGTCGTCCTTGTGTTTGTAAGGTTTCTGTTACAAGTCTTGTAATTAGTTGTATCATGTTATTGTCAAGTTGGTTGGGTACTGAGGCGGAAACTGAGGGAGGTGGATTGGCATCTTCCTGAGGTGCATGCAAACGAGGTGGTCTGATTAAAGTTAATGAAAATATTATTGATTTATGAAAAAAATATTTTTTTAGGCAGATTGCCTGATCTTTATTGTAACCGGTAAACTTAAGACATGCATTTATTGTTGATTATTGCTGAGTCGCCGAGAGAGGTGCATTTGATTGGATTGTTTAATCAGGTGTTTTGATCGTACCTTTTCCCAGGTATTCTGTCTGTTAAGTGGTTTGAGCATTAATTGGGTCGGGTGAATGAATCGCGAGTGCAATTCGGAAATTTGATCTATTTTCCGTTAACTCATATTTTAGTTAAGGTAGAATCTTCTTCTTCTTTTCCTTTTTATCCCGGCGTCGTTATGGTCAGAAGTGTAGGACCATAACCTTCAGACTTAACTGCATTCCTACTGGTCCGCTTGTGCGGTCCGCCGTTTTTAGTTAAGGTAGAATAAGTTAGGTTTAGTTACATTAAGGTAGGCTTAAGTTTTATATATAATACAAAAAATGATCATATGCTAAGTTTTTAATAAAAAACATTATTCTTAGCTTAAGCTAGATATAGTAATGTTAGTGGTAAGTTGACATAGTAGTCGAAAGACATAGTCTTGTTCGTCTATTTTAGAGTGTCCGCCTAGGGGCAGTAAGATATCTAGATTGTTAAGATAATTAAGCTAGTTTTTAAGCATTTTTGTCTAGGGTAAGATAGATCTAAGAAATTATGAATAAAAATGAGTTAAAAACTAAAAAAAACTAACTCATATTTATAGAATAACAAACAAAAAAAGTTGAATTTATTTTGCAGTGTTTCTTGGCAAGTGTTTTTTTTTTACAGTGTTTTTGGCAAAGTTTTTTTTTCAAATGTTTGATCACATGGGGTTGTTGAACAAGACTCTCTGGGCCCTGTGTTGTTGACGTAAGCGCTGACATAGACATCTAGGCTTATAGGCGTATTTTGTGTCCTTCTTTCTCTTCAAGCCCATTTGTTTATGCTTTGCTGAACGTTACTTTTAAGCTGAATTTTAGCATCAGAGCCGTGGATAGCATGTCCGAAAACAGGTACTTAGGTGCGACTGGCCTAATTAAATTACTAAATTCAGATTTTTTTTTTGCAGTTTTCTCCGGAGTTAATCTCTTTCTCTGTTCCCTTGGCTTTGAACCCACTGCGTTGCAGTGGATATCTTCTTATTTGAAAAACCGTTAGATTTAGATTTAGATTAAGGGGGGGGGGAGGGACAATGTCACCTAATCACTGCGGCCTCTGATAGGCCTATTGTGATGTCCCCTCAAAAATCCTAGAAAGTTTAAGGAGTTGTTTAGTTCTTGGTTTGTAGGAACATCTTGGCTTGTCTGCTACCTTACGTTTGTGTCCAGTAGTGGTTGGCCGTGTTCCTCAACCATTCCTTTATGTAGCATTTTATGGTACTGATATGTATGCCGCAGAATGGTCTTGGCATCATGAATGGTGATGCAGAGCCTTTTCTTGCTAATAGGTCTGCTTTTTCGTTTCCTCTATGGCCACTGTGTCCTGGTATCCACATGAGGTGAACTCTAGTTGTAAGCAGTCCCATACCAATTTAGAGGTGTCTTCGTAGCTTTTGAGGGCTTAAAGTGCAGCCTTGCTGTCAGAGAGAGTATAAATGTTTTTATTGGTTATAGCTCTGTTTATATTTTCTCTGAGGCAGTGTTCAATAGCGAATATCTCTGCTTGAAATACGGAGTTGTATCTGTCTATGCTGTGATAGATGTGTGTTCTAGTGTTGGCTCCGTATACTCCAGCCCCAACACCTTCGTTCGTTTTGGATCCATCTGTGTACCATACATAGGATTGACGATCGAAGGAAGGTCTATTTTGCTCCCAGGTGTGTCAAGAGGGAATTGAGACCTTAAAATTTTGGCTGAAGTTATACCTTGGAAGACAATTGTCTATATGGGGTATTTTTAGGATTTCATGCCTGTTTAGTTCATTAAGAATGTCAGGATGAAAGAGCCTGGCATTAGAATCATCCTCCGCGATAAGTTTATGAGCGAATATTATTGGTTCTTTTTTAAGTTGGAGGTGTACGGGTGGTAGGTCCGTGATGACTTCTAGCGCTGCTGTGGGGGTTTTTCTCATAGCTCCTATTATACAGATACAAGCTAGTCTCTGTATCTTGTTGAGCTTGGCTTGTACTGATGTCTGTTTTGTTTTGTGCCACCAGACGGGCGCAGCGTATGTGAGAATTGGTCTGGTGATGGCTGTGTATAGCCAGCGAGAAATCTTAGGATTAACGGCCCAAGTTTTCCCAGTGAGATATTTGCGGGTCCATAGAGAGATGCTGGCTTTCTCAATGGTCTTTGTGATGTGAGAGTTCCAAGTGAGCTTTTCGTATAGTTTTGCACCTAGATATTTGGCTTCGTTTGAGCCGAAGGCACGAAGATTGAAGGCGAACCTGTGTGGAAAGCAGTTAGATCGGCGGAGGTATCCCCTACCGAAACCCATTCGATCCTCTCATCTGCAGACCCCGCACTTCTTGGCGGCGCGCAGCGCAGAAAGCGTCGGCGGCTATTAAATGCTGCTGCAGGAGGCACAAGCATGCCAGCACTATCGGCATGCGCCTCAAACACTCCTGCTCTTGGACGTTAAAACAAAAGCCTACAAGATGTTTTACTATGGATTGGAACAAGGATTACTTGGCAACGTCTTAACCATTTGAAAGTCCAGTGACCGTTTGATGGCTCTCAAATTGGTGATGCATGGTGAGGTGTGGAACATTGTAAGCGCATATGCCCCTCAAGTAGGATGCGAACAAAAAGAAAAAGATGCATTCTGGCTAGATTTCCACAACCTTGTCAAAATCATCCCAAAGGAAGAGCTTTTGTTTGTTTGGGGGAGATTTAAACGGACATGTCGGGAAGACAAGCGAAGACTATGAAGACTACCACGGAGGGCTGGGATACGGCACCAGGAACTCTTCAGGTGAAGATATCCTAAACATGTGCAAGTCGTACGGTCTTATAGTGCTAAATACCATGTTCGTCAAACAAAGCCGGCACCTGATCACTTATAGCAGCGGCGGAAATGAAACTCAAATAGACTATCATTTGGTATCCAGTTTCATGAAGCCACGAGCTAAAGATTGCAAAGTGATCCTGGGAGACGCGATCGCCCCTCAACACCGTCTCCTCCTGACTGATTTTTTTATGGATGCGAGAAAGAAGTCAAAGCAGCAAACGAAGGTGTCTGAGAGAATCAAGTGGTATAAGCTGGATAAAGGAAAAGGCGAAGCTTTTATCACCAACATGGAAAACTACCTCTCTTCCATTATCGATGAGGTCGGTATTGAGGAGTGCAGAGCACAAGACATGTGGGATTCACTACAACACTCTATCCTGGAGAAAGCCAAATCACTGCTCGGAACATCTAAAGGCCCCTGTCAACACGCAAAAGAAACCTGGTGGTGGACAGACGAAGCCAAAGCAGTGATACACGAAAAGAAAATGGCTTGCCAAGCTTGGTCAAAGTGCTCTTCTACTAATAGAGAGGAAAAAGCTCGCCGTGAAAAGGTATATAGATGTTGCAAAGGTATCGCGAAGAAAAAATGCGCCGAATTCAAAGCGAAAAGCATGGAAGGCCTCTATCAGGAGTTGGAAGAAATATCGTCTTCCGCGTCTGACAGGAACCAGGCTACCCAGGAGCTTCGACAAAACAATTTGAACAAAGGAGCAAATATCTTTAAGCTAGCCGCCCAAAGAAGAAGAAATGCTCAGGAGATTCGTTTCCCAAAGTTTATTAACAATGCTGAAGGCCAACTTCTTGTGGAAGATGAAAAAATTCTCCACAGATGGCGACAGTATTGCGAGGAACTTCTGAACGAACAGTTTCCCCGAGTGTACTTTCCAAGAGCCGCCCCGAATCATGCCGAAATACCCGACATCACAGTCGAAGAAGTTCGGTACGCGGTTAAAAACTCCAAGAAAAGAAAAGCTGTTGGGCCGGACGGGATATCCTCTGAGTTCTGGAAAAAGATGGGAGACATCGGGTGTAGATGGCTCATGGTTCTTATCTCCAAACTTATGAGAGGCGACACTATGCCTAATCAATGGAGGGAAAGCTATCTTCTTCCATTGCACAAAGGAAAGGGTGATACGCGAAATTGTGATAACTACCGTTCTGTCAAGCTGATGTCGCACACCATGAAGATCGTTGAACGGGTATTAGATAGCCGACTGCGGAAAATAATATGACTATCGGATGACCAGTGCGGGTTTGTCTCGGGTAAATCAACAACAGATGCAGTCCAAAGTATAAGGATCATGATGGAAAAGCATCGTGATTCTTCAAAGGACTTGCATATGGTGTTGGTTGATTTCGAGAAGGCCTTTGACCGGCAACCAGGGGATCTTTTATGGGTAGCGCTAAGACAAAAAGGAGTTCCAGAAACCTACGTGCGAGTGATTATGGACATGTACGAGAGAGCAACGACAAGAGTAAGATGCACCGCAGGAGTCACCGAAGAGTTCGCAATCAAAGTCGGTGTACACCAAGGGAGCGTCCTCAGCCCACTGCTTTTTATAGCAGTCCTTGATTGCTTGCTTGAAGGAAAAGTGACGGACCCCAATGTGCACCAGCTATTCTTTGCTGACGATGGGGCCATTATAAGTGATGATCAGGCGTCCCTACAACGAGCACTTGATGTGTGGGTGGACATTTTTGAGGGACACGGGTATCGTATTAGTTCAAAGAAGACAGAGTATCTGTGCTGCCCGTTCTCTGACCCTCATCAGCCTATTCCAGACATTTACTTGAATGGAAGAGTGCTTCCCAAGTGTGAAAAGTTTAAATATCTGGGATCTATGATTAATAGAGAAGCAACTTGTGATGACAACAACAAACATCGCGTAAGCGCAGGGTGGATGAAGTGGCGGGAAAACTTGATTTGAAGTGGCGGGAAGCCATCTTCTGTGATCGAAAAATGCCCCGTAAGCTGAAAGGAAGGCTCTACACTTCAGTTGTACGTCCGGCGCTCACATACGGTTCACAATGCTGGACAATGCACAAAAAGTATGAGAGCAAATTAACGACAACTGAGATGAAGATGCTTCGCATGACAGCGGGAGTAACAAAGCGTGACAGAATTAGAAGTTTAAAGATCCGAGGAAGCCTCCACGTAAAAGAAACCATCACAAGAAATATAGAGCGCGACCGACTCAGTTGGTATTGCCATGTTCAAAAGAGAGATGCTTTGAACCCCGCCCAAAAGGCGTTATCAATCAACATTCCAATTTCAACACGCAAAAAAGGCAGGCCGAAAAACAATTGGTGCAAACAAATGCAAAAACACCAGCATTTGATTGGCCTCAGCGATGAAGTAATCCCAAACCGGGAAGCCTGCCGCTACTTTCTGAGGTCAAACCGGCGGACCCCACAAGCGGACCAGTAGGAATGCAGTTAAGTGGGAAGGTTATGGTCCTACACTTCTGACCATAACGACGCCGGGATAAAAAGGAAAAGAAGAAGAAGAAGATTGGTTATAGCTCTGTTTATATTTTCTCTGAGGCAGAGTTCAATAGCGAATATATCTGCTTGAAATACGGAGTTGTATCTGTCTATGCTGTGATAGATGTGTGTTCCAGTGTTGGCTCCTATTTTTCTTTTCTATTCCTTTTTTTCTATTTTTCTGTTCCTTTTTTTCTATTTTTCTATCCCTTTTGTTGTGTAATATGCGTACCACTTGATCAACATTAAAATATTACCCTATTTGTTTATAATTTCAATTGTGTACATACATAAATACCTTGTCAATGTTCGTTCTATTTGCATATTCATACATTCCTATTACATATTGTACAATAATACAGTCCACATACTGGCTCTTGTCAAATTTAAATAGATGGCTCGGTCTATTCTGTTGGAGACCAGCGAGCGATTAACACATATTGAACTTGAATATATATAAAAAAAACTCTTGACCACGTGTAACAAGTCTTACGCTTTATTAGACGAAACCTGAACGATTCCTTTTACTTTTGCTTCGAGCTGAACAGGCCGAAACGTTAAAGGTAGCAATTAAATGAGGTACAAGTTCAGACATATTAAGGTGGTGTTACATTCTCCAAGATCCTGCCCCGGTTGAAACAGTGTTTCAGAGAATAGGTAGAGAAACGAGTTTGGAAATAGGTCTGATGAAATCTCCATGCACCGAATGCAATTTTACTACTCGAACTAATCCATCCGCATCCGGAAATACGTCTATGACTCTGGCCATTATCCACTTAGCGGGGGGGGGGGGGTGTTGGCATCCTTCACTAAAACGATGCTTCCCACAGCAACGTTGGGTTCCTTGTGATATCATTTCGCTCGACTCTGTAGTGACGTCAGGTATTCTTCATGCCATCTTCGCCAAAACCCTTGATACAGGCTTTGAATGTTCTGCCAATAAGTGAGCCTGTTGACATTAATATGTTCGATGTTAACTTCAGGAACCATTGAACCTGGGCGACCTAATAGAAAGTGAGAGGGAGAAAGGTAATCAATATCTGAATCAGAAACAGCACCTATTGGGCGTGAGTTTATCACTGCTTCAATTTGGGCAAGCAATGTAGAGAATTGCTCAACTGTCAACACTGAAGCGCCAACAACTCGACGCAAATGAAGTTTGACCGAACGTATTCCAGACTCCCAAATGCCTTCCCAGTGAGGCGCGAAGGGTGGTATAAAACTCCATCGGATGCCGTCTTCAGCCAAAGATGCCGCAACGATTTCATTATGCGCCTTGGAGGTAATAAGTTTGTACATTTCGTTAAGCGTTCGGGCTGCACCAACAAAATTTCGCCCATTATCACTAAATATATGAGCGCACTTTCTACGCCTTGACATAAACCGGCGAAGGGCAGCCAAAAAACACTCCGTACTCAAATCCGTTGCCAGCTCGAGATGGATTGCTGTTGTGACCAGGCATATAAAAAGGCAGATGTATCCCTTTGAAGTTCTTGCATTTCTCCCACGATATAATCTTAAGGTGAATGGTCCAGCGTAGTCGCAACCGGTTTTTTCAAAGGGAAACGCTTGTCGTACCCGTACTGCTGGGAGGTTTGCCATGATTTGCTTGGTGTCAGGTTGTTTTTGGCGAAAGCATTTTATGCAGTCGAATGTTAATTTTCGAATTAAATGTCTTGCTCCCACGACCCAAAATTTCCGCCAAAAAACAATGTTGAAGCTCCCGGGTGTAAATTTTTGACATGCCCATCCTGTAGTATTAGATGTGTTATACGGTGATCCTTGGGGAGTATTATCGGATGCCGGGTTTCTTCATCGATGAGTGAATGTTGAATTCGGCCTCCTACACGTATCAGATCATCGTCATCAAGATAAGGTGCAAGTTCCAGCAACTTCGATTTCTTATCCAGGGGAACATTTTTCTTTAAACAATTACGTTCTAACTGATAACAATTTTGAGCCTGCCGCAAACATTCCAAACGTGAAAGACGCATTTCGTTGAATTTCGAAAGTGTGGTTTGTGATGTTGTTTTTCTTATGCGGTTGAGTAATCGTTTTGTGAAACTTAATACGTAACCCATGACTCTAAGCAACTTTTTCCAAGTTGACACCCGGTCAATAAGCTTCTCAACAGGATTGTCTGTTTGTTCTACCGTGGATACATAACTTGCGGTTTGTGTCTTAAACTCAGCCGTTACCCTCGTATTTGTAGGTGATTCACTACAGGTAATACGGTCGACATTCACGGAATCCGTCTGAAGCCAACTGGGCCCATTCCACCATAGTTGAAATTGCAGTAAGTCCTTTGCTAACATCCCGCGTGACGCACAATCGGCAGGGTCCTCCTTTGATATTACATGATTCCACACACTACGGGGAAGAGTATCCAGAATTTCCGCAGTGCGATTGCCCACAAAGGTCTTAAGCTTAACGGGAGGTTGTGACAGCCACGCCAAGACGACTGTTGAATCACACCATGCCATGTATCTTAATCGACTTATGTGATAAGGAATTTAGGACCGTCTTCATCAATCTGGTTAATAATAAAGCCCCACAGAGCTCCAAACGCGGTAACGACACTTGCTTCAACGGTGCCACACGAGTTTTCGCTGCAATTAAATTCACATACACCCTTCCATTTCTTGTTACCTTGCTGTAAATAACCGCAGCATATGCTTTTGCGGACGCATCCGAAAATCCGTGTAACTCCAAGACATCAGAGTCGTTTTCTACAAACCGGAGCACTTTAAATTGTCTAAGTTCTTAAGGTCCTCACGAAATTCAGACCATCTGCTGGTCAGTTCAGCGGGAAGAGGATCATCCCAGTGTAAATTATGCAACCATAAATCTTGAAATAAAAGCTTGAAGTTGACCACGACAGGTGCCAAGAATCCCAGTGGGTCGAAGATCCGTGACGCATCCGAAAGAATTTGCCTTTTACACACGTTGACAGGATTCTTTAAACACACCTTGTAGAAGAGAACATCTTCGCTAGGTCTCCAATAAACGCCCAAAACCTTCGCGCCTTTATTGTCATCTACCTTGAGAAACTCCTTATCAGGTCGTTCATCGTTCGCCTCAGATATAATGTTATGACAATTGGAGATCCACTTTCGGAGTTGCAGACCAGCATACGACAACAACTGTACTAGATCATCTCTCTTCCTTTTCAACTCTTCTTCTGACGATGCTCCTGTAAGGACATCGTCAACGTAGAAATCCTCTCTTAAGATTTGCGATGCAACTGGGTGTTCGTTTTTATAATCAGAAGCCAACTGCTCGAGAACCCTTACTGACAAGAACGGTGCACATGATGTGCCATATGTCACTGTGCACAGGTGGAAGTGCTTGAGTTGTTGATCTGGATCCTCCCTCCATACAATTCTTTGGTAGTCACGATGCTGTTCACAAACTCATATTTGTCTAAACATCTTAACGATGTCTGCAGAAAAGACAAATCGGTGGAATCGGAATCGAAGACAGACTGCAAATAAGTTGCGTTGTATACTAGGACCAATATGTAACGTATCGTTGAGCGAAACTCCATGGGTATCTGGAAGGATCCATCAAAAACAACTCTAAGTTTCTGTCCAAGAACTGGGTGATGCGGCATGTAGAAAACTCTGCCATATGATACTGCTATTTCATTTGATGCTAATTCACGCATATGTCCCAATAGTACATATTCCTTCATAAATGCTATATATTCTTCGCGAAGCTTTCTGTTTTTAGAAAATCTACGTTCAACTGCATAAAACCGAGATATAGCGCCTTGAATAGTATCCCCAAAGGTTACTCCTTCCTGTTTAAAGGGTAAGTGCACGGTGTACCTTCCATCGTAACTTCGCGAATGTGTGGCTAGAAACTGTTTCTCAACAAAATCATTATTGGGATCAGTAATTGTTACCTGGTTTGGCTCTTCGATTTCCCCGAAGCATCTAAGGGAATGATCTATGTCCGTCACGGTCACTAGCGAGATAGTTTGTTCAGGTAGGGTCGGAAGCATGTTGGTTACGATCCAGCCGAAAATTGATGATACAGCAATAGTATTTCCTTCAGCATCATACACCTTTTCCATTGTGAGAATATTCCAAACCTACTGGACTCCTAGTAATATGTCGATATGTGCTGGAACGTGAAACCAAGGATCTGCTAATGTTAGGCCATTGAATTGTTCGACGGTAGATGCATCAAGAGGAGAACCAGGAAGTTTTGATGTAATTTTAGAAAGAATTTGAAGACGCGCGGTCATCGAATGTTGACTTGTTCTGGATTGGATATGAACAAAACAGCAACCTCTCGTTATCTCCGCCTTAGCAGAAGAAATTCCTGACACAGCAATCCGAGAATGTGAACGCTCAAGGCCGAGGCGCTTTACACAAGGTTCGGAGATATACGACAACTCCGAAGCCGTATCGATCAAAACTCGGCACTCCTTATATTGACCTTGACCACATTTCACGTACACAACAGCTGTTGGTAGCAATGAGTGTTTATTAAATTGTACAGCGGGATTTGTTTTCGTAGGGGATGATTCCAGCTGAGACGACGTGAGCAAAGGAGCTGGACGTGTTACATGAGCTACGGTAGACCAAGGTACATTAGACGGACCGGCTGGCTGTACGGGCGGGGCTTGCGACGGCGATGGTGTTGTCTCCAAATGTATTGGATGAACAGGAGTGCGTTGGCGTCGGCGGCATTCCTTGCATCGAAAACGTGAATTACAGTTGTACGAAGTATGCCCTGGTTTTATACAGTTGAAACAAAGTGATTTTGATTTAAGCATTGCACGACGATCTTCCAATGCCAAAGAGATGAATTTCGGGCACTTTGAAATAGTATGATTCGATTCGTAACAGCAAAGGCATTTTTGGGATTTGTCTTCTGTGGTTACATAAGAACGAACCGACGGCGTGGGATTGGCTTTTCGAGCTGAAGATCTTCCGGTGCTACATTTGCGTTGACTAAGCTCCAATTCTTCACAGCGAGAATCCAAAAACTCAAAGAAATCAGAAGTCATGGGTGCTGATTCGTCTCGACTCTCTGGATCTACCTTCGCTAACAACAGATGAATAATCCAGCAATCTCTTTCGGAGTGGCTAATAGCGTCTAAACCTCGAATTATCTCATTCGCACCGTCGGAAATTTTCCTTAATGCAATAGGTTCTTCGCAAGAGACAGAGGGCAACGCCATGAAAGTTTCAATAAAGGAGTTTATGATTTGTCGCGGTCTTTCAAAACGATCTTGCAGTCTGGTCCATGCCGTTTTGTATGCAGAGTCAGTAACAGGCAAATGTCTTACGAGGTTCGCAGCTTCATCTTTCAGCAATCCTTTTAGGTAGTAAAATGTATGGGTATTGCTTAATGAAGATTTCGAATCAATTGAACTCAGAAATAAGTCCTTAAACGATGGCCAATCCTTGTACAGTCCGGTGAAAGGTTGAATATTGACCTTGGGCAAGTCAGTGTCTGAGGTTTTGGATGAAACTTGCTGAAGCAGTGATGTTTGTTCAGATATTAATGTCGCCATGAGATCTGGTTGTTGAGCATCTGTGGAAGCGGGTTTCAGTTCATTTTTTATGGTTGAAAGGAGGGCACGTGCTTGTAAATATTTCTCTTCGTATTCAAAGAAATCTGTATCTGGATCGACATACTCTGACAATTGATTGAAATCATACATTTTGTTTGTTGTCTGCACAAATTCCTGCCAAGCTTCCTCTAGTCTTCCTAATCTAGCGACCACGTGTTCGAAAGTGTGATTTTCCTGTGCATTTTCTGCGAATGATAAGGTTCGAGTTATTGACCCCTTTTGCCGACCGCGAATTTGTACTAAATAAGTGAATTTCTCTGCCATAATTTGATTTTAAGGTGAAAATTGGACAATATCACCTTCGGTTTCCAAATGTCGAGTGTTGAAAATGGCTACTCTACGGTTGTAGGTTAAATCGTAGAGATCCGGCTCGAAGGACCAAGGACCATAATGAACTTGAATATATATAAAAAAAAAACTCTTGACCACGTGTAACAAGTCTTACACTTTATTAGACGAAACCTGAACGATTCCTTTTACGTCAATGGTAACAATTAAATGAGGTACTAGTTCAGACATATTAAGGTGGTGTTACATTCTCCAACACATATTGTTTTTCGTGCAAAATAAAAATTGTAATTGTAAATTGTTCCTTCAGTTTTTTTTGTCATCTTTTACCACTAAACATTTCAATTTACCACTAAACATTTTCTGGTCCTTCTGATCGGGGATTACTGAACTTTGATTATACATACTATAATTATTGTTAACCCATCATACATATGGTATAAGTACAAAAGACATGGTATGGTTTTTCTATGAACAATTATTGTATTTTTTTTTGATGATCTGGTGCATGTTTGTGACCTCACACCACGTGGTGACAATTTATTTATATATTTATATATATTTAAGAACAATCGGTTTATATTATTCCCTTTAATTAATTGTATAAAAATGAACGTAATAAAGGCAAAACGTGGTCACGTTAAGGCTTCTTTAACTCGAGCGGTAGCCTTTGCAGAAGCTGTAGACGAACGCGTATCTTTAGAGCTTCTTAAAATACGTTTACAAAAACTTGAAGAAGATTGGCTAGCATTCGGTAATTTGCAAAATGAGCTTTTAGAACACGCGGATGATGTTGATTTCGTGGACCCAGAATGTGAATTTGCTGATTATGAGGACAAATACTTTTTTGCTCAATCTACCCTCACTAAAGTGATTCGTGAAAGAGAAAAATGTGAATTAACCGTTCATGATCAATCGGCGGTCGATAAATTGGCTGATCAACAAACCTCTTTGCTTGAGAATCTTAACTCCATTCAATCTGTCTCGATTGCGCTGCCCAAAATCGATATCCCCCCCTTTTTCGGTGACTACAAAGAATGGCCCAGCTTTAGAGACTTATTTCAGGGTACCATAGACAATAAACCAAATTTATCTACCACCCAAAAATTCCGGTATCTTAAATCTTATTTACGCGATAAAGCCGCTGATCTTATTCGTGACATTACCTTTTCAGACGCTAATTACTTAGATGCTTGGGATCGGTTGGAAAAGCGATACGATCGCTCTAATTTAATAATTCAATCGCATATCGAATCATTCCTTTCGCTTCCTATGATGAATTCCGGTAGTGTCGTACACCTTCGCAAGATCACCGACCGCACAGACGAAACAATTCGGGGCTTGAACGCAGCAGGATCCACCAATCGCGACCCTTGGATTATTTATCTTCTGCTCCAGAAACTCGACCAGGATACACGACAAGCATGGGCAGAAGAGATCGGATGCCGGGTTGACTGTACTATCGATCAATTAATGTCATTTTTACAGCTTCGTTGTGATGCGTTAGAATCGTGCCAGACTCTCCCTCGTGGTAACTCTTCTCGTGCCAAATATACAAAGGCTATACAATCGCATTATACTGAATCCAAATTAACTTGTCCCAAATGCAAATCCGACCATACCTTAAGCAAGTGCGCTAATTTTCTCTCGTTCGATACTAAAACTCGTCGCGAATTCGTGAAAGAACATTCTCTTTGCTTTAATTGTTTACGGCCTTTAATTGTTTCTGCCAACCAATGCCGGTCTAATTTACGTTAAAGAAGACAGCAGCACTACCAAGGTGCGGGTAGTTTTCGATGGCTCAGAAAAGTCTTCCCATAATCAATCCTTAAATGAATCTCTTCTCGTAGGCCAAAGTTATCAGCGAGATCTTTTTTCTATTTGTATCCGATTTCGCCGTCATCTCTATACCATATCTGGGGACATAGAAAAAATGTTTCGCCAGATACGAATATCGGATAAAGACACAAATTTTCAACGAATCTTGTTGAGAAAATCAAATGATCAAGCTGGAAAACATTACCGCCTCTTGACCGTGACCTATGGCACAACATGCGCCCCATTCCTGGCTGTTCGAACCTTGTACCAATTAGCCTTTGACTTACGGGATGCCTACCCCCGCGCTTCGGATATACTACTCAACGACTTTTATATGGACGGTGTCATGACCGGTGCGGATTCCATTGAAGAAGTTATTTCCCTTCGTTCAGAACTCGTGAATCTACTCAAATCGGGCGGGTTTGACCTACGTAAATGGACGACCAATTGCTGGCCTTTACTCATCTCCTTGCCTGTAGAAGAACGTGAGCTTTCTACCAAAGAGTTCGAAGAATTCTCAACCGTGAAACTACTTGGCATGCCATGGTGTCCATTGAAAGACAGTTTTTTCTTCAAGGTAAACTTAAACAGCTCTATGGTCTATACCAAACGCCGCATACTATCGGAATCTTCGCGAATTTTTGATCCCATGGGATTTCTAGCTCCAGTCATTGTTGGTATCAAAATACTTTTCCAGGATTTATGGAGAAAGGGTCTAAAGTGGGATGATGATGTTCCTAAGGATATTGCCGATCGATGGACATTGATTCGTAGCGAACTTCATCTACTTCAATCTATTAATATTCCTAGGATACTGTGGAGCAACAAATTCAGCTTCGGACTACATGCGTTCTGTGACGCATCATTGGATGCATACGCTGCTGTGGTATACTGCCGCAGTATAAACCTGGACGGATTGGTAAACGTTTCGTTGGTAGCAGCAAAAACAAGGGTTGCCCCTATAAAGGTATTATCTCTCCCTAGGCTTGAGCTCTGTGGTGCTACTCTTTTAATTCACCTCATCAATAAACTTAAGTTATCTTAACAAGTGAAAGACATTAAGGTTTTTGCATGGACAGACTCGTCGATTGTACTACATTGGCTTCCTGCACCACCCAAGAAGTGGTCAGTGTTCGTAGCAAACCGGACCTCCGAGATTCTGACGTCAATTCCTCGCCCAGGTTGGAACCACGTCCGATCAGCCAACAACCCAGCCGACATCGCAACTCGTGGAGTTCCACCGTCTCTTTTACAGGTAAATGAGATGGGGTGGGAGGGTCCTTCTTGGCTACGAGAAGAAAGGATTAAATGGCCAATATCAAACCCATACATCAAAGACGTTGCTGTCCCTGAATTAGAAGAGAGAAGTACAAAGGGGACTCAGGTATTACTAACCAACATCAATACATATAATATATTCGAAGATATTCTAATGAAATCATCAAATTGGTTAAAATCTGTTCGCGTAGCGGCATTTGTTTTACGTTTCATTTCAAACTTTCGTACTAAAATCGGTCGTCAATACAATTCACTAACTACAGAAGAATTTGCCATTGCTAAAATTAAACTCATAAAATGTGCGCAAAAATCGTTATTCCCTTTCGAAATGGCTGCTCTTGAAAACCATAAAGCATTGTCTAAAAAACATAAATTGAAATCGTTAGCACCATTTCTAGACTCAAATGGAGTGCTTCGCGTCGCCGGTCGTTTAAATGAATCGAGCTTACCATACAGTGTTAAGCATCCCTTTATTCTGCATAAATCCCATCCGATATCACGTCTCATTGCTGAATATCTCCAAAAAATATATCTGCATGCCGGTGTATCTCAATTTTTTGGTCTAATAAGACAAGAGTATTTTATAATAGGCTGTAGAAATCTGCTTCGCAACCTAGTACACAAATGTGTAATTTGCTTACGTCATCGACAACATTTCTCAACTCAGCTAATGGGAAACTTGCCAAGGGAACGTATTCGATTTTCGCGACCTTTTAGTAGAGTTGGTTGCGATTACGCCGGCCCATTAAATCTACGTTTATCTCGGAAGAAACCCAAGGTTTGTCAAATGTTACATCGCCCTGTTTGTATGTTTTGTTACGAAAGGTATACATCTAGAACTTGTCGGTGACCTTTCTACTAACGCCTTCTTGTCAGCTCTTGATCGCTTCGTAGCTCGTCGTGGTAAGCCAATTGAAATTTGGAGCGACAACGGCACCAACTTTCATGGAGCCAAGAGATCGCTTGATGAAATGCATGCTTGCCTTCTCAGTCAACAACATCAATCCATTCATGCAGATCACCTCACAGGAGACAACATCTCTTAAAAATGTATACCTCCTTCTGCACCTCACTTCGGTGGATTGTGGGAGGCAGGTGTCAAATCTGTCAAGACCCATCTGAAAAGAGTGATTGGTGATCGCACACTCACTTACGAGGACCTGTACACATTATTGACAAAAATCGATGCGTTGCTGAACTCACGTCCTATGTGGCCAACATCCGACAGTGAACCCACTGCCTTAACACCTTCGCATTTTATGATTGGTGAACCGTATACTGCAGTTCCCCAGCCAGGCATAGAATATACAAATTCACCAAAAACTAATTGGCATCTTTTACAAATTCTTATGCAGGCTTTCTGGAAGAGATGGCATCAAGAATATCTCACATCACTGCAACAGCGTCCGAAGTGGCAAGGTGCTCAGCCAAATATCAAAGTAGATGACATCGTGCTTCTTAAAGAACCCAATTTGCCTCCCTCAAAATGGATACTTGGCCGTGTTACACAAACTCATCCGGGAAAGGATAATAAGGTTCGCGTTGTCACCGTAAAAACGAAACGTAAAAACGAAACGTAAAAACGAAACGTAAAAACGATGCGTACGCCCTATTGTGAAAATTGTACCTCTTTCTATATCTGAAAGACCGGAGTCTTTCAGGGGGGGCTGAATGTTGTGTAATATGCGTGCCACTTGATCAACATTAAAATATTACCCTATTTGTTTATAATTTCAATTGTGTACATATGTACATACATACCTTGTCAATGTTCGTTCTGTTTGCATATACATACATTCCTATTACATATTGTACAATAATACAGTCTGTAACACAGTATACGTATATTTATATATATATATATGTATATGTATGTATATCATAATGTGTTATTTTATAACTTTAAATTATAAATGTTAAAATTATATTTGAGTAGGCATGGTAACCCTTTTTAGAAAATATTCAAATAATATAGCCAGGGTAACCCTATTGTAACATTACTTTATATAGAAATTGTTAAGAGCACACCCACGATCGGGTGTATAAAAGGAGACGCCCGATCAGTGAACAGACACTCTGGTTTGGCATTTCGTCTTGCGAAGTTTTACGAGCGTCCAAGAAAAAGTGCCACACTCGAGCTAGTCTTTTGACTAAATAAAGCAGAGTTTGTAAATGATATTTTTGTCTTTTATTAACAAAGCAATTTTGTTGATTCTTTTTCCTCTTCAGGGAAATATATATATATATATATTCATTTGCTTAGCCGCTCACTCAGCGTGCACGACGGTCTGCGGACAGCCTGCGCGCGGTGAAGGGAAAGGCAAATAGCTTTTGAAATCACTCTGCTCCGTTGCCTATTAAACGTGTACTGCGGTCTACGGACAGCATACGCGCGGTAGGTAAAGGAGTGGGGTGTTTAGAAAGGGAGGGGTGTTTTCTCCGAGGGAGAGTGGAGACCTAGAGCTAAAGCCGAGCTCTACAAGTCCACATACTGGCTCTCGTCAAATTTAAATAGATGGCTCGGTCTATTCTGTTGGAGACCAGCGAGCGGTTAACACATATTGTTTTTCGTGCAAAATAAAAATTGTAATTGTAAATTGTTCCTTCAGTTTTTTTTGTCATCTAATTAATTTACCACTAAACACCTTTCCGAACCGACGGCGTGGGATTGGCTTTTCGAGCTGAAGATCTTCCGGTGCTACATTTGCGTTGACTAAGCTCCAATTCTTCACAGCGAGAATCCAAAAACTCAAAGAAATCAGAAGTCATGGGTGCTGATTCGTCTCGACTCTCTGGATCTACCTTCGCTAACAACAGATGAATAATCCAGCAATCTCTTTCGGAGTGGCTAATAGCGTCTAAACCTCGAATTATCTCATTCGCACCGTCGGAAATTTTCCTTAATGCAATAGGTTCTTCGCAAGAGACAGAGGGCAACGCCATGAAAGTTTCAATAAAGGAGTTTATGATTTGTCGCGGTCTTTCAAAACGATCTTGCAGTCTGGTCCATGCCGTTTTGTATGCAGAGTCAGTAACAGGCAAATGTCTTACGAGGTTCGCAGCTTCATCTTTCAGCAATCCTTTTAGGTAGTAAAATGTATGGGTATTGCTTAATGAAGATTTCGAATCAATTGAACTCAGAAATAAGTCCTTAAACGATGGCCAATCCTTGTACAGTCCGGTGAAAGGTTGAATATTGACCTTGGGCAAGTCAGTGTCTGAGGTTTTGGATGAAACTTGCTGAAGCAGTGATGTTTGTTCAGATATTAATGTCGCCATGAGATCTGGTTGTTGAGCATCTGTGGAAGCGGGTTTCAGTTCATTTTTTATGGTTGAAAGGAGGGCACGTGCTTGTAAATATTTCTCTTCGTATTCAAAGAAATCTGTATCTGGATCGACATACTCTGACAATTGATTGAAATCATACATTTTGTTTGTTGTCTGCACAAATTCCTGCCAAGCTTCCTCTAGTCTTCCTAATCTAGCGACCACGTGTTCGAAAGTGTGATTTTCCTGTGCATTTTCTGCGAATGATAAGGTTCGAGTTATTGACCCCTTTTGCCGACCGCGAATTTGTACTAAATAAGTGAATTTCTCTGCCATAATTTGATTTTAAGGTGAAAATTGGACAATATCACCTTCGGTTTCCAAATGTCGAGTGTTGAAAATGGCTACTCTACGGTTGTAGGTTAAATCGTAGAGATCCGGCTCGAAGGACCAAGGACCATAATGAACTTGAATATATATAAAAAAAAAACTCTTGACCACGTGTAACAAGTCTTACGCTTTATTAGACGAAACCTGAACGATTCCTTTTACGTCAATGGTAACAATTAAATGAGGTACAAGTTCAGACATATTAAGGTGGTGTTACATTCTCCAACACATATTGTTTTTCGTGCAAAATAAAAATTGTAATTGTAAATTGTTCCTTCAGTTTTTTTTGTCATCTTTTACCACTAAACATTTCAATTTACCACTAAACATTTTCTGGTCCTTCTGATCGGGGATTACTGAACTTTGATTATACATACTATAATTATTGTTAACCCATCATACATATGGTATAAGTACAAAAGACATGGTATGGTTTTTCTATGAACAATTATTGTATTTTTTTTTGATGATCTGGTGCATGTTTGTGACCTCACACCACGTGGTGACAATTTATTTATATATTTATATATATTTAAGAACAATCGGTTTATATTATTCCCTTTAATTAATTGTATAAAAATGAACGTAATAAAGGCAAAACGTGGTCACGTTAAGGCTTCTTTAACTCGAGCGGTAGCCTTTGCAGAAGCTGTAGACGAACGCGTATCTTTAGAGCTTCTTAAAATACGTTTACAAAAACTTGAAGAAGATTGGCTAGCATTCGGTAATTTGCAAAATGAGCTTTTAGAACACGCGGATGATGTTGATTTCGTGGACCCAGAATGTGAATTTGCTGATTATGAGGACAAATACTTTTTTGCTCAATCTACCCTCACTAAAGTGATTCGTGAAAGAGAAAAATGTGAATTAACCGTTCATGATCAATCGGCGGTCGATAAATTGGCTGATCAACAAACCTCTTTGCTTGAGAATCTTAACTCCATTCAATCTGTCTCGATTGCGCTGCCCAAAATCGATATCCCCCCCTTTTTCGGTGACTACAAAGAATGGCCCAGCTTTAGAGACTTATTTCAGGTATAAAAATGAACGTAATAAAGGCAAAACGTGGTCACGTTAAGGCTTCTTTAACTCGAGCGGTAGCCTTTGCAGAAGCTGTAGACGAACGCGTATCTTTAGAGCTTCTTAAAATACGTTTACAAAAACTTGAAGAAGATTGGCTAGCATTCGGTAATTTGCAAAATGAGGTTTTAGTACACGCGGATGATGTTGATTTCGTGGACCCAGAATGTGAATTTGCTGATTATGAGGACAAATACTTTTTTGCTCAATCTACCCTCACTAAAGTGATTCGTGAAAGAGAAAAATGTGAATTAACCGTTCATGATCAATCGGCGGTCGATAAATTGGCTGATCAACAAACCTCTTTGCTTGAGAATCTTAACTCCATTCAATCTGTCTCGATTGCGCTGCCCAAAATCGATATCCCCCCCTTTTTCGGTGACTACAAAGAATGGCCCAGCTTTAGAGACTTATTTCAGGGTACCATAGACAATAAACCAAATTTATCTACCACCCAAAAATTCCGGTATCTTAAATCTTATTTACCTGATAAAGCCGCTGATCTTATTCGTGACATTACGGTTTCAGACGCTAATTACTTAGATGCTTGGGATCGGTTGGAAAAGCGATACGATCGCTCTAATTTAATAATTCAATCGCATATCGAATCATTCCTTTCGCTTCCTATGATGAATTCCGGTAGTGTCGTACACCTTCGCAAGATCACCGACCGCACAGACGAAACAATTCGGGGCTTGAACGCAGCAGGATCCACCAATCGCGACCCTTGGATTATTTATCTTCTGCTCCAGAAACTCGACCAGGATACACGACAAGCATGGGCAGAAGAGATCGGATGCCGGGTTGACTGTACTATCGATCAATTAATGTCATTTTTACAGCTTCGTTGTGATGCGTTAGAATCGTGCCAGACTCTCCCTCGTGGTAACTCTTCTCGTGCCAAATATACAAAGGCTAAATATACAAAGGCTAAAAGCTACAATCGCATTATACTGAATCCAAATTAACTTGTCCCAAATGCAAATCCGACCATACCTTAAGCAAGTGCGCTAATTTTCTCTCGTTCGATACTAAAACTCGTCGCGAATTCGTGAAAGAACATTCTCTTTGCTTTAATTGTTTACGGCCTTTAATTGTTTCTGCCAACCAATGCCGGTCTAATTTACGTTAAAGAAGACAGCAGCACTACCAAGGTGCGGGTAGTTTTCGATGGCTCAGAAAAGTCTTCCCATAATCAATCCTTAAATGAATCTCTTCTCGTAGGCCAAAGTTATCAGCGAGATCTTTTTTCTATTTGTATCCGATTTCGCCGTCATCTCTATACCATATCTGGGGACATAGAAAAAATGTTTCGCCAGATACGAATATCGGATAAAGACACAAATTTTCAACGAATCTTGTTGAGAAAATCAAATGATCAAGCTGGAAAACATTACCGCCTCTTGACCGTGACCTATGGCACAACATGCGCCCCATTCCTGGCTGTTCGAACCTTGTACCAATTAGCCTTTGACTTACGGGATGCCTACCCCCGCGCTTCGGATATACTACTCAACGACTTTTATATGGACGGTGTCATGACCGGTGCGGATTCCATTGAAGAAGTTATTTCCCTTCGTTCAGAACTCGTGAATCTACTCAAATCGGGCGGGTTTGACCTACGTAAATGGACGACCAATTGCTGGCCTTTACTCATCTCCTTGCCTGTAGAAGAACGTGAGCTTTCTACCAAAGAGTTCGAAGAATTCTCAACCGTGAAACTACTTGGCATGCCATGGTGTCCATTGAAAGACAGTTTTTTCTTCAAGGTAAACTTAAACAGCTCTATGGTCTATACCAAACGCCGCATACTATCGGAATCTTCGCGAATTTTTGATCCCATGGGATTTCTAGCTCCAGTCATTGTTGGTATCAAAATACTTTTCCAGGATTTATGGAGAAAGGGTCTAAAGTGGGATGATGATGTTCCTAAGGATATTGCCGATCGATGGACATTGATTCGTAGCGAACTTCATCTACTTCAATCTATTAATATTCCTAGGATACTGTGGAGCAACAAATTCAGCTTCGAACTACATGCGTTCTGTGACGCATCATTGGATGCATACGCTGCTGTGGTATACTGCCGCAGTATAAACCTGGACGGATTGGTAAACGTTTCGTTGGTAGCAGCAAAAACAAGGGTTGCCCCTATAAAGGTATTATCTCTCCCTAGGCTTGAGCTCTGTGGTGCTACTCTTTTAATTCACCTCATCAATAAACTTAAGTTATCTTAACAAGTGAAAGACATTAAGGTTTTTGCATGGACAGACTCGTCGATTGTACTACATTGGCTTCCTGCACCACCCAAGAAGTGGTCAGTGTTCGTAGCAAACCGGACCTCCGAGATTCTGACGTCAATTCCTCGCCCAGGTTGGAACCACGTCCGATCAGCCAACAACCCAGCCGACATCGCAACTCGTGGAGTTCCACCGTCTCTTTTACAGGTAAATGAGATGGGGTGGGAGGGTCCTTCTTGGCTACGAGAAGAAAGGATTAAATGGCCAATATCAAACCCATACATCAAAGACGTTGCTGTCCCTGAATTAGAAGAGAGAAGTACAAAGGGGACTCAGGTATTACTAACCAACATCAATACATATAATATATTCGAAGATATTCTAATGAAATCATCAAATTGGTTAAAATCTGTTCGCGTAGCGGCATTTGTTTTACGTTTCATTTCAAACTTTCGTACTAAAATCGGTCGTCAATACAATTCACTAACTACAGAAGAATTTGCCATTGCTAAAATTAAACTCATAAAATGTGCGCAAAAATCGTTATTCCCTTTCGAAATGGCTGCTCTTGAAAACCATAAAGCATTGTCTAAAAAACATAAATTGAAATCGTTAGCACCATTTCTAGACTCAAATGGAGTGCTTCGCGTCGCCGGTCGTTTAAATGAATCGAGCTTACCATACAGTGTTAAGCATCCCTTTATTCTGCATAAATCCCATCCGATATCACGTCTCATTGCTGAATATCTCCAAAAAATATATCTGCATGCCGGTGTATCTCAATTTTTTGGTCTAATAAGACAAGAGTATTTTATAATAGGCTGTAGAAATCTGCTTCGCAACCTAGTACACAAATGTGTAATTTGCTTACGTCATCGACAACATTTCTCAACTCAGCTAATGGGAAACTTGCCAAGGGAACGTATTCGATTTTCGCGACCTTTTAGTAGAGTTGGTTGCGATTACGCCGGCCCATTAAATCTACGTTTATCTCGGAAGAAACCCAAGGTTTGTCAAATGTTACATCGCCCTGTTTGTATGTTTTGTTACGAAAGGTATACATCTAGAACTTGTCGGTGACCTTTCTACTAACGCCTTCTTGTCAGCTCTTGATCGCTTCGTAGCTCGTCGTGGTAAGCCAATTGAAATTTGGAGCGACAACGGCACCAACTTTCATGGAGCCAAGAGATCGCTTGATGAAATGCATGCTTGCCTTCTCAGTCAACAACATCAATCCATTCATGCAGATCACCTCACAGGAGACAACATCTCTTAAAAATGTATACCTCCTTCTGCACCTCACTTCGGTGGATTGTGGGAGGCAGGTGTCAAATCTGTCAAGACCCATCTGAAAAGAGTGATTGGTGATCGCACACTCACTTACGAGGACCTGTACACATTATTGACAAAAATCGATGCGTTGCTGAACTCACGTCCTATGTGGCCAACATCCGACAGTGAACCCACTGCCTTAACACCTTCGCATTTTATGATTGGTGAACCGTATACTGCAGTTCCCCAGCCAGGCATAGAATATACAAATTCACCAAAAACTAATTGGCATCTTTTACAAATTCTTATGCAGGCTTTCTGGAAGAGATGGCATCAAGAATATCTCACATCACTGCAACAGCGTCCGAAGTGGCAAGGTGCTCAGCCAAACATCAAAGTAGATGACATCGTGCTTCTTAAAGAACCCAATTTGCCTCCCTCAAAATGGATACTTGGCCGTGTTACACAAACTCATCCGGGAAAGGATAATAAGGTTCGCGTTGTCACCGTAAAAACGAAACGTAAAAACGAAACGTAAAAACGAAACGTAAAAACGATGCGTACGCCCTATTGTGAAAATTGTACCTCTTTCTATATCTGAAAGACCGGAGTCTTTCAGGGGGGGCTGAATGTTGTGTAATATGCGTGCCACTTGATCAACATTAAAATATTACCCTATTTGTTTATAATTTCAATTGTGTACATATGTACATACATACCTTGTCAATGTTCGTTCTGTTTGCATATACATACATTCCTATTACATATTGTACAATAATACAGTCTGTAACACAGTATACGTATATTTATATATATATATATGTATATGTATGTATATCATAATGTGTTATTTTATAACTTTAAATTATAAATGTTAAAATTATATTTGAGTAGGCATGGTAACCCTTTTTAGAAAATATTCAAATAATATAGGCAGGGTAACCCTATTGTAACATTACTTTATATAGAAATTGTTAAGAGCACACCCACGATCGGGTGTATAAAAGGAGACGCCCGATCAGTGAACAGACACTCTGGTTTGGCATTTCGTCTTGCGAAGTTTTACGAGCGTCCAAGAAAAAGTGCCACACTCGAGCTAGTCTTTTGACTAAATAAAGCAGAGTTTGTAAATGATATTTTTGTCTTTTATTAACAAAGCAATTTTGTTGATTCTTTTTCCTCTTCAGGGAAATATATATATATATATATTCATTTGCTTAGCCGCTCACTCAGCGTGCACGACGGTCTCCGGACAGCCTGCGCGCGGTGAAGGGAAAGGCAAATAGCTTTTGAAATCACTCTGCTCCGTTGCCTATTAAACGTGTACTGCGGTCTACGGACAGCATACGCGCGGTAGGTAAAGGAGTGGGGTGTTTAGAAAGGGAGGGGTGTTTTCTCCGAGGGAGAGTGGAGACCTAGAGCTAAAGCCGAGCTCTACAAGTCCACATACTGGCTCTCGTCAAATTTAAATAGATGGCTCGGTCTATTCTGTTGGAGACCAGCGAGCGGTTAACACATATTGTTTTTCGTGCAAAATAAAAATTGTAATTGTAAATTGTTCCTTCAGTTTTTTTTGTCATCTAATTAATTTACCACTAAACACCTTTCATTCCATTTTTTCATTCCTTTTTTTCTATTTTTTTTCCATTTTTCTATTCCTTTTTTTTCTTTTGTCCATTTTTCTTTTCCTTTTTTTCTATTTTTCTATTCCTTTCTCCACCTCACCAACCCCAAACACCATATCCACACCTCTACACTGCTCTACAGCAACTGAGCACCTCAGTCTGAATACTCATATTTATAGAATAAGAAACAAAAAAAATTTAATTTATTTTGCAGTGTTTCTTGGCAAGTGTTTTTTTTTACAGTGTTTTTGGCAAAGTTTTTTTTTCAAATGTTTGATCACATGGGGTTGTTGAACAAGACTCTCTGGGCCCTGTGTTGTTGACGTAAGCGCTGACAAAGACATCTAGGCTTATAGGCTTATTGATAGGCGTATTTTGTGTCCTTCTTTCTCTTCAAGCCCATTTGTTTATGCTTTGCTGAACGTTACTTTTAAGCTGAATTTTAGCATCAGAGCCGTGGATAGCATGTCCGAAAACAGGTTCCTAGGTGCGACTGGCCTAATTAAATTACTAAATTCAGATTTTTTTTTGCAGTTTTCTCCGGACTTAATCTCTTTCTCTGTTCCCTTGGCTTTGAACCCACTGCGTTGAAGTGGATATCTTCTTATTTGAAAAACCGTTAGATTTAGATTTAGATTAAGGTGGGGAGAGGGACAATGTCACCTAATCACTGCGGCCTCTGATAGGCCTATTGTGATGTCCCCTAAAAAATCCTAGAAAGTTTAAGGAGTTGTTTAGTTCTTGGTTTGTAGGAACATCTTGGCTTGTCTGCTAGCTTACGTTTGTGTCCAGTAGTGGTTGGCCGTGTTCCTCAACCATTCCTTTATGTAGCATTTTAAAGTGCTGATATGTATGCCGCAGAATGGTCTAGGCATCATGAATGGTGATGCAGAGCCTTTTCTTGCTAATAGGTCTTCTTTTTCGTTTCCTCTATGGCCACTGTTTCCTGGTATCCACATGAGGTGTACTCTAGTTGTAAGCAGTCCCATACCAATTTAGAGGTGACTTCGTAGCTTTTGAGGGCTTAAAGTGCAGCCTTGCTGTCAGAGAGAGTATAAATGTTTTTATTGGTTATAGCTCTGTTTATATTTTCTCTGAGGCAGAGTTCAATAGCGAATATCTCTGCTTGAAATACGGAGTTGTATCTGTCTATGCTGTGATAGATGTGTGTTCCAGTGTTGGCTCCGTATACCCCAGCCCCAACACCTTCGTTGGTTTTGGATCCATCTGTGTACCATACATAGGATTGACGATCGAAGGAAGGTCTATTTTGCTCCCAGGTGTGTCAAGAGGGAATTGAGACCTTAAAATTTTGCCTGAAGTTATACCTTGGAAGACAATTGTCTATATGGGGTATTTTTAGGATTTCATCCCTGTTTAGTTCATTAAGAATGTCAGGATGAAAGAGCCTGGAATTAGAATCATCCTCCGCGATAAGTTTATGAGCGAATATTATTGGTTCTTTTTTAATTTGGAGGTGTACGGGTGGTAGGTCCGTGATGACTTCTAGCTGTGGGGGTTTTTCTCATAGCTCCTATTATACAGATACAAGCTAGTCTCTGTAGTGTGTTGAGCTTGGCCTGTACTGATGTCTGTTTTGTTTTGTGCCACCAGACGGGCGCAGCGTATGTGAGAATTGGTCTGGTGATGGCTGTGTATAGCCAGTGAGATATCGTAGGATAAACGGCCCAAGTTTTGCCAGTGAGATATTTGCGGGTCCATGGAGAGATGCTGGCTTTCACAATGGTCTTTGTGATGTGTGAGTTCCAAGTGAGCTTTTCGTCTAGTTTCGCACCTAGATATTTGGCTTCGTTTGAGCCGAAGGCACGAAGATTGAAGGCGAACCTCTGGGAAAAGCAGGTAGATCGGCGGAGGTATCCCCTACCGAAACCCATCCGACCCTCCCATCTGCAGCCCCCGCACTCCTTGGCGGCGCGCAGCGCAGAAAGCGTCGACGGCTAGTAAAGGCTGCTGCAGGAGGCACCAGCATGCCAGCACTATCGGCATGCGCCTCAAACACTCCTGCTCTTATTGGTGACGGTCAAATCCCCAATAAGAACATGCCAGGTTCCAAAACTGGGTTTCCAATGAACCCTGAATCCAATTCCCGTATGCTGGAAAGTGTTTATTCGATTATTAACTTCGATTTCAACCGCAGCACTGCATGCCTGAAACTCCGTCTCCTCAATAGCCTTCCCTTCTCCCAATCATAGTTTCAAAGGATCGCGCCCACCCTCCACCCTTTTATATTTTTTTTTCTATTTTTCTATTCGTTTTTTTCTATTTTTCTATCCCTTTTTTCTATTTTTCTATCACTTTCATTCCATTTTTCTATTCCTTTTTTTTCTTTTTTTTTCCATTTTTCTTCTTCTATTTTTCTATTCCTTTCTCCACCTCACCAACCCCAAACACCATATCCACACCACTACACTACACTACAGCAACTGAGCACCTCAGTCTGAATACTCATATTTATAGAATAACAAACAAAAAAAGTTGAGTTTATTTTGCAGTGTTGTGGCCTAATTAAATTACTAAATTCAGATTTTTTTTTTGCAGTTTTCTCCGGAGTCTGTTCCCTTGGCTTTGAACCCACTGCGTTGAAGTGGATATCTTCTTATTTGAAAAACCGTTAGATTTAGATTTAGGGAGTTGTTTAGTTCTTGGTTTGTAGGAACATCTTGGCTTGTCTGCTACCTTACGTTTGTGTTCAGTAGCGGTTGGCCGTGTTCCTCAACCATTCCTTTATGTAGCACTTTATGGGGCTGATATGTATGCCGCAGAATGGTCTTGGCATCATGAATGGTGATGCAGAGCCTTTTCTTGCTAATAGGTCTGCTTTTTCGTTTCCTCTATGGGCACTGTGTCCTGGTATCCACATGAGGTGAACTCTAGTAGTAAGCAGTCCCCTTAGAGGTGACTTCGTAGCTTTTGAGGGCTTAAAGTGCAGCCTTGCTGTCAGAGAGAGTATAAGTGTTTTTATTGGTTATAGCTCTGTTTATATTTTCTCTGAGGCAGAGTTCAATAGCGAATATCTCTGCTTGAAATACGGAGTTGTATCTGTCTATGCTGTGATAGATGTGTGTTCCAGTGTTGGCTCCGTATACCCCAGCCCCAACACCTTCGTTGGTTTTGGATCCATCTGTGTACCATACATAGGATTGACGATCGAAGGAAGGTCTATTTTGCTCCCAGGTGTGTCAAGAGGGAATTGAGACCTTAAAATTTTGCCTGAAGTTATACCTTGGAAGACAATTGTCTATATGGGGTATTTTTAGGATTTCATGCCTGTTTAGTTCATTAAGAATGTCAGGATGAAAGAGCCTGGAATTAGAATCATCCTCCGCGACAAGTTTATGAGCGAATATTATTGGTTCTTTTTTAAGTTGGAGGTGTACGGGTGATAGGTCCGTGATGACTTCTAGCGCTGCTGTGGGTTTTTTTCTCATAGCTCCTATTATACAGATACAAGCTAGTCTCTGTGAGATATTTGCGGGTCCATAGAGAGATGCTGGCTTTCTCAATCGTCTTTGTGATGTGAGAGTTCCAAGTGAGCTTTTCGTCTAGTTTTGCACCTAGATATTTGGCTTCGTTTGAGATGAAGGCACGAAGATTGAAGGCGAACCTCTGGGGAAAGCAGTAAGATCGGCGGAGGTATCCCCTACCGAAACCCATCCGACCCTCTCATCTGCAGTCCCCAACACTTCTTGGCGGCGCGCAGCGCAGAAACCGTCGGCGGCAAGTAAAGGCTGCTGCAGGAGGCACAAGCATGCCAGCACTATCGGCATGCGCCTCAAACACTCCTGCTCTTATTGGTGACGGTCAAATCCCCAATAAGAGTATGCCAGGTTCCAAAACTGACTGGAGGTGCTCCAATGAACCCTGAATCCATTTCCCGTATGCTGGAAAGTGTTTATTCGAATATTAACTACGATTTCAACCGCAGCACTACATGCCTGAAACTCCGTCTCCTCAATAGCCTTCCCTTCTCCCAATCATAGTTTCAAAGGATCGCGCCCACCCTCCACAGTTTTATATTTTTTTTTTCTATTTTTCTATTCCTTTTTTTCTATTTTTTTTTCACTTTTTTCTATTCCTTTTTTTTTCTTTTTTTTTCCATTTTTCTTTTCCCTTTTCTTCTTCTATTTTTTTATTCCTTTCTCCACCTCACCAACCCCAAACACAATATCCACACCTGTTGGCTACGTGAACACACTCAGTTAATGTTGGCTACGTGAACACACCCAGTTAATGTTGGCTACGTGAACACACCCAGTTAATGTTGGCTACGTGAACACACCCAGTTCCATCCAGCTGTCATCGACCCACCTTGTCAACACGATGGCTGTCACAAAAAAAAAGGATAGAGGGGCATTACGAGTTTGACCATCGGCTAGCGTCGACGCCATTTGCTGTGCTTATATTAATATATATGTGGGGGATGAGTAAGCCGCAAGGGAGGGACCGACAGCAACGCTGAAACTGCAAGTCGACACTACGGACAAACGGACGAGCGAATGACCGAGGGCGATTGGAAATTGACACCAGCATGGATGAGCACGCGAATGACCAAACGCCAGCAGAAGCTACGATCAACATGAGTGGATACCCAAACAAACACCGAAAAGTGGGTCAGGGTCTCGGGTTCGCTGTGTCGTCGTGTTGAGTCATCGCCGCCGGTGGGCATGACTCCGCACCAGCGAAGCGCTATAAAGGGCATAGGAATGCGGTAAGGAAAACAATGCCGCATAATGACTTTTGCCCGGGTAGCATTGTGGGTATCGGGAGTTCTGTTGGCTGGGTCGGTGGCCAGCGTCGTATGGAGGATGTGGAGCTGGTATCGGTTACTCAATACCCTACGTGTGTGGGATCTATTTTGAGTGATCGATATAAGGAGACGGAATTCATCGGGAAGCAGTTCAGTCTTAGCAGTGCAGTTCAGTGAGGCAGTCGGGTCCATCCAGCGGTGCGGCGACCTTGAACTTTAAATAATGTTTTTTTAGAATCTTTTAATTTCTTTTGTAATATTTTTCTTCGTAAAATAAAAAAATTGTGGTTCAAATTAAATACAATAGGAGAAGTGTTTTCCTACATGGGGGCTCAACCGGGTTTGTGAAACGATTTGAGTTGGACCGAATATCGATTGTGAAAGATTGCGGCTAGGAAAGATAAGTGAAAATACAATTGTCAAGAGGTTTGCAGTGAGAAGGACGGGAGAGCCAACAGAAGTCAAGGAAGTGCATGGACAGTTTAGAAGAGCTAACCGTCCGACAGCTACAAGCATTCCTGAAAAGGAAAGGATTGCAATACCGATACAAACTCAAGGCGGATTTAGTTGACCGGATACGTGGCGCTTGCGGTGACGTCAAAATAGAGGAGGTGGTGAATTCAACCAGCGAAAGCGAAGCAGACAACTCAGAAGGGCAGTCAAGCAGTAGAACGCAGGCTACGCCAAACTCATCTGGTACCAGAGCGGGAGACACGATGACCACAGATAATCATTTCGTGTTTAGAGATGTAGAAGAATCTCTGGAACACTTCACGGGGGAAACCGGTAAGAACGTTAAGAGGTGGATAAAGGATTTCGAGGAGATTTGTACGGTTTGCGGTTGGAACGAAGTTCAGAAGTATCTGTACGCCCGACGACTCCTGCGTGGTGCAGCTAAACTCGCCATCGAAGCTAAGACGGGGGTATGCAGCTATGAGGCATTGAAGGGCACACTGTTGGCAGAATTTCACGACCCACGCCGGGCATCGACGTTCATCGTTCTTTGGAGGCCCGCAAGAAGCGTTCTACTGAGAGCTTCTTGGAGTATTTCTACACCATGCAGCAGATGGCCAGTGAGGGGAACATCGACGATCAGTCCCTTATATCGTACGTTGTAGAAGGGATACCAGGTGACGCGCTAAGCAAATCGATCTTGTACGACGCCACGTCAATTGAAGAACTGAAAAAAAAGTTGGTTTCGTACAAAAACATCCAGCGACAGACCACACACCAGAGGGCAGATAACAGGACATCCACAAGATTCGCGCAGCACGGATCCGCGAGGAACCCACCAACGGCAAAACGGATAGAGGAAAAGGGGCGCGGTGCTTCAAATGCAACCAGTTCGGGCACATAGCCCCGAACTGTCCAGTAAAGCAGGAGGGAGCGTCATCATCAGGAGGGATAAGCCAGGTAAGGCGCATCGAATCGGATGGTAGCCACATCACGGCCCTCATTGAAGGCCGGCCACATCACGTTTTTGTCGACAGTGGGAGCGATGTGTCCATTATTCATCAATCCTTTGCCAAAAGCCTCAAAGAAGCTAGAATCGAACGCGGAGGAATGATGCTTAAGGGGTTTGGGGCCCAGCCACGAAAGACGTTGGGGTCATGTTTGTTGAAGATGCAGATGGGATCCGAAGCACACTGGATACGGTTCCAAGTCGTCCCAAACAGTTGGATACCAGACAAAATCTTAGTGGGAAGGGATTTCCTGAAGAACGTGAATCTGTCGCTGAACCATGGAAAGCTCGAAATTGTGAAGGAGACCAAGAGAAAAACCTTCGACCTCGAGGAGAACGACGTCTTCAAAATTGAAATGGATGACAACAAATATCAAGTGGAAGATCAAGTGGACGATGAAGACTTCAAATGGGACATCGCCAAACTCGTTAAAGACTATTCGCCTAGAAAAAATACAGAATCCTGTATAAGCATGAACATTGTCTTGGAGGATCAGCGCCCAGTGTACCAGAAGCCGCGAAGACTGGCACCAAAGGAGAGAGAAGCAGTTAGCCGACAAGTTGATGAGTGGCTGCGCGAAGGAGTGATACGCCCAAGTAAATCCGACTACGCTAGCCCTATTGTGTTGGTGAAGAAGAAAGACGGTGCTTACGGATTGTGTGTCGACTATCGTCAGCTGAACAAGAAAATCGTCAAGGACAGGCATCCGCTCCCTTTGATCGAAGATGTTTTGGAGGCTCTGCAGCAAGCAGAGGTATACACCACATTGGACTTGAAAGATGGGTTTTTCCACGTGAGCATCGATGAGGCCAGCCGAAAAAACACAGCCTTCGTTACGCCGGATGGCCAGTACGAGTTCACCAGGTGCCCATTTGGACTATCCACCTCTCCATCGACGTTTCAGAGGTTCATCAACACGATTTTCCATCAGCTGGTGCGCCAGGGAATCGTTTTGGTCTATATGGACGACATTGTCGTACTGGCTAGGACCAAGGAGGAAAATCTGGAGAGGCTACGGATCGTACTTCAGCTGGCGGAAGAAAACGGATTGAGAATTAAGTGGGAAAAGTGCTCATTCTTGCAAAGGACCATCGAATTTCTGGGGCACATCGTCGGTGAGGGTGAGATAAGGCCGTCAAGAGACAAGATCAAGGCTGTTGAAAAGTATCCCGAGCCGAGCAACGTGAAAGCCATTCAGAGCTTTCTGGGACTTACTGGTTTCTTCAGAAAATTCGTACCAAACTATTCGGGAATCGCCAAGCCACTATCCGACCTTCTTAAGAGGGATGCTGCTTTTAAGTTTGGTGCAGACGAGAGATTGGCGTTCCAGACCCTGAAGGTTGTTCTGTGTGATGAACCGGTACTGAAGCTGTTCAACCCGAAACTGGAAACCGAACTCCATACTGACGCCAGTTTTGTGGGTTACGGAGGCGTATTGATGCAGAAGCATGATGGTCATTTCCATCCTGTTTTTTACCTGAGTTTCAAGGCAACCGACGCAGAAAGGAATTACACTAGCTATGAACACGAGGTCCTCGCCATAGTAAAATGTCTGCGGAAACTGAGGGTCTACTTGCTGGGACTAAAGTTTAAAATCATAACAGATTGTAAAGCGTTCCAGGCCACCATGCACAAAAGGGATCTCTGCCCGCGAGTCGCAAGGTGGGCAATTCTGCTGCAGGAGTACGACTGTGAAGTACTGCATCGTTCGGGGACTGCAATGCGTCACGTGGATGCATTAAGTCGAAGCCCTTCGGTGTTGAGGATCGAGGACGGGTTGCTACACCGTATAAGAGCGGCTCAAGGTACGGATGAGTTTTGTAAGGTTATAATCTCTGTTCTTTCAGCAGGTGGGAGTTACCAGGACTACGAACTGAGACATGGCGTCTTATACAAGTTTGAGGAGGGGGCGCATCTGCTAGTGCTACCCAAGGCAATGCAAAAAGAAATCATCCGAGAAATCCATGAGAAGGGACACGTCGGTGCAGCCAAAGTCGAGGCGGTCCTCAAGCAGGACTATTGCTTCCCGAAGCGAGAGCGGTGCGTGGAGAAGGTGCTATCCAACTGCGTGACGTGCATTTTGAGTGCTAGGAGGAGCGGCCGAGCGGAGGGGCTCCTACACCCCATTGAGAAGGGGGACACACCGCTGCACACATACCATGTGCACCATGTGGGGCCGCTGCCATCCACGAATAAGCAGTACAACTACCTTTTTGTGGTGGTGGACGCCTTCACAAAATTTGTGTGGATCTATCCCGGAGTCCACAAGGAGCGACGAGGTAATCCGTAAACTGGAACTGCAGAGTGACATCTTCGGGCATCCAACCCGCATAGTATCGGACCGAGGAACAGCATTCACATCCAACGCCTTCAGAGAATTCTGTGAGAACAAGCAGGTCCAACACGTGTTGACGACGACCGGTGTACCGCGAGGAAACGGACAAGTCGAGCGCATCAATCGGACGATCATCGAAGTACTCGCAAAGGCCTCGATCGAAGACCCAACCAAATGGTACAAATTTGTGAGTAGGGTCCAGCAAATTCTTAATTCGACCCCTTCAAGAAGCACCAAGCGCAGCCCTTTCCAATTGATGTTCGGAGTGCCAATGAGATGCGAGGACGACCAACGATTAAGGAAACTGCTGGAAGAAGTCCTGCTTGACCAGTTCGAAGAAGGTAGAGGCGAATTACGCAGAGCAGCGAAGGAAGAAATCAAAAAGGTGCATGATCTGGTGGCGATCATGCGAACTCAATTTGGCGTAGGACTGAAGTTACACGCCAAATACTTCGGGCCCTACGAAGTAATCAAAGTCAAGGGGCGAGATCGCTATGATGTCCGGAAGGTGGGACAGCACGAGGGACCCAATACAACTTCGACGGCGGCAGACTGCATGAAACCCTGGGTGTCTGAAGACAGTGACGACAGCGATGACGACAACTAGATCGGCTGGGGTCAGCCGATACACCAGGATGGCCGAATGTGGGGGATGAGTAAGCCGCAAGGGAGGGACCGACAGCAACGCTGAAACTGCAAGTCGACACTACGGACAAACGGACGAGCGAATGACCGAGGGCGATTGGAAATTGACACCAGCATGGATGAGCACGCGAATGACCGAACGCCAGCAGAAGCTACGATCAACATGAGTGGATGCCCAAACAAACACCGAAAAGTGGGTCAGGGTCTCGGGTTCGCTGTGTCGTCGTGTTGAGTCATCGCCGCCGGTGGGCATGACTCCGCACCAGCGAAGCGCTATAAAGGGCATAGGAATGCGGTAAGGAAAACAATGCCGCATAATGACTTTTGCCCGGGTAGCATTGTGGGTATCGGGAGTTCTGTTGGCTGGGTCGGTGGCCAGCGTCGTATGGAGGATGTGGAGCTGGTATCGGTTACTCAATACCCTACGTGTGTGGGATCTATTTTGAGTGATCGATATAAGGAGACGGAATTCATCGGGAAGCAGTTCAGTCTTAGCAGTGCAGTTCAGTGAGGCAGTCGGGTCCATCCAGCGGTGCGGCGACCTTGAACTTTAAATAATGTTTTTTTAGAATCTTTTAATTTCTTTTGTAATATTTTTCTTCGTAAAATAAAAAAATTGTGGTTCAAATTAAATACAATAGGAGAAGTGTTTTCCTACATATATATATATTTTATAAAATAGTGAGAGTTCCTCGTTTTATTTTTATTATTTCATTTTTTTCTTTTGTTGAATTCGCTAACCACGAGCCGTCATAACATTTGGTGCCTCCTGTGAGGAACTCTCACCGAAAAAGAGTAATCGCAAGCGGTCTCGTAACCGCTCGCTGAGTCAACACGTGGTTCTAACCCCAACGGACGCTGTCTCCCAACACGTCGCCAGAACTCCAACCACGCTGCTCGTTAACGCTCGCTGAGTCCACACGTGGTTCTAACTCCGACCACGCTGCTCGTCATCGCTCGCTGAGTCAACACGTGGTTCTAACCCCAACGTACGCTGTCTCCCAACACGTCGCCGGAACTCCAACCACGCTGCTCGTCAACGCTCGCTGAGTCCACACGTGGTTCTAACTCCAACCACGCTCCTCGTCAACGCTCGCTGAGTCAACACGTGGTTCTAACCCCAACGTACGCTGTCTCCCAACACGCCGCTGGAACTCCAACCGCACTGCTCGTCAACGCTCGCTGAGTCGACACGTGGTTCTAACTCCAACCACGCTCCTCGTCAACGCTCGCTGAGTCAACACGTGGTTCTAACCCCAACGTACCCTGTCTCCCAACACGACGGTGGAACTCCAACCACGCTGCTCGTCAACGCCCGCTGAGTCAACACGTGGTTCTTACCCCAACGTACGCTGTCTCCAAACACGTCGCTGGACCACCGAATACCAGGTAAGTGCATGTACATTATTGGTTGGTTAGAGGATGCCTAGGAATTCCGACTCTGCGACGGAGCCCGTTGAGCGAGAAGGTTCAACCTCCAACCTCAAGGCTCAGCTTCTTATCGATGAACAAATCCGATTGTTAGACGCAGTTCAACGAAATTGGACCAACTTCAAAAAGGATGGTTCAGACCGTCGCACCCTTCGACACATTAATGCTCGGTTTGGTAATTTGCAAGAAATTCACGCGGAGTTTCGCGAAAATAATCGGAAACTTAGTCAAATTGACTCCAACGAGACAGTCAAGTCTCTCTACCACGATGCAAAAATAGGGGAGTCCTTCATGGAAACTTACATCCATGTTTTCGCATCAATAGAAAACGAACGGGATAAGCACCATCCGCCGAAACCTTTAGCGACAAGTAATGTCGAAGTAAAAGCGGTCGTACCGGGTCCCGAAATTCAGCAAAAACGAGAAGTGCCTCTTCCAGAAGTAAAACTACCCACTTTCTGTGGTGAATATACGGAGTGGTCAGCGTTTAAGGAAATCTTTACAGCGCGGATCCACAACAGTCAACAGCTATCCGACCAACAACGTCTCCAGTATTTAAAAGGCCATGTAACCGGGGCTGCAGCTGATGACATCAAACATATTGCAATTATTGGAGACAATTTCGCTGTGGCTTGGCGGGTGCTTACTGAAACGTATGAGAATGACAAACTGATTTTTTACCATTATATGCAAGTCTTCGATAACCAAGCCCTAATCCCCAGAGACGATCCCGCAGCACTTCGCAGTTTTATTCAGACATCTCGATCTTGCCTCAATGCAATGCATAAACTTGATTCCACAATCACTGATGAAAATCGATTGTTGGCGTATTACATGTTGAAAAAATTGCCTATCAGCATTCGAGCAGAATTCAATCACGAGAACCGGAAGTCGAAAACTATTCCTACATTTAAGGATCTATGTTGTGTATTAGAGGAGCATCTTCAGATGGTGATAACATCATCATCTCTAGTAAACATGTGTCATCGAGCACCATCGAAGACTGAACCTCAAAGGAATAACTTGCAATCTAAAAGAGAGGTCCGATCCTTGATTGTGGAAAAGAAGCAAACTGCCAAGCCAGCCTGTTTGTATTGTAAGGATGATAAGCATGATCTTCGGAGATGCTCTCCATTTCTACAGCTGAGTGCAGTCGAGCGGCGATCTATCGCAGAGAAGCTGAAAATTTGCCTCAACTGTCTCGGCTCTAATCACCATTTATCAAAATGTGGTAGTCGACGCAATTGCTCAATATGCGGTGGTCGGCATCATACACTCATATGTAAACTCGGTTTCTGATATAACCTCCGTTCACACGTCAGTCCACAGGCCAATACTTACCGAAAGACCAATTCCCGAATACGAAGTACTCCTGCCTACAGCAACAGTGATGGTTTCCTCCTAGAGAGGGCAACAACTCACCCTTCGCGCATTCCTCGATCAAGGATCACAGGCGAGTTTCATTACCGAAACAGCTGTCCAACTCCTCCAACTTTCTCGCGCCAGAGCCTTTGTCACCGTCAACGGATTACCTGCTAGCCGAACCACCGAGATACGTCACTGTGTTAACATAACCATAACATCGAGGGTAGATCATCGCCGCAGTTATAGTGTCAATGGCTTCGTGTTAAAACGTATCACTGGAAGTGTGCCTGAGAAGAGAATATCTATAGAGAATTGGCCCCATATTCATCATTTGCAGTTAGCGGATCCAAATTTCTTTATTCCAAACCAAGTCGATCTGCTCATAGGCAACAATCTGTATGATTCTTTGATTTTGTCGGAAACACGGCGTTCCTCCGACACATTACCGATTGCACAACTAACTACGTTAGGGTGGATTGTCTCCGGTAAAATTAGAAATTCTGTTCCTCCTATCACAATGTCTTCGTTGCACCTGTCAGTAGAAACGCAGGAGATGCTCAACAAAATTTACGATTTGGAAGTTTTCTCTAGTGGGCTATCGACAGCGACAGACGTAGATTCTTGGTGTGAGCAACATTTTAGAGAGACACAAAGACGATTGAGCAATGGTTAGTATTTGGTGCGTCTCCCATTTAAATCATTACTCGGCGATAGACATGTGTTTGGGCAATCGCGGCAGCGGGCCTTAACTCATTTTTTGTCGCTGGAAAGGAAATTGCAACGCGATGAGACCCTTTGTCAAACTTATGGTGGTACCATACAGGAATATATACGGCTTAACCAGATGCACCCAGCCATCAGATCTGAACAACATCACACTACGATCTCTCCTTCAGGTATTGAAGTATCATGTTGCTATCTTCCTCATCACCCTATTATTAAAAACCATAGTACGACAACGAAGGTACGGGTAGTCTACGACGCCTCCTCAAAAACGGACAATGGGAGATCCTTAAACGATATTCTCGCTGTCGGCCCTCGTCTACAAAATGATCTCACGGATATTTTACTTCATTGGCGTTTCTTTGGTGTGGTCGTAGTAGCAGATATTGAGAAAATGTACCGCCGTATCAAAGTTAACTATGACGATGCACAATTTCAACGAATCCTATGGCGTTCATCTCCTTCAGATGAGATTCAAGAGTTGTTTTGTGATGTTGTCATATTTGGTTTGGCTCCAGCCCCCTTTCTCGCCATCCGTACACTCCATCAACTTGCCGAGGACGAATCGATCAGCTTTCCGATAGCTGTGGATGTCATTAAGCGTGAGATGTATGTGGATGATCTATTAGCCGGCAGCCACACGATTGAAGAAATGCTCGTTATTCGCCATCAAGTGGAAGAAATGCTCCGCAGGGGCGGATTTGAACTTAGAAAGTGGGCGAGCAATCAACCCGACATCCTTGAGAGCATCCCTTCTGAGCATCGTGAAACTAAGGATCTATTAAGTTTGGACGGCAATACTCCGTTAAAAACCTTAGGAATTTTCTGGAACCCCAAAAGGGATATTTTCCAATATCAATTTAATCTTGATTCATCACATTTTCCAGCCACAAAGAGACGGGTGCTTATTTGATCCGGCTGGTTGGTTGTCCCCTGTCATCATCATCGCAAGGAATCTGTTGCAAAGGATAGGTATTCTTCAAACCAAATGGGATGAGCCTATCCCACAGGACCATCAACATCAATGGAGCATGTTTCTTCGTGATTTGCAAAATGTCTCACGTCTACAGATTCCTCGGTGGTTGAGCACAAGCAAAGAACATAAAACCTTGGAGCTCCACATATTTTGTGATGCATCGAAGATAGCGTATTCAGCATGTGCCTACATCAGAACGATTGGCTCTTCATCCGTGGCTGATTCTAATCTGCTGATCGCCAAATCAAAGGTGATTCCGTTAAAGGCTGAGCTCACTGTCCCTCGTGCTGAACTCTTCGCAGCTGTGTTAGCGGTAAAGCTATTAGACAAAATCAAACAATTCCTTCCAAACGATATGAAGAACCCAAGGACTTATTTTTGGTCTGACTCAACAACTGTCTTGTGGTGGATAAACGGCGATCCCGAAAGGCATAAGGTGTTTGTCGCAAACAGGATCCGTAAGATTTTGGAACAATCATCCCCAACTCAATGGCTGCACGTGAGGTCGACCGAAAACCCCGCGGACTGCGCAAGCAGAGGAATATCAGCATTAAGGTTAGTAAAACACACCCTTTGGTGGCAGGGACCCGACTTTTTAAGACATCGTATCGCCGAATGGCCTCGCTTTCCCACAGTGTCTCAACCTACCACATCCGCGAAACTATTGGAAATCAAGAAAATCTACGCACATGTAAGCACACTCGAAGAAAAGAAGTGCTACATTGTCAACTTTATCGACTGCGATAGAGGGCACACAATGCAGGCAGTTGAAAGGTCATCGAGCTTCCTCCGTATTATAAGAATCTTCGCATATTGCCATCGCTTCATCTCGAACTGCAAAATTAAGCAAACTTTCAACCGACAATTTAAATCTTTGAAGGTACATGAAGTAAAACGAGCTGTACTATCTATTGCTCGCTTAGCCCAACTTGAATATTTTTCACCCGAATTCAAGGCACTGGCTTTCAACGGTTCCTTACCTGACAAAAGTAACTTATGGCCCTTGAACTCCTTCTTTTATAATGAACATGTGATAATACGGCTTGCTGGTCGGTTACGGGATTCTCTCCTACCCGCCAATGAAAAGTTCCCGATCATCATTCCAGAGAAGAGTCATATCACCGAACTCAACATTCGCCATAGTCATTCAATTACTCTTCATGGAGGTGTGCAATTAACGCTCAACCATATACGGAAACAATTTTGGATCATCCACTGTCGGAAAGCTACAACCCGAGTCCTTCACCAGTGCATTGTTTGCTACAAAAGCAGACCCAAGGTAGCTTCACAGATGATGGCCAATTTACCTCAGCAAAGAATTCGGCCTGCGCGTGCATTTGAGTCAACCGGGGTCGATTACGCCGGGCCCTTCTGCATTACTCCAAGTAAAGGAAGAGGCATAACCTCTATGAAAGGTTATGTGGCGCTGTTCATCTATCTCTCGACCAAAGCAATCCATCTCGAAGTTGTTAGTGATCTGTCCTCAGAAGCCTTTTTGGCAGCTTTAAAAAGGTTCATCGCACGACGTGGGTTTTGCAACAATATTTTTAGCGACTGCAGAACGAATTTTGTGGGGGCGAACAAATTATTGAGAGCAGATCGCACAGCGTACCGCACCTTCATCACGAGGAAGATTATTCCACACCTAACGGATTTACGCATTCAGTGGCACTTCATCACCCCATCCTCACCCCACTTCGGAGGATTATGGGAGGCAGGCGTGAAGTCTGTAAAGACTCACCTACGAAGAATCATCAACAAGCAAGTATTTACTTATGAAGAGTTTTCCACCATCATGTGCCAAATTGAATCATGTCTGAATTCAAGACCGCTCTGTCCGCTTAACGACGATCCGGACAACCTGATTGCTTTAACGCCCGGACATTTTTTAATCGGGGATTCCCTTCTTTCGCATCCAGAGCCAGAGATAGATAAAATTTGCCCAACCAAACGATGGCGATTGTGTCAGGGCATCGTTCAACAATTTTGGCGTCGTTGGAGCGCCGAGTATTTATCCCGACTTCAAAATTGTCCCAAGGGGTGGAGGAGAAAGATGCCCAACGTTCAAATCAATCAACTCGTCCTCCTAAAGGATGAAAGTCTTCCTCCTAATCAATGGAAGTTGGGACGAGTTATCGAGGTTCAACCTGGCTCCGATGGCTTGGTAAGAGTGGTAACTTTAAAGACTGCTGACGGTGATTTCAAACGGCCTATTACGAAAATCTGCGTGCTTCCCATAGAAAAGGCTGAGTCGGAATCTCGGGGCACCACTGATCTTCTGGTTTGAATATGCACTTATCATTTTAGCTCTCGCTTTCCAGCAAATCTAGGCTTATAATCTGTGAATTAACAGATTATCCCGGGGAGAATGTTGGCTACGTGAACACACCCAGTTAATGTTGGCTACGTGAACACACCCAGTTCCATCCAGCTGTCATCGACCCACCTTGTCAACACGATGGCTGTCACAAAAAAAAGGATAGAGGGGCATTACGAGTTTGACCATCGGCTACCGTCGACGCCATTTGCTGTGCTTATAATAATATATATATATATATTTTATAAAATAGTGAGAGTTCCTCGTTTTATTTTTATTATTTCATTTTTTTCTTTTGTTGAATTCGCTCCCCACGAGCCGTCATAACAACAAAACTCACTACACTACAGCAACTGAGCACCTCAGTCTGAATACTCATATTTATTGACGTAAGCGCTGACATAGATCTCTAGGCTTATAGGCTTATTGATAGGCGTATTTTGTGTCCTTCTTTCTCTTCAAGCCCATTTGTTTATGCTTTGCTGAACGTTACTTTTAAGCTGAATTTTAGCATCAGAGCCGTGGATAGCATGTCCGAAAACAGGTTCTTAGGTGCGACTGGCCTAATTAAATTACTAAATTCAGATTTTTTTTTGCAGTTTTCTCCGGAGTTAATTTCTTTCTGTGTTCCCTTGGCTTTGAACCCACTGCGTTGAAGTGGATATCTTCGTATTTGAAAAACCGTTAGATTTAGATTTAGATTAAGGTGGGGAGAGGGACAATGTCACCTAATCACTGCGGCCTCTGATAGGCCTATTGTGATGTCCCCTCAAAAATCCTAGAAAGTTTAAGGAGTTGTTTAGTTCTTGGTTTGTAGGAACATCTTGGCTTGTCTGCTACCTTACGTTTGTGTCCAGTAGTGGTTGGCCGTGTTCCTCAACCATTCCTTTATGTAGCATTTTATGGCGCTGATATGTATGCCGCAGAATGGTCTTGGCATCATGAATGGTGATGCAGAGCCTTTTCTTGCTAATAGGTCTGCTTTTTCGTTTCCTCTATGGCCACTGTGTCCTGGTATTCATATGAGGTGAACTCTAGTTCCCATACCAATTTAGAGGTGACTTCGCAGCTTTTGAGGGCTTAAAGTGCAGCCTTGCTGTCAGAGAGAGTATAAGTGTTTTTATTGGTTATAGCTCTGTTTATATTTTCTCTGAGGCAGAGTTCAATAGCGAATATCTCTGCTTGAAATACGGAGTTGTATCTGTCTATGCTGTGATAGATGTGTGTTCCAGTGTTGGCTCCGTATACCCCAGCCCCAACACCTTCGTTGGTTTTGGATCCATCTGTGTACCATACATAGGATTGACGATCGAAGGAAGGTCTATTTTGCTCCCAGGTGTGTCAAGAGGGAATTGAGACCTTAAAATTTTGCCTGAAGTTATACCTTGGAAGACAATTGTCTATATGGGGTATTTTTAGGATTTCATGCCTGTTTAGTTCATTAAGAATGTCAGGATGAAAGAGCCTGGAATTAGAATCATCCTCCGCGACAAGTTTATGAGCGAATATTATTGGTTCTTTTTTAAGTTGGAGGTGTACGGGTGATAGGTCCGTGATGACTTCTAGCGCTGCTGTGGGTTTTTTTCTCGTAGCTCCTATTATACAGATACAAGCTAGTCTCTGTGAGATATTTGCGGGTCCATAGAGAGATGCTGGCTTTCTCAATCGTCTTTGTGATGTGAGAGTTCCAAGTGAGCTTTTCGTCTAGTTTTGCACCTAGATATTTGGCTTCGTTTGAGATGAAGGCACGAAGATTGAAGGCGAACCTCTGGGGAAAGCAGTAAGATCGGCGGAGGTATCCCCTACCGAAACCCATCCGACCCTCTCATCTGCAGTCCCCAACACTTCTTGGCGGCGCGCAGCGCAGAAACCGTCGGCGGCAAGTAAAGGCTGCTGCAGGAGGCACAAGCATGCCAGCACTATCGGCATGCGCCTCAAACACTCCTGCTCTTATTGGTGACGGTCAAATCCCCAATAAGAGTATGCCAGGTTCCAAAACTGACTGGAGGTGCTCCAATGAACCCTGAATCCATTTCCCGTATGCTGGAAAGTGTTTATTCGAATATTAACTACGATTTCAACCGCAGCACTACATGCCTGAAACTCCGTCTCCTCAATAGCCTTCCCTTCTCCCAATCATAGTTTCAAAGGATCGCGCCCACCATCCACCCTTTTATATTTTTTTTTTTCTACTTTTCTATTCCTTTTTTCTATTTTTCTATCCCTTTCATTCCATTTTTCTATTTTTTTTCCATTTTTCTATTCCTTTTTTTTCTTTTTTTTTCCATTTTTCTTTTCCTTTTTTTCTATATTTTTTTCTTCTATTTTTCTATTCCTTTCTCCACCTCACCAACCCCAAACACCATATCCACACCACTTCACTACACTACAGCAACTGAGCACCTCAGTCTGAATACTCATATTTATAGAATAACAAACAAAAAAAGTTGAATTTATTTTGCAGTGTTTCTTGGCAAGTGTTTCTTTTACAGTGTTTTTGGCAAAGTTTTTTTTTTTCAATTTCAATTTCAATTCAATTTCAATTTTTTATTTTCTTTACTAAAACATATTGTGTAGATACATAGCGACTGAATAAGATACAAAACTAAATTAACAATATTAGACACAATGAATTAATAAAGAAGCTGCATTCTATAGTACATAAGGAACTAGAGGCGAAAGCAGCTGTAATAACTTTATTATAACATACAACATATTTTAAAGTGGTAGGGTGGGGTTACGACAGATCTGTACATATGTATATTATATATTATATTTTTTATAAGCTTTTTTTTTTAAGTTAAATAGTGAAATATTTATATAAATTTAGACAAAAAGGAAAAAAAAAACCATAGTATTGTACTTAAACGGCTACATTTAGTAAGTTATTAATGTCGTTGTAATTGAAATCGAAGAGCCAAAGTTTTACTTTTTTGAGAAAAATGGATACATTTCTTATAATTCTAATATTATTAGGTAGTTTATTAAAGAGTCGTGGGGCAGTTGACGTATAACAACTTAAAAAAATTTGCAAGTAATTATGTGGTACTATAGGAAGATGTTGATCGTTTACTCTAAGGTTATAGCTAGAAGAGCACCGGCTCAATAAATAACCAGATCTGGCGAAAAAAATCTTTAACACTTTATAGAAATACAAATGCTTCAGAGGTAGGACTTTGATTCTTCTGAAGAGTATTAAGCTGTCATGTCGACGATTTTTATTACAGATAAGACGAACAATGTGTTTTTGAGAAAGCAGAAGTGGATTAATTTTATTGTGGTGTGTTCCGCCCCATGAAACTATACCATATTCGAGCTAAGAGTGCACTAAACCATAATAAATACACTTAAGAAGTTCTCGTGAGCAATATTTTTTTAGAAAGTATATTTGCCTTGTCGCAGCGATAAGATACTTCTTTAGTGCATCTGTATGAGCAGACCAACCCATCTTCCAGTCAAGCAAAACCCCAAGGTACTTGTATGACGTGACACACTCAATATTAAAACATTTATCAGAGCATGAACGTGACTCAAAAAATGTTAGTGGGTTTTCTACCGAGCTACAAATGTCTTTACTGTGATTAAATTTTTTACAACTTGCACAATGAAAAGAAAATGTTCCACAGTTTACTTTCTTACCAGATACATCGAAAAACATAATTTTGGTTTTGTTACTTATTACCATTTTGTGCATTTTGAACCAATGGCTTAAAACTTCTAGGTCATGATTAATATCTGCCGATAGGTTCAGAGCAGAGTCACTGTGAAAAGCACATGCCATGTCATCAGCGAACGCATTCACTTTACTTCGGTATTTTTGTAGAAAAAGTGAGTTAATAAAGAATAACCAAGCACTGAGCCTTGAGGAACTCCCAAGGAGATGCTTCTTGTTGAGCTGAGCTGAGTTGCCCATTAATTTTAACCCTTTGTCCTCTTGCAGATAGGTAGGAACAGGACCAATTATGCATTACGCCTCTAAAACCACAGTTGTACAGTTTGTCCAATAGTAACTTGTGATCGACAGTGTCAAAAGCTTTTGTTATATCGATAAACAGAGCCGCAGTTAGTTGTCTGTTATTTATGCCATTATATATGTTAGTGCAGAAATTTAAGAGGGCACCTTCAGTTGAACAACCAGAACGAAACCCAAATTGGCATTCACTAAAAAATTTGTTTCTTTTTAAAATTTGATCATTCGCGTTTTTACAGTTTTTTCAAAAATCTTCGAGAATACCGAGAGTAGGGAAATCGGTCTATAATTATTTATTGATGTTTTATCACCCTTCTTAAACAGTGGTATTACTTCGGCTTGTTTTAGATTGTCTAGAAAGATACCTTTAGAGATGCTCTTATTAAAAATAAGGCATAAGATATCACAGATATTGAACGCTTTTTTAACCAAATTATTTGATATACCATCAGTTGCAGTTGAATTCGAATTTTTTAGAGAGATTATGATTTTGTATAATTCAAAAGATGTTATGGGTTCAAAAAAGAAGCTATGTGAGGATGACGCATCATTAGATAAACATTCGCATTTGGTAAGTTCAGAGCAACTATCAGACACTACTTTACTACCAATGGAGGTGAAATAATCATTAAATTTATTAGCTAAATCTATGGGATTAGTTACAATCAACAAGTTTCAAGTTTTGAATTTTATTAATTTGGGTTGTTTTATTAAGTATTTCATTTACCAATTTCCATTCTTTTTTAGAGTCACCTTTGATCTCACGAAATTTATTTAGATAGAAATTGTTTTTGCACAACAGAACGTCCTTTGAAATTTCTTTACATAATTGTTTGTACGCAGTAGTGATACCAGCTTTATTAGGGTTTCTGAGTTTCTTTTTGAACAGTTTGTTCTTATATTTAATTTTTTCAAGTAGATCAACAGTAATCCAAGGCTTAAATTTCTTTAATTTGGATTCACTTTTTTTTCTTTTACTCGAACATTGCTTGACAAATTTGCTTAAAGTTTCAATAAAGATAGCGTAATCTCTGGAAGGATTACTTTCATTAGAAATGTTATGCCAGCAATGAGAACGAAGTAGATTATTAAGTGCGTCATAATTAGTAGTAACGTATGTAGAACAGGAAGGTAAGTTCTTAGATCTTACATTAGAAATGTACTCGATACTCAAACACGTCATACAATGATCAGTCAACTGCAAATCAATTACAGCACTGCTGAGCTGGTATTTCTGTGTATTAAAAAAACGTACCATGATATGGTCAATGCAAGTGCTTGTAGAGTCCGAAATGCGGGTTGGCTTGTTTATGCATGACTCTAACCCATAAGATGATAATAAGAAAAAATAATTATCTACAAGGATAGAGTTATGTAAAATATCGATGTTGATTAATAAATGTTGACCAATAAAACTATATCATTAGAAGATTCGTTAGATAACACATTTTCTAATTCCTCATAAAACACATTATTGGTCACAGTTGGCTCATTAAATCTATAAACACAAAGAAATGTTAACTTTTTATCATTTACCTTCACTTTTAAAACATCACAACTACGCAAATTATAGCGAAAATCTTCAACACTTATCTCACTTTTAAAAAAGGCCACAACACCACCAGCTGAATATGCATTATTGCTACAAGGAATAAGATCATATCCTTCAATACTAAAAAGAGACTCTTCATTTTCATATATCCATGTTTCCGTCAAAAAAATACAATCAGGCTTGTTGACAAAATAATTTAGATGTGCAAGAAAGTTATCAAAATTTTTACGCATGCTTCTAATATTTTGGTGAATGATAAAAAAATTGTTCAAGTATTTCTGGTTAGAAACGAGATCATTGAAATCAACATCTACACAGCTTTTTCAAATGTTTGATCACATGGGGTTGTTGAACAAGGCTCTCTGGGCCCTGTGTTGTTGACGTAAGCGCTGACATAAACATATAGGCTTATAGGCTTATTGATAGGCGTATTTTGTGTCCTTCTTTCTCTTCAAGCCCATTTGTTTATGCTTTGCTGAACGTTACTTTTAAGCTGAATTTTAGCATCAGAGCCTGGATAGCATGTCCGAAAACAGGTTCTTAGGTGCGACTGGCCTAATTAAATTACTAAATTCAGATTTTTTTTTTTTGCAGTTTTTTCCGGAGTTAATCTCTTTCTCTGTTCCCTTGGCTTTGAACCCACTGCGTTGAAGTGGATATCTTCTTATTTGAAAAACCGTTAGATTTAGATTTAGATTAAGGTGGGGAGAGGGACAATGTCACCTAATCACTGCGGCCTCTGATAGGCCTATTGTGATGTCCCCTCAAAAATCCTAGAAAGTTTAAGGAGTTGTTTAGTTCTTGGTTTGTAGGAACATCTTGGCTTGTCTGCTACCTTACGTTTGTGTCCAGTAGTGGTTGGCCGTGTTCCTCAACCATTCGTTTATGTAGCATTTTATGGTGCTGATATGTATGCCGCAGAATGGTCTTGGCATCATGAATGGTGATGCAGAGCCTTTTCTTGCTAATAGGTCTGCTTTTTCGTTTCCTCTATGGCCACTGTGTCCTGGTATCCACATGAGGTGAACTCTAGTTGTAAGCAGTCCCATACCAATTGGTATGAAGGTGACTTCGTAGCTTTTGGGGGCTTAAAGTGCAGCCTTGCTGTCAGAGAGAGTATAAATGTTTTTATTGGTTATAGCTCTGTTTATATTTTCTCTGAGAGGCAGAGTTCAATAGCGAATATCTCTGCTTGAAATACGGAGTTGTATCTGTCTATGCTGTGATAGATGTGTGTTCAAGTGTTGGCTCCGTATACTCCAGCCCCAACACCTTCGCTCGTTTTGGATCCATCTGTGTACCATACATAGGATTGACGATCGAAGGAAGGTCTAGTCAGGATGAAAGAGCCTGGAATTAGAATCATCCTCCGCGATAAGTTTATGAGCGAATATTATTGGTTCTTTTTTAAGTTGGAGGTGTACGGGTGGTAGGTCCGTGATGACTTCAAACGCTGCTGTGGGGGTTTTTCTCATAGCTCCTATTATACAGATACAAGCTAGTCTCTGTAGTTTGTTGAGCTTGGCTTGTACTGATGTTTGTTTTGTTTTGCGCCACCAGACGGGCGCAGCGTATGTGAGAATTGGTCTGGTGATGGCTGTGTATAGCCAGCGAGATATCTTAGGATTAACGGCCCAAGTTTTTCCAGTGAGATATTTGCGGGTCCATAGAGAGATGCTGGCTTTCTCAATGATCTTTGTGATGTGAGAGTTCCAAGTGAGCTTTTCGTCTAGTTTTTCACCTAGAAATTTGGTTTCGTTTGAGCCGAAGGCACGAAGATTGAAGGCGAACCTCTGGGGAAAGCAGTTAGATCGGCGGCCTGAAACTCCGTCTCCTCAATAGCCTTCCCTTCTCCCAATCATAGTTTCAAAGGATCGCGCCCACCCTCCACCCTTTTATATTCTTTTTTTCTATTTTTCTATTCCTTTTTTTTTTCTATTTTTCTATTCCTTTTTTTCTATTTTTCTATCCCTTTCATTCCATTTTTCTATTCCTTTTTTTCTATTTTTTTTTTTTTTCTATTCCTTTTTTTTCTTTTTTTTCCATTTTTCTTTTCCTTTTTTTTCTACTTTTCTATTCCTTTCTCCACCTCACCAATCCCAAACACCATATCCACACCACTACACTACACTACAGCAACTGAGCACCTCAGTCTGAATACTCATATTTATAGAATAACAAACAAAAAAAGTTGAATTTATTTTGCAGTGTTTCTTGGCAAGTGTTTTTTTTTTTACAGTGTTTTTGGCAAAGTTTTTTTTTTTCAAATGTTTGATCACATGCGGTTGTTGAACAAGACTCTCTGGGCCCTGTGTTGTTGACGTAAGCGCTGACATAGACATCTAGGCTTATAGGCGTATTTTGTGTCCTTCTTTCTCTTCAAGCCCATTTGTTTATGCTTTGCTGAACGTTATTTTGAAGCTGAATTTTAGCATCAGAGCCGTGGATAGCATGTCCGAAAACAGGTTCTTAGGTGCGACTGGCCTAATTAAATTACTAAATTCAAATATTTTTTTTTTTTGCAGTTTTCTCCGGAGTTAACCTCTTTCTCTGTTCCCTTGGCTTTGAACCCACTGCGTTGACGTGGTTATGTTCTTATTTGAAAAGCCGTTAGATTTGGATTTAGATTAAAGTGGGGCGAGAGACAATGTCACCTAATCACTGCGGCCTCTGATAGGCCTATTGTGATGTCCCCTCAAAAATCCTAGAAAGTTTAAGGAGTTGTTTAGTTCTTGGTTTGTAGGAACATCTTGGCTTGTCTGCTACCTTACGTTTGTGTCCAGTAGTGGTTGGCCGTGTTCCTCAACCATTCGTTTATGTAGCATTTTATGGTGCTGATATGTATGCCGCAGAATGGTCTTGGCATCATGAATGGTGATGCAGAGCCTTTTCTTGCTAATAGGTCTGCTTTTTCGTTTCCTCTATGGCCACTGTGTCCTGGTATCCACATGAGGTGAACTCTAGTTGTAAGCAGTCCCATACCAATTGGTATGAAGGTGACTTCGTAGCTTTTGGGGGCTTAAAGTGCAGCCTTGCTGTCAGAGAGAGTATAAATGTTTTTATTGGTTATAGCTCTGTTTATATTTTCTCTGAGGCAGAGTTCAATAGCGAATATCTCTGCTTGAAATACGGAGTTGTATCTGTCTATGCTGTGATAGATGTGTGTTCAAGTGTTGGCTCCGTATACTCCAGCCCCAACACCTTCGTTCGTTTTGGATCCATCTGTGTACCATACATAGGATTGACGATCGAAGGAAGGTCTAGTCAGGATGAAAGAGCCTGGAATTAGAATCATCCTCCGCGATAAGTTTATGAGCGAATATTATTGGTTCTTTTTTAAGTTGGAGGTGTACGGGTGGTAGGTCCGTGATGACTTCAAACGCTGCTGTGGGGGTTTTTCTCATAGCTCCTATTATACAGATACAAGCTAGTCTCTGTAGTTTGTTGAGCTTGGCTTGTACTGATGTTTGTTTTGTTTTGCGCCACCAGACGGGCGCAGCGTATGTGAGAATTGGTCTGGTGATGGCTGTGTATAGCCAGCGAGATATCTTAGGATTAACGGCCCAAGTTTTTCCAGTGAGATATTTGCGGGTCCATAGAGAGATGCTGGCTTTCTCAATGATCTTTGTGATGTGAGAGTTCCAAGTGAGCTTTTCGTCTAGTTTTGCACCTAGAAATTTGGTTTCGTTTGAGCCGAAGGCACGAGGATTGAAGGCGAACCTCTGGGGAAAGCAGTTAGATCGGCGGCCTGAAACTCCGTCTCCTCAATAGCCTTCCCTTCTCCCAATCATAGTTTCAAAGGATCGCGCCCACCCTCCACCCTTTTATATTCTTTTTTTCTATTTTTCTATTCCTTTTTTTTTTTTCTATTTTTCTATTCCTTTTTTTCTATTTTTCTATCCCTTTCATTCCATTTTTCTATTCCTTTTTTTCTATTTCTTTTCCATTTTTCTATTCCTTTTTTTTCTTTTTTTTCCATTTTTCTTTTCCTTTTTTTTCTACTTTTCTATTCCTTTCTCCACCTCACCAATCCCAAACACCATATCCACACCACTACACTACACTACAGCAACTGAGCACCTCAGTCTGAATACTCATATTTATAGAATAACAAACAAAAAAAGTTGAATTTATTTTGCAGTGTTTCTTGGCAAGTGTTTTTTTTTTTACAGTGTTTTTGGCAAAGTTTTTTTTTTTCAAATGTTTGATCACATGCGGTTGTTGAACAAGACTCTCTGGGCCCTGTGTTGTTGACGTAAGCGCTGACATAGACATATTTTTTTTTTTGCAGTTTTCTCTGGAGTTAATCTCTTTCTCTGTTCCCTTGGCTTTGAACCCACTGCGTTGAAGTGGTTATGTTCTTATTTGAAAAACCGTTAGGTTTGGATTTAGATTAAAGTGGGGCGAGGGACAATGTCACCTAATCACTGCGGCCTCTGATAGGCCTATTGTGATGTCCCCTCAAAAATCCTAGAAAGTTTAAGGAGTTGTTTAGTTCTTGGTTTGTAGGAACATCTTGGCTTGTCTGCTACCTTACGTTTGTGTCCAGTTTTTTAGTTTTTTAGTTTTTAATTCATTTTTGTTCATAACTTCTTAGATCTATCTTATACTAGACAAAAATGCTTAAAAACTAGCTTAACTATCTTAACAATCTAGGTATCTTACTGGCCCTAGGCGGACACTCTAAAATAGACGTAACAACTTAAATCTATGTCTTTCGACTACTATATCAACTTACCACTAACATTACTATATCTAGCTTAAGCTAAGAAAAATGTTTTTTTTTATTAAAAACTTAGCATATGATCATTTGTGTTACAATAAAACTTAAGCCTACCTTAATGTAACTAAACCTAACTTATTCTACCTTAACTAAAGGTAGAAGTAACAGCCTTGAAGAGGCTGAAGCTCTCAAAGTGTCCACTGACGTAGCTCTCTCCAGCCACCAAAAGCGTTGATGCTGTCGGACTACGTCTCCTCGATCCCGGCGTGAGACCGATCTACAGAACCTGAGGCGCTCGGGCTCACGGAGCGCGACATCGGGTTCGTAGAGGAATCGCCGTTCCACGGAATTGCGACCCACGTGGAAGATTAGCGGTACAGCCAATCTATCCTGGATCAGCCCACATCTATCTAAATAGAGGAATGCTTCTGGCGGCACAAAGCCATTAAGGTGCACTCTCTCGTGATATAAATCGTTGGGGTAGTAAACCCCGAAGATCAGGCTATTGACCGAAGTCATTGCTTTCGCAACGTGGCTTCGAATCAGTTTGATCAAAAAATTATCTACCCGTACATCCTGGCCCTATTGTATAGGACCTCGTTCGGGTAAAATTTCGTGTACTCAGATTCGGGTGTCCTATGTAGCCCCAGACACGTCCTGAGACATTGTCTCTCAAACACCCGAATCCTTTCCATTAAGCTGGCTCTCACATTGAACCAGACGGGACATCCATAGGCAACCATGGGCCTGATTAAGGCCATGTAGCAGATTACCTTCACCCTAGAATCAAGTTGGCTGCTATGAAACAGCCACCTTGTCAGAGCGAAAGCGCCCCGGGCCCTTGCCAGAGCAGCATCTACATGTTTGTCAAAATATAGATACTGATCCAGCACGATCCCAAGATATCTGACCACACTTTGTCTCGCCAGTGGACGCCCGTCCGGTCCTAAAATTAAGAACCTGCGCCAGTTTTTTCTAGTGTCCCGAGAGGCCCTAGACAAAGGGGTTCTGAATAATATAGATTCTGATTTCTGGAAGTTGATTTTCAACTTCCAGTCATCACAATACTGCTGAATTTTTTCGAAGTCACGCTGCAGGAGAGTAACAATAACGTCGATCGTTGGACCTGATCTGTACGCGATTAGGTCGTCTGCGTACGCTATTGAATGGTGAAGAGAAACTAGCAGATCGCTTAGGTAAATGTTTGGGTAGAAGTCACGTTGGCAATTTTCACTACGAACTTTCTACCTGTTAACATGTCAAAAATCATATATAGCAGTGGTTTACTTATGCCCAGCCGACTGAGCTTGTAATAAAGACCTTCTAACCATACGGTATCGAAGGCTTTTTCCAAGTCAATCAGACAGGCACCCGTGCATTGGTTCTTGCATTTTTTCCATTGGACATCCGACACAAGCTTCGACGCGGCATGAATAGTGTCATGCCCCGCTCTGAAACCGAATTGGTTATCCGGCATGATTTTATTGTCCTCAACCCATTTAGACAGGGCCCTATGGATCACCTTCTCGAAGACCTTGCTGATACTCGGAAGGAGACTTATTGACCGGAGATTTTCCGGGTTAGATGTGTCTTTACCCCTCTTGGGAATTGGTTGCACCACCGCTGTCTTCCAGTGCACTGGATAATATGCATTATTCAGTGCATTGTTGAACAGGATGGTGTACCTCTCTACAGCCACTGGCGGAAGGTGCCTAAGCACAACATTGGATATACCGTCGACTCCCGCGGATTTTTTCTTCCTCAATGACTCGAAGATCATCTGAAGATCCTCCGTCGATATGAACAGGGTATTAACCCCCTCATTGGCGATGACATTGTTTGCCATGAAATCTTCATTGAACCCTGTAAAACCAAGGTTCTCTGATCGCCAATGATCGATATCATTTCGAAGATAGAAGTGATGAAGCAGGGCTCTATCTTCCAGGTCGTGGTTCGGGCGAATACTATCATTCACCTTGTACACTTCCTGGAAGACAGCTCCTACTGTCGCCACCCTCTCCTGAGGATCCTCGATCACGAAGAAGTCGTCATCCAGGATGGCGCTCTCCGGAGCGATGCTAACTGTTCGTAGCAAGCGTTCATTGTCTGACGTTCTCGGAAGTTTCAGATCCTGAATATCTGATTGTTTCTCCGAAATATTTTATTTATTTGCGGGAACATACTCGCGCTGTTGGATTTTACAGCACGAATTCTGTTGTTCCAATGCAAACTTACAGATATTCTGTAATTTTCCTTGATTAACTGTTGGATATTTTTAATCAGTGACTTCAGTGTCCTGACCTCCGAGTTTTGTCTGTCGGTAAACCGCCTGTACAAAAGTTTGAGTCTTGTCAGGAGTCTACTTTTCTGTCTGTGCAGTGCGTCGATTGTCGCGTTTCGGTATACGTTTGCGGTATCGTGCTGTCTTTGGCGTGGTATCGTACTGTTCATTGTCTGTTTAATGACATCGTCCATTTGTTTGAGATACCTGTCAATCTCGTAGTTTGACAGGTTCCTATTAGGCGGTGGAAAGGAGGCGCTCGAAGTGAACGCTCTCGCCAGGGAATTGGCAAACCGCGGCCAGCACACCCTACTGTAATCGTAGGGGTGCGTTTGGACACACTCTGCCATCTCCGCGAACTCGTCAGGTACTGTGATCACGGCACATAGTCCGCAATGGTCACTGTCGTATACAATGGTCCGTTGACAGTTAATAGACCATTCGTTCGTGTCTGCCAGTCTCAGTCGAGAGTCTATTAGCATGAGATCCAGATAGGAGCCGATCCTAGGATACGACGGACTATCCGTTGCGAGCAACTTGACTCTATATTCAATGCTGCGAACAACCCACCAATGGCTTAGTAGGCTCCCCCTAGTGTTGGGAATGTTATTTCCCCAATCACCATGTTTGGCATTTAAATCGCCGGCCAGAATGTAGAAGTTTTCTACCGAGTTTAAGCGCAGAGATCGAAAAAGTGTCTCGAGCTCTGCGATAAAAATATTGGGTTGAGGTGCTTCAGGTGCATAGGCTGATACAATGTACATTCTCTTTCCGTTTCGGAGAGGAATGCACACAATACAGGCCTCTAGCACCTGGAACCTCCGCACTTCACCACTATATATGACTTTATGTTTAAAATTGTTTTTAATAAAGATCGCAACTCCCCCGCCTTGAATAGCGTTGGGTCGGTCCCTTATAATTATTCTATAAGAACTGTGACGGATTTTGTGCTTCTGGTTTAGCTTTGTTTCGCTAACCAAGAGTACATCGGGGCTTTCGTCCTGCAAGAGGTTAAAAAGTTCGGCTCGTCGCTCGATCCTTATCAGTGAATTTACATTCACCGACAGGATCTTCAAGGGCCTCTCTACCAGCGTACCCATCACGACCTTAGGTGCGCTAGGCCCGGCAGAAGCGAGTAGATACTATCTACTCGGGTCGCCGTCTCCAGGATCTGTTGCTGGAGCTGCCCAATCTGCCCTTGAATTGCGAGCAAGATCGAACAGACATCCACCTCGGCCACCGGTGCCTTAGAGACAGGCACTGGGGCTTTAGGAAGAGTCATGGGCTTTTGTACCGTCTTTCCCGAACCTGCCGCCATTTGGGCGTAGGTCAATTGGGATGTGACGGCTGGTGTTTGGAAGCGACCCGAGGGACGCTTCTCCTCGACCTTCTGCTTACGGGCCAGGTTTCTTTCTTGATGTCCTGGAACTTAGGACATCCCCGATAGTTTGCAGGGTGCCCTCGGTTCCTACACAAGACACACTCGAGCTGCTCTCTATCCGCCACCTTGTCTTTCCCAAGGTCGCATTCCTCGTTCTTGTGGTTCTTTGCACACTTAACGCATCGAGGCTGCATTTCGCAGTTCGACGCGGCGTGCCCGAACCTTTGGCAGCGGATACATTGCAAAATGTTTCCGCTCCTCTTTAATGTTTCCCATGTGACAGTCTGGGACGCTAAAATGGTGATAGTCCTTAACCTCTCCAGCTTGCTGCTGGGTGTGAGCTGTACCAAGAAGAAGGGAATAATTCGCTTCTCCCGTCGGGAGCTCACCGTAGTGAATGGCCTAACCCCCACGAATTTGAGGTCATCACTCTCGAACTCTTTGAGCTCTGAGAGCATTTCCTCGGGGTCTGCAATCGACTCCACGCCTTTAAGGAGCACTGTCCGCAACCTCTCGGCCTTCGGCGTGAAGGAGAAAAACTCCGTTGTGGACTCCTTTAATAAGCTTTTTATACGCTTATGCTGCTCCAGTGTGTTGCACCGAACAGCATAGCGTTTTTGGCCTAAACATTTGATTTCAAAATTGCCTACACCAACAGCATACTTACAGAGATCGATGGTCTCTCGTAGGGCCGTGGTATAGGTGAAGATGGGTGGCACTTTTTTCTTTTTAGGACTTTCCTGCTGCTTCTGCTGCTGCGGCTGTTGTCGTTGCTGCTGCTGTTGCGGCGGCTGTTTCTGCTGCTGTTGTTGCGGCTGTGGTTGTTGCTGCTGTTTCTGCTGCTGTGGCTGTTGTTGTTGCTGCTGCTTTTTCTGCGGCTGCTGTTGTCGTTGCTGCTTTTGCTGTGGGGCGGCTGTTGCCTGCTCTAAGTCCCTCTTCTTTATCTCCTTCAGCTTATCCACTACGGCCTGCAGCTGGGCACGTAGGGTACGCTCTTTCTGTTCCAGTTCGCTACGCTCCTCCTCCGTAGCCGAATATAAAAGGGGGGCAAAGGGGTTATTGTCCCCCGTGTAGCGGCCCTCCCTACCATAGGAAAGGTAGGCAGTATCCGCTTCCACGGGGATCGCTGGTTTGGTTGATCTTGTCCAGCTGCTTTCGACGTTGATGGTGTTGGTGATGGCGCCCCTTTCCTTACTTCGACCTGCAGCTTTTCAGTCGAAGTAGTGAGGGAGGGGCGCTTAGTTAGATTGGGCTTCTTGTTGGCCCTTCTGCGCCTCTTCATGACGACGGTCGGTGTTGCGAAATCGGATGATAAATCACCCGATTCCGACTCCGTAAAAAAAAAAAAAAACTTTAAAACTTTCCTCCCGACTTGGGATTAGAACCGGCGACTTTCCGACTGCGGGTCGGGCACTTAACCACTAGGTTAATTGGGGTTCCGCGAGTACTTCGCCTAAACGCGCACTTATATTTTTTTATTGTTTGTTTATTTCTGTCGTAAACAAGCCGAAACACTACCTTCCACTTCACTGGTCTGTGATCAACTGACGTTTGTGTCCAGTAGTGGTTGGCCATGTTCCTCAACCATTCCTTTATGTAGCATTTTATGGTGCTGATATGTATGCCGCAGAATGGTCTTGGCATTATGAATGGTGATGCAGAGCCTTTTCTTGCTAATAGGTCTGCTTTTTCGTTTCCTCTATGGCCACTGTGTCCTGGTATCCACATGAGGTGAACTCTAGTTGTAAGCAGTCCCATACCAATTTAGAGGTGACTTCGAAGCTTTTGAGGGCTTAAAGTGCAGCCTTGCTGTCAGGGAGAGTATAAATGTTTTTATTGGTTATAGCTCTGTTTATATTTTCTCTGAGGCAGAGTTCAATAGCGAATATCTCTGCTTGAAATACGGAGTTGTATCTCTATATGCTGTGATAGATGTGTGTTCCAGTGTTGGCTCCGTATACTCCAGCCCCAACATCTTCGTTCGTTTTGGATCCATAGGATTGACGATCGAAAGAAGGTCTATTTTGCTCCCAGGTGTGTCAAGAGGGAATTGAGACCTTAAAATTTTGGCTGAAGTTATACCTTGGAAGACAATTGTCTATATGGGGTATTTTTAGGATTTCATGCCTGTTTAGTTCATTAAGAATGTCAGCATGAAAGAGCCTGGAATTAGAATCATCCTCCGCGATAAGTTTATGAGCGAATATTATTGGTTCTTTTTTAAGTTGGAGGTGTACGGGTGGTAGGTCCGTGATGACTTCTAGCGCTGCTGTGGGGGTTTTTCTCATAGCTCCTATTATACAGATACAAGCTAGTCTCTGTAGTTTGTTGAGCTTGGCTTGTACTGATGTTTGTTTTGTTTTACGCCACCAGACGGGCGCAGCGTATGTGAGAATTGGTCTGGTGATGGCTGTGTATAGCCAGCGAGAAATTTTAGGATTAACGGCCCAAGTTTTTCCAGTGAGATATTTGCGGGTCCATAGAGAGATGCTTTCTTTCTCAATGGTCTTTGTGATCTGAGGGTTCCAAGTGAGCTTTTCTAGTCTAGTTTTGCACCTAGATATTCGGCTTCGTTTGAGCCGAAGGCACGAAGATTGAAGACGAACCTCTGGGGAAAGCAGTTAGATCGGCGGAGGTATCCGCTACCGAAACCCATCCGACCCTCTCATCTGCAGCCCCGCACTTCTTGGCGGCGCGCAGCGCAGAAAGCGTCGGCGGCTAGTAAAGGCTGCTGCAGGAGGCACAAGCATGCCAGCACTATCGGCATGCGCCTCAAACACTCCTGCTCTTATTGGTGACGGTCAAATCCCCAATAAGAGCATGCCAGGTTCCAAAACTGACTGGAGGTGCTCCAATGAACCCTGAATCCATTTCCCGTATGCTGGAAAGTGTTTATTCGAGTATTAACTTCGATTTCAACCGCAGCACTACATGCCTGAAACTCCGTCTCCTCAATAGCCTTCCCTTCTCCCAATCATAGTTTCAAAGGATCGCGCCCACCCTCCACCCTTTTATATTTTTTTTTCTACTTTTCTATTTTTTTTGCTATTTTTCTATTTTTTTCTCTATTTTTTTATTCCTTTTTTTCTATTTTTCTATCCCTTTCATTCCATTTTTCTATTCCTTTTTTTATATTTTTTTTTCCCATTTTTCTATTCCTTTTTTTTCTTTTTTTTCCATTTTTCTTTTCCATTTTTTTATTTTTTTTTTCTTCTATTTTTCTATTGTTATGTGATCACACATTATGTAACCGCATATTAACCGCATTACTGCACTTAACAACAAGTGACATCGAATATGCTGAGCATGCAATTATAAGTGCATTTGCCTGATGACCTACATACGGCAGCATAAGCAGCTAAACCAAAACAAAAATAAAAACAACGAAATGACAAGCGTTTCATATGGGATAAATAACGCCCATTCAAATAGAACTTACTCCAATTGGCCAATGCCAAATTCATAACACTGAATGGAATTTGAATTGAGGCGAAATTGGAAGAAGGAAGAAAGCACCGTAGATTTTAGGATAAGTTAGAATAGTAATAATATATTTTCAATCATTGTCTGTATGTATACACTTAAAATGTTAATGGACGACTCGGGATATAAAAGCCCGAGCAGGCCACAATAAAAATCAGAATTAATTAGACAGCCAAACAAACATCGGCAGTTTTAATTCTCTTGCCTTAAAACGGCAATAGGTAAAAGAGGAGTGCCATATAAATAGGCACCCTGTCTGTCCAACGGCGTTCCACGCCATACACAAAAGTTAAGGTCGACTTTTCTCTCTGGGAAGTTCTTCTTTCACCTCGTTTGAGAAAGTGCCAACACATAACATGGCGATCCTGCCTACATAACTGCCATTACATAACATCCTGCCAATACCTAACATGGCTCTATCAATCCCAAACTTAGATTACCGTCATCACCGATGTCAGAAGAAGCCGCTGCTGAATACGTACCTGATGAACCCACAGGCGTACCAGCATACATATCAACACCGAAGACATTAGACCCAAAATCAAAACCTTTAACTGCATTTTCCACTATGGATGGACACTATCACTTTAAAAGTCTACCATTTGGCCTAAAAATTTCTTCCAACAGTTTTCAAAGAATGCTCACAATAGCCTTAACTGGACTAGAATCAGACGCTTTTCTATACGTAGATGACATCATAGTATTTGGTTGCACTTTGCGACATCACAATCAAAATTTAATAAACATTTTCCAACGACTACGAAAATATAATCTTAAATTAAATGCTTCAAAATGCTGTTTCCTTAGACCGGAAGTAGTATATTTGGGACATTTAATTACAGCAGAAGGTATTAAAACGGATCCCTCGAAATACAAAATAATTCAAGAGTATCCGGTACCGAAAAACGCTGACGAAGTAAGAAGATTCGTAGCTTTTTGCAATTATTACCGTCGATTCATAGAAAATTTTCCATCAACCGCTAAATGTCTTAATACTCTACTTAAAAAGAACCAACCTTTCATTTGGTCTAAAGAATGTCAAAAATCTTTCGAAACCTTGAAAAATAAACTAATAAATCCACCGATACTAAAATATCCACGGTTTGACAAACCATTCATACTTACAACAGACGCCTCAGACTTCGCTCTAGGAGCAGTTCTTTCGCAAGGCGAAATAGGTTATGACTTGCCAATCTCATATGCAAGTAAATCACTTTCGAAACACCACATAAATAAAGCAGTAATAGAAAAAGAATGACTAGCAATTCATTGGGGAATCAATTTCTTCAAACCATATCTCTTTGGAACAAAATTTATAGTAGTAACAGATCATAGACCTTTAGTTTCTCTATTTACACATAGAAATCCTTCGTCAAAAATGACAAGAATTAGAATGGATCTAGCGGACTACGATTTTGAAATCGTATATAAACCAGGTTCGATAAATACAAATGCTGACGCTTTATCTCGAATAAAAGTAGATTCAGACGCACTAAAAAGAATGATTCCTAACAAAATAGAAACGAAGGAAAACATTAAGATAGTAACAAGGAGTATAAAAAGAAAAGAAAAAATTGATGGTAACAAAGTAGAAAGTAAAAATAGGGCAACATCAAAGGAGAAATGCATATCTCATTCGAAGACTGATCACCTTTACATATGGGAATGCACGTCCTTAACAGACGTAAATAAAATTAAGAAATTAGAATTCAAATTTGAGGCAACTAATAAATCCATGGTAAAAGTAGAAGTAAATGATAAAGTGATTGTTAGATGCATTGATAATCCCCCGAATTACGATTCGATTATGGAGAAACTGGCATTTGTGTTGCAAAGTAAAATATATTACAAGTAGGCCTACAAAAAGAAGATGAAATATTTAAGAGAATAGAAGAAAAGGAATTTAGAAAAATATTCAATGAGTTGCAACAGAAGAAAATGAATAAAAAGACCTCTATATTGAAGATAATACTTTACAAAGCCCCTAGAAGAATTACAGATGATTTAGAGAAATATAAATTGATAGATGAATACCATAATACACCACAGGGAGGACACTTAGGAATCAGAAAAACACTCTTAAAACTCAAACAACGATATATATGGAAAAATATGAACAAGATGATTAAGAAATTCATAAACAATTGTGATTCATGCGCCAGAAATAAACAAACTAGACACATAAGAGAAAATCAGATAATTACAGATACTCCAAGCACGAGTTTTGAAACAACAGAAATCGACACAGTAGGACCTTTAAGACTATCCAACGGATACAGATACATTTTGACAATGCAATGCGAATTAACAAAATACATCATTGCACACCCAATACCCACTAAAGACGCTTTAACAGTAGCAAAAACAATTGTAGAGCAATTAATCTTAAAATTTGGGCATTTCAAGACCTTAAAATCTGACAGAGGTACAGAGTTCACCAACGACTTATTAAAAAACATATGCGACACCTTAAAAATAAGACAGATTTTTTCAACTCCTTACCATCACCAAACATTAGGTTCAGTAGAAAGAAACCACCGAGTATTAAACGAATTTCTATTAAATCTAGCAGAAAATTATGAATGGGACATATGGTTACCATATTACATGTTTGCCTATAATACAACACCTCATGTCACAACACACTACCCGCCACACGAACTGATATTCGGAAAATTACCCCAATTACCAACTGACACATTTACACACATAACGATGATCACTGATGACTACGCGAACGAACTGAAGATCAGGTTACGAACCTCGATCGAGACAGCAACAAAATACATGAAAGAAGAAAAACAAAACCGACACTCCAAAGAAACCAATAAAAATGTGAACCCATTAAACTTACAAGTAGGAGACTTAGTATTAATTAAAGTAGAAAATAGAAAAAAATACATTAGTCCATACAAAGGCCCATATAAAATCATAGAAAGAAAGGGCATTAATTCAATTATAGATATAAATGGCACGAATAAAGAATTGCACAACAACTTACTAAAACCATATATAATATATTAAGAGAATCACAAATTTTACTAGATTAACATTAAATAAGAATATATTAAGAAAAATATAATAATAATACAATATAACAATAATATGAATATACTAAGAAAAAAATAACAACCTGTAAACTTCACCTTTCAATTTCGCACGCTCTGAAAAATTCTATTTTCAATATAATTTTTCTCTTAAGGATGAGGGTGTTATGTGATCACACATTATGTAACCGCATATTAACCGCATTAGTGCACTTAACAACAAGTGACTTCGAATATGCTGAGCATGCAATTATAAGTGCATTTGCCTGATGACCTATATACGGCAGCACAAGCAGCTAAACCAAAACAAAAATAAAAACAACGAAATGACAGTTAACACCCTGCACTCGGGCCACGAGCTGTACGCATGGAGACAAATCACCCAGACTTGCTTAGTCATCTTTTTTCATGTGCGAACGCGTTCCCACGACAAAAGTGCATACACATCGAATGCAGCTGCAAGTGCAAAGGTATCACATGACGCTTGCATGAACTACGGCGGATACAGGTATCCAGGAGAAATGATGACACCGCAGCTTGGGAACGGGACGAAGGCCTCGAGTGCAACCGGGAGTAGAATTAGAGTTTAGTTTTAGTTGGATTGTGAATCGATTCGTACGGGACTAATAAAGATACCTTATGAAGTTACTAACGTGTGTATTATTGTAAGTCGAACAGTTGGGGGGAGACAGAAGTCTCTCCGTTCGCGGTTTTTTTTGTGATTTCTCAAGGAGAAATCCTTAACTGGCGCCCGAGCAGGGACCGGCAAATATTGTGTCCTTTTCGCCTGTGGATCGGTATTAAATCAGGAAGAACACTCCTAATCGGGTGTGAGTCACTGTACCCATGGGAACACAGCTGACCATTTATTTCTGAATACCAACCTTTCGCATACCCATGGGAACATGCGGATATCCTTGAAGGCTAAGGGATACAATAGTGAAGATCGTCGTACCACGAGTAGGTCGCGTGCAACTATTAACGTTCGCGACTAAAAGGGATAAATACGACCCTTCCATTGCCGGTTCTTCGGAAATTATCGCAAACCCTAATAAAAAGATCTAATCCTATCCTCTTCAGGAAATCGATAATTGAAAAAAATTCTTTAATCACTTGAATCAAAAATTACAAAATCTTAAAGCAGAAGTGCAGTACCAGAGTGAAAAAAAAAAAAAAAAAAAAAAACAAAAAGAAAAAGTTGCTTACAAAAAAACTAAAATTCCGCTGAAAAATAAAATATCAATCGAAGTCAATGCTTTGCTCGGTGAGGATCTCCCCGAAGGAGTCCGGAACAAATTGCGAAGTTTAATTGAGAAATATAGTGTCATTTTCGGACCTATCGATGTACGAGAACCAATCAAAACCGCTGTTAAAGCTGAAATAAGAACCTCAACGGATGAACCTGTGTATACGAAAAGCTATCCGTACCCTGCTTGTATGAGGGATGAGGTAGAAAAGGAAATTAAAACACTGCTCTCGGAGGGTATCATTCGACCTTCAAAAAGCCCATATAATTCCCCGATTTGGGTAGTGCCCAAAAAACCCAAACCGTCGGGGGAAAAACAGTATCGCGTGGTCATTGACTTCAAGCGACTGAACCTTGTAACGGTCGCTGACGCATATCCAATCCCTGACATAACCTCTACACTTGCCAGCCTAGGCAAGGCTAAATATTTCACTACTCTGGATCTAACATCCGGCTTTCATCAAGTGCCAATGAGGGAGTCAGATATACCCAAGACCGCGTTTTCCACAATGAATGGAAAATACGAATTTCTTCGTCTACCCTTTGGTCTGAAAAACGCGCCGGCAATCTTCCAGAGGATGATTGATGATGTCCTGAAGGAGTACATAGGTAAAATATGTTATGTGTACATTGACGACATCATCATATTCGGTGGAAGCATCGAAGAAAGTCTCAACAATTTAGAGACCGTGTTTTCCAGATTAAGAGAAGCGAATCTTAAGGTGAACTTAGAAAAGACGAATTTTTTGAGGTCAAGCGTGGAATTTTTGGGTTACGTGATTACTTCTGAAGGCATCCGACCGGATCCCAAAAAGATTTCTGCAATAGATAAAATTCTGCCTCCTGAAAATCTTAAGGAATTAAAAAGTTTCTTGGGCCTCACTTCCTACTATCGGAAATTTATACGCGACTACGCTAAAATCGCAAAACCCTTGACGAATCTGACTAGGGGTGAAAACGCTCAGATAAAAGCAAACCAGTCAAAGCGCGTTGCTATCCATCTTAACGATGAAGCACTTCAGGCCTTCACCGATTTGAAGTGTCTATTGACGTCAACAGAAATACTTGCTTTCCCCGATTTTGAAAAGCCCTTCAATTTAACAACAGATGCGTCGAACTACGCCATAGGAGCGGTACTGTCACAGGGCGAGTTTGGCAAGGATAGGCCCATTGCTTACATTTCCCGTTCCCTCAACAAGACCGAGGAGAATTACGCAACAAACGAAAAGGAAATGTTAGCGATAGTCTGGGCCCTGGACAACCTTCGTTCTTATGTCTATGGGGCAAAAAAGGTTCGCATCTTTACCGACCACCAGCCGCTGACCTTTGCTTTGGGCAATAGGAATTTTAACGCGAAACTCAAGAGGTGGAAAGCTCGCATAGAAGAGTACAACTACGAATTGATTTACAAGCCAGGTAAATCCAATTTTGTGGCTGATGCTCTCTCAAGACTGAGAACCGAGGTGAACCACTTATCCGACTCGGCTTTGCTCGAAAAGGAAACAAGTTCGAAAACACCCGAAAATGGTTCTGCTACTGCTACGGCGAGCGAGGGTTTGAGCGACGCTGCCACAGAATCAGCGAATGAAGAACATGACGAAACAGCGACGGAAAACGTTAAGCAGGGAAACCCGAATGGTGACCTTGATAACGCTACCGATACGGCAAGCGAAGGTGCTTCTTCCCTGCAAACTGCCCATAGCGCGGAGCAGGATAGCACGGATCTCATCCCCCACGTCGAGTCACCTATCAATGTTTTCCGCAATCAAATCATTGTAAGGGTAGGTAAGGGCCTGGAAATCTATGAGGAACCCCACCCTGGATTCTCTCGACACTACGTGGCAATAATGAATCCAGACAAAGACAACCTCACAGCCATGCTTAAAACTAGATTAAGGCCCAATGTTATAAATGGGATCAAAATACCAGAAAGCTGTCTGGCAGCCCTACAACAAGCCTATTTGGAAAACTTTACGGCATATAAATTGAGAATTACGCAACGGATTGTAGAAGACGTCACAAATCCGGACCGGGTATGCACACTTATCATGCAAGAACACAGGAGAGCACACCGTAACCCACGGGAAAATAAAGAACAGCTTTTGGAGAACTATTATTTCCCTCGGATGAACAGCCTTGTTAAAAAATATACGAAAGCTTGCGAAATCTGTACCGAAAACAAATACGACAGACATCCCATCCATCCCGAATTCCAACCAACTCCTATACCCTCCTACCCATGCGAGATCCTACACCTAGACATAATTGAAATCCAAAATGAGAAATTCCTCAGCTGCGTTGACAAGTTTTCGAAATTTGGTAAGCTATTCCATATCAAAAATAGATCGGTTCTCCACCTCAGGGAAAAAATTATTAAGGTTCTTCATTATTTCACAGTGCCGAAGATTTTGGTCACTGACAATGAGCGCAGCTTTCTAAGCCCAATCATAGTCAATTATATAAAAATGTTGGGTATAAAACTCTACTGCACTCCAGTACACCGATCGGAGGTCAACGGACAGGTTGAAAGATTTCATTCGACCATCATAGAAATCTTCCGTTGCCTCAAGGTAGAGTATAAGGACCTAAGGCTAAGGGAGCAGCTGGGGATAGCGGTAGACAGGTATAATAACACGATTCACTCGGTTACCAAACGAAAGCCGAGCGACGTATTTTTCGGTCGGGTTCAAAGGATCAACTACCAGAATTTAACCGATTTTCGAAATAAGGTAAATAAAGACTTGAGGGCTGAGATTTTGAGGAAACAAAGAAGTACGAACAATGGCAGAAATAAAAAGAGGTCACCTCCAAAGAAATATAAAACGGGGGACATTATCTTTACAGCTTCCAAAGGTATTAAAGCAAAAAATAAGCCACTCTACCGCAAAGAAATAGTGGCAAAAAACAATAAAGTAACCGTCATCACCGCGGATGGCAGAAGAGTGCATAAGGCACACATTAAAAATATCTAGTTCACATCCGCACAACTCTCGTGACACCCCGCATACAACCCTTAACCAATATATGTATGTATTTTTACTTAAAATAAGCCTATTTTTAATCAAATGAATATTTTTTTTTTGACGATTTGTATCCATTATACCCATTTTAAGGCTATCTGTAATAAATAATAACTAATCACGATGTAAATTTCAATTGATTTATTTCATTCCCTTCGAATGTTCCCAAACCACATCACTGTATTTCAGACTACCGTTCCTAAACGCTGTGCGTGGATTCAACATTTTCAAATATGAGGAACCGATCGTTTCAATCAAGGAAGGCAAGGCATGGATAATAAATGGATATTTTAAACTGGTGCACGTTATCCGGCTACAGGAGTTCGATGACCTGCTCGAATCGATGAATAAGGCAGCAAACGAAGCTGTGAGAGAACCCGGAAGACGAGCCGTAATCGAATTTCATTCAAATCAAATACGAGAAAGAATCCGGTTGCTTAAAGGAAGACCACGAGAAGCAAGATCAATAGATTGGATTGGCTCTGCTTGGAAGTGGATCGCCGGGAACCCGGACGCTGCTGATTGGAACAAAATTCTTCAAAGTGAGCAGCACATTGTAGAAAACAACAATCACCAATATAAGATTAACGACAAACTTTTTGGAGTCATAAACGATATCACGAAAAAAACCAATTTGATAATCGATCAATTTAAGAATGAGATCAGAGCGTCAAATACCGGGAGACAACTGCAGGACATATTAAACGAAATACTGATAGTCAAACAGGAGGTCAATGAAATCGTACGAGCATGCCAGATGGCAAGAAACGGCGTGGTTAATACCAATCTTCTCGATGGCGAGGAAATTAACAGAATTATTAACGAACTCGAAACTTTGCCGTACGCGAACGAAATTGAGGCTGTAGAATATGGAACGCCGACCATATATTCTAACGGGTCAGTATTATTATACATTCTTTCGATGCCCAAGGTGAGAAATGAAGAGTTCAATCTGGTGTTGACGCGTTCACCTATCATTAATGGAACGCAAGTGGATCTAGACTTTGGAACCATATTGGTTAATCATCACGAAACATTTGGCGTGGTTACGAAATGTTTTTCACTAAATAATATGACGATATGTGAAGAAAAGGCCCTGGAGCGATTAAGTGAGGAAAGTTGCATACCCAGACTTTTGAAGGGAGGACATGCAGCATGCACCTTCCGGAGTAATAACCAAGAGGTCGTTGAATTGATAAAGGAGGACACGATATACGTCACAAACTTTAATGGTAAAATAGTGTCTTATAATGTGTCTAGGCCTCTAAAGGGAACTTATGTCATACGACTAAACAATGAGATGATCCAACTAAACAATAGAACATTCTTCAGCCATACGTCGACGAAAGTACAAGCCTTACCGTCTGCCCTTGTCAATATCACCAGCCGCAACCAAAAGATCGATCTGGGATACATTCATGACCTTAGCGTGAGGAACATAGAGCGGCTAAAGGCCCTAGACGACCAACTCAACGCCTCTTCAGCAGCCAGCGCCTTGACCCTGATACTGCTGATACTACTTGCCTGCATCATCTGGCGAAAGATCAATCGCGGCGTCGTTATCCCCCCGATAACAGTACCATCCTTAGGGAGGAAACCGGAAGAGAGTGAAGCCCACCCGGGAGATCGCATGCCGCATCCTTGCTCATCGCAAAGACACGCTTTGGGCGGTGACGTCACGCGCAATCTACGGGACGTAGATATTTAAAAGGGGAGGAGTTAACACCCTGCACTCGGGCCACGAGCTGTACGCATGGAGACAAATCACCCAGACTTGCTTAGTCATCTTTTTTCATGTGCGAACGCGTTCCCACGACAAAAGTGCATACACATCGAATGCAGCTGCAAGTGCAAAGGTATCACATGACGCTTGCATGAACTACGGCGGATACAGGTATCCAGGAGAAATGATGACACCGCAGCTTGGGAACGGGACGAAGGCCTCGAGTGCAACCGGGAGTAGAATTAGAGTTTAGTTTTAGTTGGATTGTGAATCGATTCGTACGGGACTAATAAAGATACCTTATGAAGTTACTAACGTGTGTATTATTGTAAGTCGAACAGTTGGGGGGAGACAGAAGTCTCTCCGTTCGCGGTTTTTTTTGTGATTTCTCAAGGAGAAATCCTTAACTTGACAAACGTTTCATATGGGATAAGTAACGCCCATTCAAATAGAACTTACTCCAATTGGCCAAGGCCAAATTCATAACACTGAATGGAATTTGAATTGAAGCGAAATTGGAAGAAGGAAGAAAGCACCGTAGATTTTAGGATAAGTTAGAATAGTAATAATATATTTTCAATCATTGTCTGTATGTATACACTTAAAATGTTAATGGACGACTCGGGATATAAAAGCCCGAGCAGGCCACAATAAAAATCAGAATTAATTAGACAGCCAAACAAACATCGGCAGTTTTAATTCTCTTGCCTTAAAACGGCAATAGGTAAAAGAGGAGTGCCATATAAATAGGCACCCTGTCTGTCCAACGGCGTTCCACGCCGGACACAAAAGTTAAGGTCGATCTTTCTCTCTGGGAAGTTTTTCTTTCACCTCGTTTGAAAAAGTGCCAACACATAACACTATTCCTCACCAACCCCAAACACCATATCCACACCACTACAATACAGCAACTGAGCACCTCAGTCTGAATACTCATATTTATAGAATAACAAACAAAAAAAGTTGAATTTATTTTGCAGTGTTTCTTGGCAAGTGTTTTTTTTTTTTACAGTGTTTTTGGCAAAGTTTTTTTTTCAAATGTTTGATCACATGGGGTTGTTGAACAAGACTCTCTGGGCCCTGTGTTGTTGACGTAAGCGCTGACATAGACATCTAGGCTTATAGGCTTATTGATAGGCGTATTTTGTGTCCTTCTTTCTCTTCAAGCCCATTTGTTTATGCTTTGCTGAACGTTACTTTTAAGCTGAATTTTAGCATCAGAACCGTGGATATGTCCGAAAACAGGTTCTTAGGTGCGACTGGCCTAATTAAATTACTAAATTCAGATTTTTTTTTTTGCAGTTTTCTCCGGAGTTAATCTCTTTCTCTGTTCTCTTGGCTTTGAACATACTGCGTTGAAATGGATATCTTCTTATTTGAAAAACCGTTAGATTTAGATTTAGATTAAGGTGGGGAGAGGGACAATGTCACCTAATCACTGCGGCCTCTGATAGGCCTATTGTGATGTCCCCTCAAAAATCCTAGAAAGTTTAAGGAGTTGTTTAGTTCTTGGTTTGTAGGAACATCTTGGCTTGTCTGCTACCTTACGTTTGTGTCCAGTAGTGGTTGGCCGTGTTCCTCAACCATTCCTTTATGTAGCATTTTATGGTGCTGATATGTATGCCGCAGAATGGTCTTGGCATCATGAATGGTGATGCAGAGCCTTTTCTTGCTAATAGGTCTGCTTTTTCGTTTCCTCTATGGCCACTGTGTCCTGGTATCCACATGAGGTGATCTCTAGTTGTTAGCAGTCCCATATCAATTTAGAGGTGACTTCGTAGCTTTTGAGGGCTTAAAGTGCAGCCTTGCTGTCAGAGAGAGTATAAATGTTTTTATTGGTTATAGCTCTGTTTATATTTTCTCTGAGGCAGAGTTCAATAGCGAATATCTCTGCTTGAAATACGGAGTTGTATCTGTGATAGATGTGTGTTCCAGTGTTGGCTCCGTATACTCCAGCCCCAACACCTTCGTTCGTTTTGGATCCATCTGTGTACATTACATAGGATTGACGATCGAAGGAAGGTCTATTTTGCTCCCAGGTGTGTCAAGAGGGAATTGAGACCTTAAAATTTTGGCTGAAGTTATACCTTGGAAGATTGGTATTTTGATTATGGGGTATTTTAAGGATTTCATGCCTGTTTAGTTCATTAAGAATGTCAGGATGAAAGAGCCTGGAATTAGAATCATCCTCCGCGATAAGTTTATGAGCGAATATTATTGGTTCTTTTTTAAGTTGGAGGTGTACGGGTGGTAGGTCCGTGATGACTTCAAACGCTGCTGTGGGGGTTTTTCTCATAGCTATACAAGCTTGTCTCTGTAGTTTGTTGAGCTGGGCTTGTACTGATGTTTGTTTTGTTTTGCGCCACCAGACGGGCGCAGCGTATGTGAGAATTGTTCTGGTGATGGCTGTGTGTAGCCAGCAAGATATCTTAGGATTAACGGCCCAAGTTTTTCCAGTGAGATATTTGCGGGTCCATAGAGAGATGCTGGCTTTCTCAATGGTCTTTGTGATGTGAGAGTTCCAAGTGAGCTTTTCGTCTAGCTTTGCACCTAGATATTTGGCTTCGTTTGAGCCGAAGGCACGAAGATTGAATTCGAACCTCTGGGGAAAGCAGTTAGAACGGCGGAGGTATCCCCTGCCGAAACCCATCGGACCCTCTCATCTGCAGCCCCGCGCTTCTTGGCGGCGCGCAGCGCAGAAAGCGTCGGCGGCTAGTAAAGGCTGCTGCAGGAGGCACAAGCATGCCAGCACTATCGGCATGCGCCTCAAACACTCCTGCTCTTGTTGGTGACGGTCAAATCCCCAATAAGAGCATGCCAGGTTCCAAAACTGACTGGAGGTGCTCCAATGAACCCTGAATCCATTTCCCGTATGCTGGAAAGTGTTTATTCGAATTCATTTTATTCGATTTCTACCGTAGCGCTATATGCCTAAATCTCCGTCTCCTCAATAGCCTTCCCTTCTCCCAATCATAGTTTCAAAGGATCGCGCCCACCCTCCACCCTTTTATATTTTTTTTTTCTATTTTTCTATTCCTTTTTTTATATTTTTCTATTAATTTTTTTCTATTTTTCTATCCCTTTCATTCCATTTTTCTATTCCTTTTTTTCTATTTTTTTTTCCATTTTTCTATTCCTTTTTTTTATTTTTTTTCCATTTTTCTTTTCCTTTTTTTTCTATTTTTTTTCTTCTATTTTTCTACTCCTTTCTCCACCTCACCGACCCCAAACACCATATCCACACCACTACACTACACTACAGCAACTGAGCACCTCAGTCTGAATACTCATATTTATAGAGTAACAAACAAAAAAAGTTGAATTTATTTTGCAGTGTTTCTTGGCAAGTGTTTTTTTTACAGTGTTTTTGGCAAAGTTATTTTTTTCAAATGTTTGATCACATGGGGTTGTTGAACAAGACTATCTGGGCCCTGTGTTGTTGACGTAAGCGCTGACACAGACATCTAGGCTTATAGGCTTATTGATAGGCGTATTTTGCGTCTTTCTTTCTCTTCAAGCCCATTGGTTTATGATTTGCTGAACGTTACTTTTAAGCTGAATTTTAGCATCAGAGCCGTGGATATGTCCGAAAACAGGTTCTTAGATGCGACTGGCCTAATTAAATTACTAAATTCAGATTTTTTTTTTTGCAGTTTTCTCCGGAGTTAATCTCTTTCTCTGTTCCCTTGGCTTTGAACCCACTGCGTTGAAGTGGATATCTTCTTATTTGAAAAACCGTTAGATTTAGATTTAGATTAAGGTGGGGAGAGGGACAATGTCACCTAATCACTGCGGCCTCTGATAGGCCTATTGTGATGTCCCAAATCCTAGAAAATTTAAGGAGTTGTTTAGTTCTTGGTTTGTAGGAACATCTTGGCTTGTCTGCTACCTTACGTTTGTGTCCAGTAGTGGTTGGCCGTGTTCCTCAACCATTCCTTTATGTAGCATTTTATGGTGCTGATATGTATGCCACAGAATGGTCTTGGCATCATGAATGGTGATGCAGAGCCTTTTCTTGCTAATAGGTCTGCTTTTTCGTTTCCTCTATGGCCACTGTGTCCTGGTATTCATATGAGGTGAACTCTAGTTCCCATACCAATTTAGAGGTGACTTCGCAGCTTTTGAGGGCTTAAAGTGCAGCCTTGCTGTCAGAGAGAGTATAAGTGTTTTTATTGGTTATAGCTCTGTTTATATTTTCTCTGAGGCAGAGTTCAATAGCGAATATCTCTGCTTGAAATACGGAGTTGTATCTGTCTATGCTGTGATAGATATGTGTTCCAGTGTTGGCTCCGTATACTCCAGCCCCAACACCTTCGTTTGTTTCGGATCCATCTGTGTACCATACATAGGATTGACCATCGAAGGAAGGTCTATTTTGCTCCCAGGTGTGTCAAGAGGGAATTGAGACCTTAAAATTTTGGCTGAAGTTATACCTTGGAAGACAATTGTCTATATGGGGTATTTTTAGGATATCATGCCTGTTTAGTTCATTAAGAATGTCAGGATGAAAGAGCCTGGAATTAGAATCATCCTCCGCGATAAGTTTATGAGCGAATATTATTGGTTCTTTTTTAAGTTGGAGGTGTACGGGTGGTAGGTCCGTGATGACTTCAAACGCTGCTGTGGGGGTTTTTCTCATAGCTATACAAGCTTGTCTACTGATGTTTGTTTTGTTTTGCGCCACCAGACGGGCGCAGCGTATGTGAGAATTGGTCTGGTGATGGCTGTGTATAGCCAGCGAGAAATTTTAGGATTAAGGGCCCAAGTTTTTCCAGTGAGATATTTCCGAATATACTAAATGTATAATGGAGTATCTGGAGTTAGGCCATATGACCGAACTTTATGTCAGCGATCGAGTTCTTCAAACTCCATACAACTATTACGTTCCACACCATGCTGTCGTCAAGGAGTCCAGCTCAACCACTAAATTGAGGGTCGTTTTCGACGCGGCTGCAAAGAACATGCATGGCAGATCCTTAAACGCGTGTCTTCTGGTTGGACCCAAACTAAAGAATAACATCATTAACATTCTGTTCAAATGGAGAATGTATAAGATAACCTTCACTGCCGACATCGAAAAGAATTACCGCCAGATCCGCATGAGGCAAGACGGTGCCTATTATCAAGTGATCTACTGGCGAAGCAGCAACCATGATCCCATCAAACTTTATCGACTGGATACTGTCACGTTCGGCACGGCCAGTGCACCCTATACAGCCATACGTACACTCAATCAAGTGGCTTGCGATGAGGCGCATCGATATCCCGTGGGTGCGCAGATGGTGAGAGAGGAGATGTACGTCGACGATCTTATCTCTGGAGCGGACTCCGTGTCCGAAGCGGTTCGAAACCGTGACGAAGTGAGATACTTGCTGGACACAGCTGGATTCCATCTACGAAAGTGGAGTAGCAATTCAGAGGAGGTTTTAAGAGGTATTCCCATTGAACAGCAGGAAGTAGGGTTTTCGGTGCCGTTTGATTGTTCCGAATATGTCCAAACCCTAGGCATAAAATGGTATCCGGTGACCGACACTTTTTAATATCGTAATGTAGTCTTTGATACAGGTACCCATCCAAAAAAGCGTACGATGTTATCTATAATCGCACAACTGTTCGACCCTTTAGGTTTGATTGCACCTTGCATCATTAAGGCCAAAATCATGATGCAGGAATTATGGTGTCGTGGTCTTGCCTGGGATGAATCCATTCCGTCAGAGCTTGCGCGGGAATGGACACTGTTTCGTTCGGAGCTAGGGATACTGGAACATATCCATATTCTACGATGGATTCATGTGCAGAAGATATCGAAGGGGATAGAGGCACATGGGTTTAGTGAAGCGTCGGAAAAAGCTTACGGAGCAGTTATATACTTACGAGTTTTAGACAACGAAGGACAAACCCACATGCACGTCCTGATGTCAAAAACCAAAGTCGCACCATTGAAGACAATCAGTCTACCTCGACTTGAGCTGTGTGGTGCGGTGGTTTTAGCCAAGTTGCTTGAATATACAAGAAACATCATACGAAGCAACGAAGTTAAAACCTATGCCTGGACCGACTCGACCATTACCTTGGCCTGGCTCACATCAACACCATCAAAATGGAAAACGTTTATCGCTAACCGTGTTGCGGAGATACAACGGCTGACAACTTGCAGCTCATGGAGACACATTCCCACACGCGACAATCCAGCTGGCTTGATCTCACGTGGCCTCTTGCCATCCGAGTTGGAAGGGCGAGACCTTTGGTGGAAAGGGCCTCAATTCCTCAGATCGAACTGGAACTTCCAATCACCTCCACAACCAACAAACATCACGACCGAGGACGAGGTTCGGAAGGTTCGCAGCCACTATGGGACTATAAACGATAACCAAATCATCGGGCTAATTGAACGTCATTCAAATCTGTATAGACTGTTACGTATCCTTGCGTATCTGAAGAGATTTGTACTTCTATGCAAGCATCCACGGAGTCTACAAGGGTTGCCAGGGTCATCATTTCTAATACCCAGCGAGATCGACGGAGCCTTGAAGTGTGCTGTAAGGCTCGTACAAAGGCAGATGTTCTATCCTGATCCGAAATCTAACCAGCCTAATCTAAACGGATTAAAATCCCTAAACCCCTTTGTGGATGAGGACATGGTATTGAGAGTCGGGGGTCGACTCCAGCACGCCAATCTGGAGTATAATCAGCGTCACCCTATGATTCTCAAATCAACCCACCACTTCAGTAAATTAATTATCTATGACGCCCATATAAGGACATTTCGGACAACAGATGATAGCTTATCTGAGACGAAAGTTTTGGATCCTTGGATTGCGGAACGCAGTGAAGCAATGCATACACATGTGTGTCATATGCTTTCGGTATAGAGCTACCTGTAGAAAAAGGGAGAGAATTAGCGCACGAGGAAATAAGTACTAGAAGACACGACCGTTCGCTTCAACAGATTTATTAAAACCAAACAAAGTGTGGGAGGAGTTGTGACAGCCGGCAGATGGGTTGCCACCAATGACTTTGCCAGACTCTTACAAATTCCGTCTCAACCCATTTGCTGTGTGTTATAGTAACAAAAAAATAACAATTATTCATTGAGTACGTTATACAATTCAAAGTAATAATGAAAATTCATGGGTCGATACAATTCAAAATTAAAAAAAAATCATTCAGTTCAAAATTTCAATTTCATCGAGTTTGAAAGGTACTCGTGCCGATCCTTGGTCAAGTTCTTCGTTAATATATCCGCCACGTTATCCTCTGACGTTATGTATTCGATGTCGATTTCGTTCTCCAGGTACTTGTCCCGAAGATAATGATAACGAATATCTATGTGTTTGCTTCTCTTATGCACAGTTGGATTTTTCACGGAAAACTGCGCACTTTGGTTGTCGCACATAATTGTTGTTGGATTCTTGGTGTATTCATCGAAGCCCATTTCAAACAGCAAACTTCTATGAAATGCTACTTCCTTTGCACCAGCACACATAGCGATGTACTCGGCCTCCATTGTGCTGAGAGAGACCACCTTCTGTTTTTTGGACACCCAGGCAATTAGGTTTGTACCCATGAACAAGGCAAAACCACTGTACGATTTTCTATCCGTACTATCGGAAGCCCAATCAGCATCTGTAAAACATACAAGACTATTGTTGTTAGGATAAAAAGACAACGTACCTCGAGGCTTAGCTTTAAGGTATCTAAGCACCCGTTTTGCAGCCAAAAAATGTTCTCTGTGTGGATGCCCATGGAACTGTGCCAGCTTAGAAACTATGTGCGCTATATCTGGTCTCGATATAGTAGCCAAATAAGTTAAACCACCAATGAGCGATTGATAGTTTTTCACCTCGTAGCCTTCACAATCTTGATCGGTGCACTTTCCCAACACTGTGCCGCTTGCAAACGGTGTAGATACTCCTTTACACTCGTCCGTGTTCCATTTCTTAAGCATTTCTATAACATATCGATGCTGATGTACCAACATAGGCCCGCGGAGACCATCACGACAAATTTCCATCCCCAAATAGTATTTCAGGAGACCTTATCAACGGCTTCTACATGTGACTGCAGATTCCCAACGATATGTTTCATTGTTTTTTCCGATGAGCACGCCAAAATAATGTCGTCGACATAAACAATGATTATGTTGATTTCATTGTTTCGGTTCATCGTATACACGCAATTGTCCACTTTGCATCTTTTAAAACCAATTTTGCACAGAATAGAATTAACCTTGTTGTTCCAATTTCTTACGGCTTGTTTTAACCCATAAAGCGATTTATTTAGCTTGCATACTCCGTCCGGAAAGTTTTCATCCAGAAAGCCCTCTGGTTGCCGCATGTACACCTCTTCTTCGAGTTCACCATTTAAGTATGCAGAGACCACATCGATGTGATTCACCAAAAGTTCATAGTGTACAGTTAACGACAAAATCAAGCGTATTGTTGGATTTCTTACGACCGGTGCAAATGTTTCATTATAGTCGATTCCGATCACCAGTGTACACCCTTGCGCCACCAAACGTGCCTTATACCTATCGATAGTATCATCCGCATTATATTTTGTATTGAATACCCACTTTGATCCGATAACATTCTTTCCTTTTGGGCAACTTACTAGATCCCAAGTTTTATTTTTAATTAACGCATTATATTCCGCCTGCATAGCGTTTTTCCATTCGCGATTGTTTACCGAATCGAATGCTTCTTCGACCGTTTTAGGATTTTCAATTACCGCGTGCAGATAGTGTTTTTCACGTCCAATCACTTTTTTACATTTACCGACTTTATTCGAATGTAACCGATTATGTTTCTTACGTGCCAAAACTCGACTTGCGATCGATTCGATATCTTCGTATTCACTGTCGTCACTGTTTTCACTATTATTAACGCTTTGAACACCTTCTTCAATTTCCTTTTTATTTGATGTTTCATTCTCACTGTTTTTAATTTCATTTCTTTTGATATCGAACTCATAAAAATGTTCTTTTGTTTCAGTTCCGCATGACGTTTCCGGTTTATAAAGATTCTCTTCAAAAAATATAATGTCTCTTGCAATCACTATTTTTCTTTCTTTTAAATTAAAAAGTCTATAGCCCTTTGTGGTCGACGCATAACCAACGAACACCATTTTAACTCCTTTAGCTTCGAACTTTGATTTTTTGTTGCGTTTATCAAGCACTACCGCTTCACAACCGAATGTCTTCAAATGACTCACACATGGTTTTTTATCGAACCATCTTTCAAACGGCGTTTTATTTTTAAACACTTTTGTACACGAGCGATTGCGGATGTATGCGGACGTATTTACTGCTTCAGCCCACAAATACTGAGGTAGTTGTGACATTTCCAGCATGCACCGAGCCATTTCCACCAACGTCTTGTTGGCCCTCTCCGCTGTACCGTTTTGCTGAGGGGTGTAACTGACAGTCGTCTCATGTACAATACCTTTGAGGTTTAAATAAGTCTTAAATTCGGAGCTTAGGTACTCCGAGCCATTATCAGTCCGTAATATTTTGATTTTTTCACCAGTTTGTCTTTCCGCTTGATTTAAAAATGTTTTAAACGCACTAAAGGCATCAGATTTTTTCTTCAAAAAATCAACATGAACATAGCGCGAGAAATCGTCTCTGAAAGTAATAAAGTACACCGCACCACCTTGTGATGCCACCCGCATTGGCCCACAAATGTCACTGTGTATGATTTCTAATTGTTTTTTGCTACCGACACTTGAGTAACTAGGAAATGATTTCCGACTTATTTTGCAAACGGCGCACGTATAGCAGTTCATCTTTTTAGACAATTTCTCCGACATATCAAAGCCACGCACCATTTCATTCTTTGACAATTTCAACAAATCTGTATAATTTAGATGACCGAAACTGTGATGCCACTTATTTATTTCATCTTCTCTCATTGTCATTAAATGCTCTGTGTCGTTCTCTGGTTTCTTTAAATGCGTATAAAAAACACCATTGTCCTCGTTTGCCACGAGTATTATTTTATTGTCTTTAGTTTTTACTTCAGTTATTCGCTTTTCAAAATAAACTCTGTTACCATTTTTAATAACTTTACTTAAGGGTAAAATGTTTGCTTTTAAGTTCGGCACGTACAGCACGTTATCTAAATGTATATCCGCGTACTTCGACTTAATTTTAATTGTACCGATACCCATCGCGATTACTTCGTCACCCGTTGCCAGATAAACTTTCTGTGAGAGCTCTTTAAGCTCTTGAAAAAACGACTCAAACGGACACATGTGCGATGACGCTCCACTGTCTAAAATCCAAACTTTGCCGTTTGTATTTTGCCGCAAATTTACCGCGCTCAAAACAACTTCCGAAGAGTGATCTTTACGTTTTCTGCACTCAGATCGAATGTGACCCCTCTTCCCGCATGCATAACACTTCCCTTTACTTTTCTGTCTGTCATCAACTCGCGATTGCTGTTGTTGTGAATGCTGCTGTTTTTTAATGCCTTTACCATACCTCTTTGAGTTCATCGCTAAAACAGTTTCGCCGGTTATGTCGTCTTTGTCACCTCGCCGATGTTCTTCTTCCAGTACTTTGATTTTAAGTTTTTCCAAATTTGGTAAATCATCTCTGCTTTCGATTGCAACAACAAAACTTTCCATGTCGTCCGGTAAACTACACAAGAACAAAATTGATAGCAAGTCATGAGGCACCTTGACGTCAATTTCACTCAAATTGTCCACCACCGAGCAAAATTCATGTATTTTAGGCGCGAATTTTTCGGAACTATTTAGCTTGAATTTAACCAATTTTTTAAAAAGATTCACCTTTCTGGCTGGTCCATCTGCGTTGTACAAAGAAGCTAATACCGTCCACGCTTCCTTAGCTGTTTTACAATTTTTTATGTGAAGCAATTCAGAAGATTTCACACATAGAGTAATCGTAGCCAAAGCTTTTAAATCAACGGCTAACCACTGAGCCCTCTCTTCCCCTGTTTGTGGACAAGTTAAAATTATGGGGCTCCACAAGTCCTGAGTGATGAGGCAGCTTTTCATCTGCAATCCCCAGGTGGAGTAATTTTCGCCGTTTAGGTTTTCAAGCTGCATTGCACTATGACTCATGTTTAATAATCTGTTCTTTTTATTCTTTATTATTATTATTTCTTTTTTCGCGAATCACGTTACGATCTTACTTTTCCACGTGGCCACCTGGGCCCATAACCTTTGTAGAAAAAAAAGGAGAGATTTAGCGCACGAGGAAATAAGTACTAGAAGACACGACCGTTCGCTTCAACAGATTTATTAAAAACAAACAAAGTGTGGGAGGAGTTGTGACAGCCGGCAGATGGGTTGCCACCAATGACGTTGCCAAACTCTTACACTACCCCATACCAACAACTTATGGGTAACTTACCGGCACCAAGAGTCCGCATTTCTTGTCCGTTTACCTACACGGGCATTGACTATGCTGGACCAATCGACGTTAAGGCATGGAAGGGTCGAGGATCCAAAACCTTTAAGGCATACATGGCGATTTTTGTATGCTTAGCTGCCAAGGCGCTACACCTTGAGCCTGTCAGCGATATGACTTCCCAAGCGTTTATAGCAGCACTTCGACGATTTACGGCAAGACGAGGAGCTTGCCAGGAAATGTTCAGTGACTGCGGGAAGACTTTCGTTGGAACAAATAGGGAGCTACATACGAACATTACGAACAGCATCAAGTTTCGACCACATGTTAGTTGCCGACTACGCGACGAGGGAAGGAATTAAGTGGAATATCATTCCACCAGCATCACCGCACATGGGAGGTCTCTGGGAAGCCGGCGTCAAATCTGTCCAGCACCATTTAAAGAGAGTGGCTGGTAATTCAGTTCTCACCTTTGAGGAGCTCGCAACACTTCTCACTCAAATCGAGTCATGCCTGAATTCCAGACCACTCTGTCCAATCTCGAGTGATGTTGACGATTTCACGGTGCTGACTCCCGCGCACTTTCTCATAGGAAAGTCAACAACCACCATTCCAGAGCCATATGAGCCTGATCACGTTCTCTCCTACAAAGGTCGGTGGCAACTGGTACAACGTCAGTATCAAAACTTCTGGAACCAGTGGAATTCAGAATATCTCGCGCGTCTCCAACAACGGCCAAAGTGGCTCAAGGTTGAGGCGCAACCAAACATCGGAGATCTCGTCCTCTCAAAGGATGAGCGTCTTCCACCGTCCAGATGGTCATTGGCCCGAGTTATCAATCTCCATCCGGGGAAGGACAACTTAGCGCGCGTTGTGACACTCAAAACTCCAACCAGAGAACTTAAACGACCGATAACTAAAATATGTGCATTACCAAGTAATGAGATCGCGACGAACGAATCGTTAATTTAATCTAATGCATTTCTCACAAGTAAAAATATTCAAAAAAAAAAAAAAAGACCCTTATCGAAAATGTTAATCCTAGCAACTCTAACCCAACACATGTATATGATATAATAATAAACAATTAATATAAATCAATCACGCTTATAATACTTGGTTAACAAGACGTTCCATATCTTCGCGAATTTGACAGTTGACAAACGGCATTGGGCTTATATTACTCACTTACATATGTGTCCTGTGTATGTCTGTTCTTGTCTCGTTCATACTAATGATTTGAACAAGGTCAATACCTGGCGAAGCGAGAACGAGGGTCCAGCACAACATAGATTCAGTAGTTACCAGCGAGGCAGTGTTGCAGACCCGAACGCAGAATGTATCAAGTTGCGAACATAGTTCACGGCGGGGAGGAATGTTACGTATAATATAACATAAAATTGTAACTTAGAACATAATCCTATTGTGAATTAGACAACATTCTATTACAATTAGTAAATTAGTTCGAAGATGAGACAACATATGATTAAACTTGAGAAAAACGCACTAAAACGGAATAACCGTAGCGGAAGATATGTAATAAAAGGGGTAAAATCATAATGACAGTTGGTTTTTTGAACACACGATCCGCGCACGGTTATCCCGATTTGTTAAGTACTTTAATTTCCATTTCGGACATCCGAGAATTCGTTCGTGAATCAAAACTAAACTTGTTTTATATGTACATAAATATAATAAAATTTGTGAACATCAATTAAAACGTATATGTTTTTATTCCGGTGGTTAAATTCCCTATCTACAACACTACACACAGCAGTTCCACACGAAACATATATACATATATGTATACATACATATAAAATAGCATTTAGTGAAAAGGAGGTGCTTCCCCTTCACCCCACACAACACTACACATAACATTTAAAACAAAAAAAAGGAGAAGAAGTGATTCCCGCAGCACTACATGCCTGAAACTCCGTCTCCTCAATAGCCTTCCCTTCTCCCAATCATAGTTTCAAAGGATCGCGCCCACCCTCCACCCTTTTATATTTTTTTTTTTTCTATTTTTCTATTCCTTTTTTTCTATTTTTCTATTCCTTTTTTTCTATTTTTCTATCCCTTTCATTCCATTTTTCTATTCTTTTTTTCTAGTTTTTTTCCATTTTTCTATTCCTTTTTTTTCTTTTTTTTTCCATTTTTCTTTTTCTTTTTTTCTATTTTTTTTTTCTTCTATTTTTCTATTCCCTTCTCCACCTCACCAACCACAAACACCATATCCACACCACTATACTACACTACAGCAACTGAGCACCTCAGTCTGAATACTCATATTTATAGAATAACAAACAAAAACAGTTGAATTTATTTTGCAGTGTTTCTTGGCAAGTGTTTTCTTTTTACAGTGTTTTTGGCAAAGTTTTTTTTTTCAAATGTTTGATCACATGGGATTATTGAACAAGACTCTCTGGGCCCTGTGTTGTTGACGTAAGCGCTGACATAGACATTTAGGCTTATAGGCTTATTGATAGGCGTATTTTGTGTCCTTCTTTCTCTTCAAGCCCATTTGTTTATGCTTTGCTGAACGTTACTTTTAAGCTGAATTTTAGCATCAGAGCCGTGGATAGCATGTCCGAAAACAGGTTCTTACTGGCCTAATTAAATTACTAAATTCAGATTTTTTTTTTTGCAGTTTTCTCCGGAGTTAATCTCTTTCTCTGTTCCCTTGGCTTTGAACCCACTGCGTTGAAGTGGATATCTTCTTATTTGAAAAACCGTTAGATTTAGATTTAGATTAACGTGGGGAGAGGGACAATGTCACCTAGTCACTGCGGCCTCTGATAGGCCTATTGTGATGTCCTCTCAAAAATCCTAGAAAGTTTAAGGAGTTGTTTAGTTCTTGGTTTGTAGGAACATCTTGGCTTGTCTGTTACCCTACGTTTGTGTCCAGTAGTGGTTGGCCGTGTTCCGCAACCATTCCTTTATGTAGCATTTTATGGTGCTGATATGTATGCCGCAGAATGATCTTGGCATCATGAATGGTGATGCAGAGCCCTTTCTTGCTAATAGGTCTGCTTTTTGTTTCCTCTATGGCCACTGTGTCGTTTGAGCCGAAGGCACGAAGATTGAAGGCGAACCTCTGGGGAAAGCAGTTAGATCCGCGGAGGTATCCCCTACCGAAACCCATCCGACCCTCTCATCTGTAGCCCCCGCACTTCTTGGTGGCGCGCAGCGCAGAAAGGGTCGGCGGCTAGTAAATGCACAAGCATGGCAGCACTATCGGCATGCGCCTCAAACACTCCTGCTTTTATTGGTGACGGTCAAATCCCCAATAAGAGCATGCCAGATTCCAAAACTGACTGGAGGTGCTCCAATGAACCCTGAATCCATTTCCCGTATGCTGGAAAGTGTTTATTCGAATATTAACTTCGATTTCAACCGCAGTACTGCATGCCTGAAACTCCGTCTCCTCAATAGCCTTCCCTTCTCCCAGTCATAGTTTCAAAGGATCGCGCCCACCCTTCACCCTTTTATATTTTTTTTTTTCTATTTTTCTATTTTTCTATCCCTTTCATTCCATTTTTCTATTCCTTTTTTTCCATTTTTCTATTCCTTTTTTTTCTCATTTTTCTTTTCCTTTTTTTTCTTTTTTTTCCATTTTTCTTTTCCTTTTTTTCTACTTTTTTTCTTCTATTTTTCTATTCCTTTTTCCACCTCACCAACCCCAAACACCATATCCACACCACTACACTACACTACTGCAACTGAGCACCTCAGTCTGAATACTCATATTTATAGAATAACAAACAAAAAAAGTTGAATTTATTTTGTAGTGTTTCTTGGCAAGTGTTTTTTTTTAAAGTGTTTTTTGGCAAAGTTTTTTTTTTCAAATGTTTGATCACATGGTGTTGTTGAACAAGACTCTCTGGGCCCTGTGTTGTTGACGTAAGCGCTGACATAGACATCTAGGCTTATAGGTTTATTGATAGGCGCATTTTGTGTCCTTCTTTCTCTTCAAGCACATTTGTTTATGCTTTGCTGAATGTTACTTTTAAGCTGAATTTTAACATCAGAGCCGTGGATAGCATGTCCGAAAACAGGTTCTTAGGTGCGACTGGCCTAATTAAATTACTAAATTCAGATTTTTTTTTTGCAGTTTTCTCCGGAGTTAATCTCTTTCTCTGTTCCTTTGGTTTTGAACCCACTGCGTTGAAGTGGATATCTTCTCATTTTTTAAAAACCGTTAGATTTAGATTTAGATTAAGGTGGGGAGAGGGACAATGTCTGTCCTAATCACTGCGGCCTCTGATAGGCCTATTGTGATGTCCCCTCAAAAATTCTAGAAAGTTTAAGGAGTTGTTTAGTTCTTGGTTTGTAGGAACATCTTGGCTTGTCTGCTACCTTACGTTTGTGTCCAGTAGTGGTTGGCCGTGTTCCTCAACCATTCCTTTATGTAGCATTTTATGGTGCTGATATGTATGCCGCAGAATGGTCTTGACACTGTTGTATATTTCCTCTTGTTGTAGTGGATATATGTAGTGTGCTCTGTAAATATATACTTGAGAGAAACACGTCCGATTCAATGCCTGATCCATGCAGAACCGAACCACTTTTATTTCGTTAACATAGTAAAGATAGGTTAATTCACAATAGCTTAAGTAGATAAATTCAAGAGATTTAGGTAGATCAATTCACTATACTTAAGATAAGTTAATTTTATTTACATATATGACAGTCTCCACCACCAGTTTTAAAGAGGCTGATAGCGATCAATTGCTCTACGTGTTCGATTCGATCGTCTTAATTTGGTAAGTCCTGGTTGTTCCTTTTCGATGTTCGATTCCATTAAGTCGGTGGGCTGCTTCGTTTCGACTGAGTTGAACGCTGTATCGGCAGCGGCTAGGACTACTCCTTCCTGCTTGGAAGTCGGTGGGCTGCTTCGTTTCGACTGAGTTGAACGCTGTATCGGCAGCGGCTAGGACTACTCCTTCCTCCTTGGTTTCATTCTCGGAAATGTTACCTCCTTTCCCTTCCCTCACTAGTTGAGGCGTCCCGTTGCTACTAATACTTACGCTACCATCTTTTGTATTGTTTGGGTTTTCCCCATTATGAAGGTTAGTCGCCGTAGTCCGAAAATCACTCAAAGGTTGGAAATGAGCGTGATCCGAAACATTACCTTCAACAAGAGTGGCTCTCATCTGATCGACGTGTCTTCGGCAAGATGTACCGTCAACTTCCACCAAGTAGTGTAGACGACCATCACGTTGAGTTACTTTGCCGAACATCCATTTGCACTCTTTGTTTTGGTAATATCGAACTTGTACCAGGTCTCCAATTTGAAAGCTGCGCCTGCATTCAGGATTCTTCGTCATGTCCGGGTGTGAAGGTCTAAGTAGGTCCAATCTGGTTCATAAATTAAAATTGAGCATCATCTCAGATGGAGTTTTCCCTGTAGTTGTGTATGGGGTCTACCTATACTGGAGAAGTAGACGATGTATCTTCGAATGAAGATCACCTGGATCGTTTCTCGATGAACGTAGTCCGTTCTTTAAAATTTGGACAAAACGTTCCGCTTGCCCGTTTGTAGATGGGTGCGCTGGTGACGTAAGCCTGTGCACTATGTTGTTTGATTTAAGGAAATCCTTGAATTCTTGGACGTGAAACTAGTTCCATTGTCCGAAACAATAGTTCTAGGGATTCCAAATCTAGCAAAGGTCTCCCTTAAGGCGCGAATTGTATGAAAGCTGGTAATTCGCTTCATTGGAAATATTTCCGGCCACTTTGTCTTCGCATCGACAATCACTAAGAAATAAAATTCCATGAATGGCCCCGCGAAGTCTATATGTAGTCGCTGCCAAGGGAATAGTGGTACCTCCCACGGATGGGTCTCAACCTTAGTCGGTTCAGCTTGAACTTTCGCACAATCACGACACCCCTTTGCTAGTTCTTCAATGTCTCGATCAATTCTAGGCCAATAGCAGTAGCTCCTTGCTATGGCCTTCATCTTGACTATGCCAACATGTGCGGAGTGTAGCTCCCTTAGAACTTTCGAACGTAGTGCGGAAGGTATTATAATTCTCGTTCCTCGGTAGAGGCATCCATCATGAAGCATCAGTTCACCTTCCATGCCTTTATATGGGGATTTATGTAAAGTTTCACCAGATTGTAGTTGAAGCTGCAGTTTGGTTAGCTCTTTATCCCTTTTGATTTCTCTAGATATGTCCTTATTTGTTACTGGTAAGTATTCATCCCAGAGCTGGTTAATTTGAAATGTATCCACATCAATATCGCCCTGTCTCTCAGAAGCATTTCTGGAAAGAAAATCAGCATTAGCGTGGTCTTTTGTATTTAATTGTGTAGTTAAATCCACTTAAAAACTGGGCGGAATGTAGTATCCTTTGAGCTGTAAGTGATGGTAAGTTCTTTTCCGGATTAAATATTGAAACAAGAGGCTTATTGTCCGTAATGTGTATGAATTCTCTTCCGTAGCAGTAGTCGAAAAATTTATGTAACCCCCAAAAAATCGCGGTAGCTTCCTTATCTAGTTGACTGTAGTTGGTTTCGGCTCTATTAAGGCTTCTCGAAGCGAAAGCTATAGGTCTTTCTCCGTTTGAAGTCATGTGAGAAAGTACCGCCGAGAGTCCGACTGGCGAAGCGTCTGTAGCTAATATTAAAGGCAGTCTTTCATCGAATGGCACTAGAACATTTTCACTCATGATTTCGTTTTTTAAATTTTCAAAGGATTGTTGGCATTCTGGTGTCCAAACAAATTTGTGTTCCTTCTTTAAGAGTTTATAGAGTGGGTGCAGTTTGGTGGATAAGTCTGGAATGAATTTATTGTAATAGTTAACCATACCTATAAAGGGGCGTAGTTGGGGTAAATCCGTAGGTGGTTTAATATCACATATTGCATCAATTTTTTCTTGTGTTTTGTGCAGTCCATCCCTGTTTATTTTATGCCCAAGATAATTGACACTTCTTTCAAACAACTTGCTCTTAGACTTGTTCAGATGTAAATTGAATTTTCGCAATTTATTTAGAAGGAGATTACACCTATGATAAGCTTCATCGATGGTCTTGCCCATCATTATGATGTCATCGAAAAAACAGGCCGTACCGTCCAAGTCATTGATAATATGTTCATCCATGAACCTCTGCCAAATATTAGGTGCCGTCTTGACGCCAAACATGAGTTTATTTACCTTGTAGAGACCCTTCGTAATGCTCACAGTTTGTAAGAGTGTACTTTCCTCGGACATGCTTAAATGTAAATATGCTTTATGAATGTCAAAGGTACAATAATACTCGCCATATTTAAGTTTCTGATAAAGTTCATCTATTTTCGGAATAGGGTACTTGTCGTTGACTATGCATTTGTTTAACGTCACTTTATAATCAGCACATAGGCGTATGGATTTGTCTGACTTGACGACTGGTACAATAGGCGTTCCCCAATCCGGGTGTGCGACTTTCTCAAGAATACCATCTCTTTCGAGTCTTGCGATCTCATCTTCTATTAAAGGTCTGATGGCGTATGGTGTTGGCCTGGGTTTAACAAAGATGGGCGTGATACCTTCGCGTAACTTCAAAACCAACTTTACATTTGGCACCGTTCCGATTTTTGCTTCAAAAACATCCTCATATTGCTTGTATAAAAGCTGCTTCAAATGGTTTATGTCTTTTCCTGTAAATGTATTTAATTTATTAATTTGTAATAATCCTAATGCATTTACCCATTCCCGTCCTAATAGTGTGTCAAATTGTCCTTTTCATAGGTACAGATTACATGTGACCTTTCGCTTCTGATACTCAACTAATACTTTTGATTTTCCAGAAGCTGGGAAAACATCATGGGTGTACGTTTTTAGCAATATATCTGTAGGTAATATTTTCGCGCTTGGCAAGTGAGACACGAATGTGTCATAGTTCATTACTGATATTGCTGCCCCAGTATCGAATTCCATGTCGAAAACTATGCCATTTATCTTCAGTGTGATATAGTATTTATGGTTTTTCTGTCAATATTTTGGTGTAAACATATCGCATGTACTGTGGTCAGCGCATTCAGCTCGTATGGGTTATCGTTTGCTTCTACAACGTGTATGTTTGTCTCTTTCGCACGTGATTGTGATCGTGATTTAATGCAAACTGATGCCACGTGACCACTACTTCGACACTTTTTGTAAAAGAGGTTAGATGCTCGACATTTATTTGCTCTATGATTGTTCTTACCGCATCTATAGCATATGATTTTAGTATCTTTTGGGAGGAAGCTGTTCGCTTTCTGATTGTGCGCAGTTTTCTCGGATTTGTTTGTCCGACCTGACCCCTTGGTTTGAATTTGGTGTACAATCTGCATTGAACGGCTTTCCACTTTTGATGCCTCCATCGCGAGTGCGTATTCAATTGTTTTCTCCAACGACATGTTAGTTTCTCGCAGCAGTCTCTGTTTAATATCTGAGTCCCTCAACCCACGGATGAACTGCGAACGTAGGTGCGTATCAAGGGTTGACTTTTGGCATGCATTACATTTGAAATTGCAATATGTACTTAGACTCTTGAATTCCGCTAAATATTGAGCCACAGGTTCGCCTTCGTGCTGCAGTCTTAGTAAAAACTTGTGTTGTTCTGTGATTTCATTGGGTCTTGGACTTAGGTGATTTTTAAGAAGCGTAATCAAATCGTCGTATGATTTCGAGTCCGGGTCATCTGGTGCTGTGAGGTTTGATAAAAGCTGGTAGTATTTAGCGCCTATGCAATTGATTAATACTTGCCGCTTTTTGGTAGGGTCAGCGATGCCTTTCAAAGACAAGTAGTTTTCTAATCTTTTGATGTAATTGGGAAATGATTCTTCATGTTCGTTGAACTGATCGAAGTGCAGGTTAGGTGCGCTGGTGGTTGCTTGTATACTCTGCAGTGCCTTTGTAAGTGCTTGGATTAATTGCGCAGTGTCCGTCATCTTCAAGGTTTTTCTTAATTTTTCGGAATCCTCGTCGCCACTGTTGTATATTTCCTCTTGTTGTAGTGGATATATGTAGTGTGCTCTGTAAATATATACCTGGTGTAAAGATTCAATGCCAGATTCATGCAGAACAGAACCACTTTTATTTCGTTAACATAGTAAAGATAGGTTAATTCACAATAGCTTAAGTAGATAAATTCAAGAGATTTAGGTAGATCAACTGACTATAGTTAAGATAAGTTAATTTTATTTACATATATGACAAGTTTGTTGAGCTTGGCTTGTACTGATGTCTGTTTTGTTTTGTGCCACCAGACGGGAGCATACGGGAAATGGATTCAGGGTTCTCTTATTGGGGATTTGACCGTCACCAATAAGAGCAGGAGTGTTTGAGGCGCATGCCGACAGTGCTGGCACGCTTGTGCCTCCTGCAGCAGCCTTTACTAGCCGCAGACGCTTTCTGCGCTGCGCGCCGCCAAGAAGTGCGACGGCTGCAGATGAGAGGGTCGGATGGGTTTCGGTAGGGGATACCTCCGCCGATCTAACTGCTTTCCCCAGAGGTTCGCCTTCAATCTTCGTGCCTTCGGCTCAAACGAAGCCGAATACCTAGGTGCAAAACTAGAAGAAAAGCTCACTTGGAACTCTCACATCACAAAGACCATTGAGAAAGCCAGCATCTCTCTATGGACCCGCAAATATCTCACTGGGAAAATTTGGGCCGTTAATCCTAAGATATCTCGCTGGCTATACACAGCCATCACCAGACCAATTCTCACATACGCTGCGCCCGGCTGGTGGCACAAAACAAAACAGACAAGCCAAACTCAACAAACTACAGAGACCAGCTTGTATCTGTATAATAGGAGCTATGAGAAAAAACCCCACAGCAGCGCTAGAAGTCATCACGGACCTACCACCCCAACTTAAAAAAGAACCAATAATATTCGCTCATAAATTTATCGCGGAGGATGATTCTAATTCCAGGCTCTTTCATCCTGACATTCTTAATGAACTAAGCAGGCATGAAATCCTAAAAATACCCCATATAGACAATTGTCTTCCAAGGTATAACTTCAGCCAAAATTTTAAGGTCTCAATTCCCTTTTGACACACCTGGGAGCAAAATAGACCTTCCTTCGATCGTCAATCCTATGTATGGTACACAGATGGATCCAAAACGAACGAAGGTGTTGGGGCTGGAGTATACGGAGCCAACACTGGAACACACATCTTTCACAGCATAGACAGATACAACTCCGTATTTCAAGCAGAGATATTCGCTATTGAACTCTGCCTCAGAGAAAATATAAACAGAGCTATAACCAATAAAAACATTTATACTCTCTCTGACAGTAAGGCTACGAAGTCACCTCTAAATTGGTATGGGACTGCTTACAACTAGAGTTCACCTCATGTGGATACCAGGACACAGTGGCCATAGAGGAAACCAAAAAGCAGACCTATTAGCAAGAAAACGCTCTGCATCACCATTCATGATGCCAAGACAATTCTGCGGCATACATATCAGCACCATAAAATGCTTCATAAAGGAATGGTTGAGGAACACGGCCAACCACTACTGGACGCAAACGTAAGGTAGCAGACAGGCCAAGATGTTCCTACAAACCAAGAACTAAACAACTCCTTAAACTTTCTAGGATTTTTGAGGGGACATCACAGTAGGCCTATCAGAGGCCGCAGTGATTAGGTGACATTGTCCCTCTCCCCACCTTAATCTAAATCTAAATCTAACGGTTTTTCAAATAAGAAGATATCCACTTCAACGCAGTGGGTTCAAAGCCAAGGGAACAGAGAAAGAGATTAACTCCGGAGAAAACTGCAAAAAAAAATCTGAATTTAGTAATTTAATTAGGCCAGTCGCACCTAAGAACCTGTTTTCGGACATGCTATCCAGGGCTCTGATGCTAAAATTCAGCTTAAAAGTAACGTTCAGCAAAGCATAAACAAATGGGCTTGAAGAGAAAGAAGGACACAAAATACGCCTATCAATAAGCCTATAAGCCTAGATGTCAGCGCTTACGTCAACAATACAGGGCCCAGAGAGTCTTGTTCAACAACCCCATGTGATCAAACATTTGAAAAAAAAAACTTCGCCAAAAACACTGTAAGAAAAAAACACTTGCCAAGAAACACTGCAAAATAAATTCAATTTTTTTTGTTTGTTATTCTATAAATATGAGTATTCAGACTGAGGTGCTCAGTTGCTGTAGTGTAGTGTAGTGGTGTGGATATGGTGTTTGGGGTTGGTGAGGTGGAGAAAGGAATAGAAAAATAGAAGAAAAAAAAATAGAAAAAAAGTAAAAGAAATATGGAAAAAAAAAGAAAAAAAAGGAATAGAAAAATGGAAAAAAAATAGAAAAAAAGGAATAGAAAAATGGAATGAAAGGGATAGAAAAATAGAAAAAAAGGAATAGAAAAATAGAAAAAAAAATATAAAAGGGTGGAGGGTGGGAGCGATCCTTTGAAACTATGATTGGGAGAAGGGAAGGCTGTTCAGGAGACGGAGTTTCAGGCATATAGTGCTGCGGTTGAAATCGTCAGGATGAAAGAGCCTGGAATTAGAATCATCCTCCGCGATAAATTTGTGAGCGAATATTATTGGTTCTTTTTTAAGTTGGGGTGGTAGGTCCGTGATGACTTCTAGCGCTGCTGTGGGGTTTTTTCTCATAGGTCCTATTATACAGATACAAACTAGTCTCTGTAGTTTGTTGAGCTTGGCTTGTACTGATGTCTGTTTTGTTTTGTGCCACCAGACGGGCGCAGCGTATGTGAGAATTGGTCTGGTGATGGCTGTGTATAGCCAGCGAGATATCTTAGGATTAACGGCCCAAGTTTTTCCAGTGAGATATTTGCGGGTCCATAGAGAGATGCTGGCTTTCTCAATGGTCTTTGTGATGCGAGAGTTCCAAGTGAGCTTTTCGTCTAGTTTTGCACCTAGATATTTGGCTTCGTTTGAGCCGAAGGCACGAAGATTGAAGGCGAACCTCTGGGGAAAGCAGTTGGATCGGCGGAGGTATCCCCTACCGAAACCCATCCGACCCTCTCATCTGCAGCCCTCGCACTTCTTGGCGGCGCGCAGCGCAGAAAGCGTCGGCGGCTAGTAAAGGCTGCTGCAGGAGGCACAAGCATGCCAGCACTATCGGCATGCGCCTCAAACACTCCTGCTCTTATTGGTCAAATCCCCAATAAGAGCATGCCAGGTGCCAAAACTGACTGGGGGTGCTCCAATGAACCCTGAATCCATTTCCCGTATGCTGGAAAGTGTTTATTCGAATATTAACTTCGATTTCAACCGCAGCACTACATGCCTGAAGCTCCGTCTCCTCAATAACTTGCCCTTCTCCCAATCATAGTTTCAAAGGATCGCGCCCACCCTCCACCCTTTTATATTTTTTTTTTTCTATTTTTCTATTCCTTTTTTTCTATTTTTCTATCCCTTTCATTCCATTTTTCTATTTTTTTTTCCATTTTTCTATTCCTTTTTTTTCTATTTTTTTTTCTTCTATTTTTCTATTCCTTTCTCCACCTCACCAACTACACTACACTACAGCAACTGTGCACCTCAGTCTGAATACTCATATTTATAGAATAACAAACAAAAAAAGTTGAATTTATTTTGCAGTGTTTCTTGGCAAGTGTTTTTTTTTTTACAGTGTGTTGAGTCTTAAACACATTCATTTAGATTCCTATCTAAACTGAAACACCCTGTATATGCTTCAATATTTTGATTTGCTATAAACTAAATGTCATGAAATGTCATTCTCGTTCTATAACCCTTCCGGTTTTCTTTTTATATATAATAAATTGGATTACAAAACTATGAAGATCGTGTCTTCCTAATCCGGGATCATTAACGCCATCAAAAGGGATCGTATCTTTTCACAATTTGACAACAGAGAAGCAAAAACGCTTGCCTTCTCTCAACATAAATTTGGTGACCCCGACGTGATATTATCGCAACTAAACATTTTGATTTTTTTAACATTTTGATTTAACCACATTGTTTGCACAATGCCCGAAGACGGCGCTACAACGAAACCCAGCAATTCGGAAAAGGGCACAACAATTGAGCCTGTGGATTCAGCAGCATTAAAGGCCCAACAGAAGAAACTAAAGAGTCTGGAAGCTCTTAAAACTCGACGATTCGTGGCAATGGACCAAATTGAACGAGTGAGGTTATTCTCTGTGCAAGCCAAGGAAAGCCCTGCTTCTACGTCTGTGCCTGATCTGCAAGTTCGGATTGAAGCTCTAGAGTCTGCCTTTAGCACATTTAAGGTAGTACAACAGAAAATTGAAGAAATGGATTACGAGGAGATCTCTAATCCAGAACGCTCTCATAACGAGGAAATCTATTACTCCACCATTGCAACACTTAAGGTTATATTGAAATACGTGGACAAGGATGAAACAATGGATGTATCCCAATCAACTTCTAATAAACATAATTCAATCAAATTGCCAGTTATTGAACTTCCCTTGTTTTCAGGTGATGTGACTAAGTGGACGGTTTGGTACAATCGCTTCGTATCCCTGGTGCACAACAATCCCACTCTTTCTAAACAAGCGAAGTTTCATTACCTTCTTGCGAAACTTAGCGACGCAGCGATAGCTCCAGTTGAAGGGCTTAAAATAGAAGACGACAACTACGATGTGGCATTAGCAAGACTAAAGGAGCGTTTCGAAAACAAGAAGATAATTGCGCAAGAGCATCTCCAACGAATCTTTAATCATCCCAAGATCCAGGAATTTAATTGATAAGATCAGCAACCATTTAACGGGATTGAGCAATCTGAAGAGACCTGTCGAACAGTGGGATGATGTCATTGCCTTTATAATGACTTCTAAGCTGGACTCTGCAACTTTAAGTAAATGGAACGATGAAGCACCAACTGACCTTACAGAGCTTACAGATTTTCTAAAAAAAAGGGCGCAGCATCTTGAAGGTAATGTAACCAATCAATTATTTACACTTGATTCTTCGACAAAATCCGATAACCAGAAAGGGCAGAAATCTAACTCAAGGAGTAGTGTAAAAACATTTATTACCATAAAAAACGCTTGCACTTTATTTATCGTTGTCACAAATTTCAAAACCTTTCCATTCCCGAACGTATACACAAAATTAAAGCTCTTAGCCTATGTTGCAACTGTTTGAAGTCTACAGATCACAGCAGTGCTAATTGCCCATCAAGTGGTTGTCGTAGTTGTGGAAAGAAGCATCACACACTCTTGCATCTTGTAGAAAATCCTCAAGTTAATGTACCACAAGCCCCTCTTAGCTCAAGTAGTCACCCAACGCCTGTTCAAGGTATCACTTCTTCTGCCAATTCACCAGTGTCAATCTCTCATTCGATGTACTCCAGTTGCACTGAAAATAGTATTTTGGGAACAGCGGTCGTAAATATAACTAACAAATTACAACAGGTTATACCGTGCCGAGTGCTTTTGGACTCAGGATCTCAAACACATTTGATCTCTGAAAGGCTCATGCAGTGTTTAGGAACGCCACGTTTTCCAGCCCACACTTCTTTAACATGCGCCAACAACATTATCACGTCAGCTAAACATAAGGCAATTCTCAACATCAGTTCTCGCATCAATGGATTTACAGTTACAATAGAGGCACTCGTTATTCCACAAATAACTGGGTTACTACCTGACAAACAAATTGAAATCAAAGAATGGGACATTCCACACAATATTCGTTTATCTGATCCACAATTTAATATTCCTCAGCGTATAGATCTGCTTCTTGGAGTAGACTTATTTTACACAGCACTATGCGTAGGACAAATTAAATTAGGTTCGAACTTACCTTCGTTGCAAAACACTTTATTCGGGTGTAGCGGGTCAACTTCCGAAATCGGATAATTCGAGCAGTTCCAACTACAACAGTTTTGCTATAAGAGATGTTCCGCACTAATCTGAATCCAATGAAATACTAAACGACACGTTAAGGGCATTTTGGGAAATTGAGAGCTTCAATAACAAAACAGATGTCATCTCAATAGAGGAGAGGGAATGTGAAAATCATTTTGTGAACCACTATTCGCGTCTAGAGTCTGGTCGTTTTAGTGTGAGACTTCCTTTCAAGCAGAATCCGAGCTCATTAGGCAATTCCTATGATATGGCCAAAAGGAGGCTTCTCTCGCTCGAAAGAAGATTTCGTAAAAACCCAGATCTGTTCCAACAATACTCTGCATTTATGATTGAAATGCTGCGAAATTGTCATATGGAATTAGCAGACAATGCAGACCTCACCTCTCCGCATTATTTTCTCCCTCACCATTGTGTAATGAAACCATCAAGTTCATCCACAAAATTGCGTGTAGTGTGTGATGCTACCACCAAAACCAGCTCTGGAAAATCCCTTAATGATATTCTTATGGTAGGTCCCATTATTCAGCCAGATCTGTTTGCCATCGCTTTGAGATTTCGCAGGCACAAGTTTGTAATGACAGCTGATATATCAAAAATGTATCATCAAGTGCAATTAAATGAAGCTGATAGACGATTTCATTACATACTATGGAGAAACTCGGCGAACGAGGTAACCATTTATCGTTTGTGCACGGTTACTTTTGGCACTGCCTGTGCCTCATTCTTGTCAACACGCGTGCTAAAACAGTTGGCTATTGACGAAGAGAAAGAATTTCCCGCAGCGGCGAGAGCTGTAAACACTGAATTTTATGTCGATGATTTAATCACTGGTTGTGATTCTCTCGAGGAATTAAAGGCTCTGCAGTCAGAATTGGCAAAGGTGGCTTTGTTCTGAAGAAATGGTGTGCAAATCGTCTCGAGATTCTGGAAGGCATTCCAAAGATTGATCGTGAGCAATGTTTCAAAATAAAAGGTAATGAAGTTATCAAAACATTAGGCACCTTTTGGAACCCGAGCGAAGATAGTTTTCATTATGAGATAACTCATACCCCTTCAGAGTGCATAACAAAAAGAACTGTTCTCTCTGACATAGCCCACCTTTTCGATCCGTTAGGATTGATAAATCCTGTGATCGTACGTGCGAAGATTTTTATGCAACAGCTGTGGCATCTGAAGCTTACGTGGGATGAAGCATTGCCCCAAGAATTTTACCACTCATGGCGGAAGTTTAGAAAGAATCTACACGAACTCAGTAACATACGCATTGGTCGACGAGTATTTTTTGGTCATGCTCATAACTATCAGTTTCATGCCTTTTCGGACAGCTCAGAACAGGCCTATGGTGCTTGTTCTACTGACGAAAATGGTACGTCGAGAGTTAGTTTGCTCTGTGCCAAATCTAAAGTAGCGCCAGTCCGCAAGATTACGCTGCCACGGCTAGAATTGTGTGCCGCTGTGATGATGGTCCAGCTTGTGCGTCGACTAAAGGAGATTTTTGGTTCCATCTTACACCATATAACTTATTGGACAGACTCGTCGATTGTGCTCAACTGGATCGCTGAGGAATCATGCAACTGGCAGACTTTTGTAGCGAATCGCGTCTCTATTATTCACCAAAACTCATCTACTTCTCAATGGCGACATATTCCTTCAGAACTGAATCCTGCGGACATTATATCGAGAGGATCATACCCGTCATCGTTAATCCAAAACTAGCTATGGTTTAGTGGACCTTCGTTCCTGAAACATGAAGGGAGAGACTGGAACTTTACAAATTCGGTCTTGAATATTGAAGATTTCCAGCTGGAGCGAAGAAGAAACAGAATCATTTTAAACGCATGTATAATGCCTGATCTCATTGAAAACATTAAGTATCACAACAATTATGACTCTCTGCTCAGAGTTATTGCGTACATCTTTAGGTATAAAAATAATGCTACCAACAAAAATGCTAAGTCAAGTGGACCGCTAACCGTATATGAACTTAACAAAGCCCTAAAGGGTTTGGTAAAATATGTGCAGCTTGTAAGTTTTCAAAGGGAAATTACGACATTATCCAGTGGAAATAAACAACTGTCTTCAAGGTGTCACATTAAATCGCTTTCACCATTCTTGGATTCTGATGGAATACTTCGAGTAGGGGTAGGATTTCTAATTCAACTCTGAATTTCGATGCAAAGTATCCCATGTTATTACCAAAGGACCATGTATTCACCACAACATTAGTTCGTCATCTACACGAGAAGAATTTCCATGTAGGCTCACAAGCACTTCTCAACATTGTTCGGGACAAGTTTTGGCCAAACATGGTAAGACGGTGACCCGCAAGGTTGTCCACAAATGTATTCGGTGCACACGAGCAAGACCATTCCGTAGTCTTCATATTATGGGAGATTTGCCTCATCAACGAGTACAACAGTCAACACCCTTTAATATCGTTGGAATTGATTTCTGTGGCCCTTTTAGTATCCATTTTCGTCGTCGAGGCACATCACCTACAAAGGCTTATGTCGCAGTATTTGTTTGCTTCGTCACCAGAGCAATTCATCTTGAACTAGTGGAAGACCTAACGGCCCATAGTTTTCTGGCTGCTCTAAAGCGATTTATTGGTAGACGGGGACTATGCTCAGTAATCCACAGTGATAATGCTACAAATTTTATCGGAGCCCGAAACCAATTGCATGAGCTTTATGAGACGTTCATGAAGGGTAAAAACAGAGAAGAAATAATCAAAGCGTGTGCTGCAGAAGGAATAGAATGGAAGACCATTCCTCCTAGATCCCTCATTTTGGAGGTTTATGGGAGGCAGCAGATAAAAGCTGCAAGTTTCATATGAAGCGTATTTTGCAAAATTCCTCTCTGACATATCCCGAACTAAATACCATTATTATTCAAATTGAATCCATTCTTAATTCTAGGCCCATCACACCTTTGTCTGAGAATCCCAATGACATCCAAGCGCTTACTCCAGGTCACTTCCTGATTGGAACACCTCTTACAGCAGCAGTCGAACCACAATTACATCACTCTAACATCAACACCTTAACAGGTTATCAACAACTGCAGTGGTATTTTTAACATTTTTGGTCGAGATGGTCGCGAGAATATCGACAAAACCTGCAAGTACGCGCTAAATGGACTAAGTCTGGCCCTCCGATTGCTGTCAACAATCTGGTTATCATCGAAGAAGAAAACCTTCCCCCACTCAAATGGAGGCTAGGCAGAGTCATCCAAATACACCCCGGGAAAGACAATGTCGTCAGAGTAGTGACACTCAAAACATCCACCGGCGAAGTTCAACGAGCTGTTACGAGAATTCGACGACCTCCTATTGAAGAACTTAAGTCCCTTCAAGGGCGGGAGGATGTTGAGTCTTAAACACATTCGTTTATATTCTTATCTAAACTGAAACACCCTGTATATGCTTCAATATTTTGATCTGCTATAAAGTAAATGTCAAGAAATGTCATTCTCGATCTGGAACCCTTCCGGTTGTATAATAAATTGGATTATAAAACTATGAAGATCGTGTCTTCTTAATCCGGGATCATTAACGCCATCAAAAGGGATCGTATCTTTTTACAATTTCAAAACAGAGAAGCAAAAACGCTTGCCTTCTCTCAACACCATGTGATCAAACATTTGAAAAAAAAAACTTTGCCAAAAACACTGTAAAAAAAAACACTTGCCAAGAAACACTGCAAAATAAATTCAACTTTTTTTGTTTGTTATTATATAAATATGAGTATTCAGACTGAGGTGCTCAGTTGCTGTAGTGTAGTGTAGTGGTGTGGATATGGTGTTAGGGGTTGGTCAGGTGGAGAAAGGAATAGAAAAATAGAAGAAAAAAAATAGAAAAAAAAGAAAAGAAAAATGGAAAAAAAAAGGAATAGAAAAATGGAAAAAAAATAGAAAAAAAGGAATAGAAAACTAGAAAAAAAGGAATAGAAAAATAGAAAAAAAAATATAAAAGGGTGGAGGGTGGGCGCGATCCTTTGAAACTATGATTGGGAGAAGGGAAGGCTATTGAGGAGACGGAGTTTCAGGCATGTAGTGCTGCGGTTGAAATCGAAGTAAATATTCGAATAAACCGCGCCCACCCTTTTATATTTTTTTTTCTATTTTTCTATTCCTTTTTTTCTATTTTTCTATCCCTTTCATTCCATTTTTCTATTCCTTTTTTTCTATTCCTTTTTTTCTATTTTTTTTTCCATTTTTCTATTCCTTTTTTTTTCTTTTTTTTCCATTTTTCTTTTCGTTTTTTTTCTATTTTTCTATTCCTTTCTCCACCTCACCAACCCCAAACACCATATCCACACCACTACACTACACTACAGCAACTGAGCACCTCAGTCTGAATACTCATATTTATAGAATAACAAACAAAAAAAGTTGAATTTATTTTGCAGTGTTTCTTGGCAAGTGTTTGTTTTTTACAGTGTTTTTGGCAAAGTTTTTTTTTTCAAATGTTTGATCACATGGGGTTGTTGAACAAGACTCTCTGGGCCCTGTGTTGTTGACGTAAGCGCTGACATAGACATCTAGGCTTATAGTCTTATTGATAGGCGTATTTTGTGTCCTTCTTTCTCTTCAAGCCCATTTGTTTATGCTTTGCTGAACGTTACTTTTAAGCTGAATTTTAGCATCAAAGCCGTGGATAGCATGTCCGAAAACAGGTTCTTAGGTGCGACTGGCCTAATAAACCCTGGAATGCTACACTTATTTGCGAAACTTATTATGCTACACTGGGGTACAATGGTACCCCAAAGAAAAACGACATTTTTATATGAAAAAAAATGTATTCAGCGAATTCATAAAAGAAACTAAGAATACAGAATAATAGTAGTTTTTTTTTGCGAAAAAGGAAAATGAAATAATATTATTCTGAACAAGTTGGACATATTTTATTTTGGTGTTGCAGACAAATGAATTTTTTGCATAGGGCGCAGTTGATCCTTGATTTTCTATCCCGGCTTCTTGGGCAAAATGCACACCTACCCGCGGTGGTAGTTGGCTTTGTTTGCTCTTCTGCTGCTGGGGTTATTTTTAGTATACCGCATATTGTCTCGCAGAGTTCACGCCTCAAAGTTGGAGTTTGTAGGCGACGTTTCATATGTGGTTTCACTAAATCTATTGCCAGTTTTTTTAAGTATGTTCTTCTGTTTTCCAATTTTTCTTTGTTTTGTGCGTAAGAACCACGTAAAAGGATCATTGAGTTGTATCCCACAATATTAAGCAAATTACAAAACAAACAAAATGGCCAGCGGCGCGTCTTTCTACCAGTAGAATAAGTGTGACACAATTGGTCTAAGGTGTCCACTCCGCCCTTTGTTAAATTATAGAATTGTATTATCTCTGGTAGTTCGGTGGAATTTGGCTCATCACCTTTTTCATGCATTGTAGAAGGCATCAATACAATTTTTTTTTTCTTTTCTGGTGGACAGTACGACAACAAAGTAAGTTGGTTACTATAGCAAAACATGGAAAAGTTTACCTGTCTATCCTTGAGTTCCAAAAATGATGGAGGTATTTCTTTTTTATTTTTCCTCAAAGTGCCCACAACGGTTATGTTTTTTTTCAAAAGATATTGGGCAGCCTCCACTGACATAAACCAATTATCCATAGTCAGATTTCTGTTGGTACCATGAAAAGAACTAGTAAGTGTGTCACAATAGTACTGGGCAACCGGAACATCGCGTGGTGTGGAATCTTTGCCTATGTAAGCTTCAAGTCTAGTACAAAGGCCGTTTTAGCATCGCAACACATCACTATCTTGATTCCATACTTGTCGGGTTTTGATGGAATGTACATCTTAAATGGACAACGACCTCGAAAACCAACTAATTGTTCATCAATCGTGGTATATTCCGATGGAACATATAATTGTTTCATCTTATTTATGGATCTCTCGAACACTTCTCGAAATGCTGCAAGTTTGTCCGTCGTTTTCCTCTGAGCTCTGGTGTCTTTGTCGTCAAATCGAAGACAGTTGATTAGAAACCTAAAACGTGCTTCGGGCATAGTTGCCCGAAATATTGGTATTCCACTGTCTTTATCAAATAACTCTTTGGTAAACATTCCATTCATTTTCATTACACCGGCATAATAAAAAAAACCAATTAATGCCTGTATTTCGGTAGAATCCGTGTCTTTGGTGAAAGAAGGTTTATTAGTTGTTTCTGTATCATTGTCATCGTCATCGTCCACCTTTTTGGCATATGTTAATCTTTGGACTTTTATTTCTTTGTTTGTATATGCCGTAATATCTCCAAGGTTTTCTCTGGTAAAACATAGTTCCCAGGATTCTATTCCTGACTTTATTTGCTTGGATTCATTTTTATTTCCAGACAAATTTAGAACCAGATTTCTTTTTGGTGTACGATGTACTGTACCTTTAACCCCTGACCATTTGAACCCATTTTTACCTCTTAGTTTAGTGGGAACTTTCAACATTTTAACTTTGGCTTGCTCGGCACGGTATATTTGTGCCACTGGTACACAATCTTCAGAATCAGAGGATGGAAAGGAATTCTGGGAGCAAACTGGAGTAGAAGAAATTGAGTGGTCTTCGTTCTCAGTCAACGATGTAAGCCGATGTTGATCTGGGCTGGTAGAATAGTAACGGACGTCTTCAATATCGCATTCCTCGTTCCCTTTTAAGTCATCTCTAAAATCTGGTATGATGGCATCGTCCTCATCCCTCTCGCCATGAAAATCATCGGAATCAGAATCATACAGAATTTTGTGTATTTCCGAGATATCATCTGGTTTCGATAAGTCGAAAAGCTTTTCTTGGGAAGTCATTTTTACTGAGAACTATAAACAAACAAATTACTAAGTGCACGAGTATAACAAAACTGAGTACTTGTTACATTTACTAAAAAATAGTATAATAAGACTTACATACTCACGTTAAAAGAAAACACTGAAATAACGTTTTTTACTATATTCGTATTCTGCTACACTGGGGTACACGTGTATCCCAATATCAAATTTCAGCACAATGAGAAACACTCCGAGCGCCGTCAGTATCACATACGAACTGATGCAACAAGCCATGAAACTACTCAGCAGCTCATGCTTGCAGGTCCATCTGCTACCGATTCGCGGTAATTTAAAAAAAAAACTGGGGTACACGTGTACCCCAAGTAGCATTCCAAATTACTAAATTCAGATTTTTTTTTTGCAGTTTTCTCCGGAGTTAATCTCTTTCTCTGTTCTTTTGGCTTTGAACCCACTGCGTTGAAGTGGATATCTTATTATTTGAAAAACCGTTAGATTTAGATTTAGATTAAGGTGGGGAGAGGGACAATGTCACCTAATCACTGCGGCCTCTGATAGGACTATTGTGATGTCCCCTCAAAAATCCTAGAAAGTTTAAGGAGTTGTTTAGTTCTTGGTTTGTAGAAACATCATGCCTTGTCTGCTACCTTACGTTTGTGTCCAGTAGTGGTTGGCCGTGTTCCTCAACCATTCCTTTATGTAGCATTTTATGGTGCTGATATGTATGCCGCAGAATGGTCTTGGCATCATGAATGGCGATGCAGAGCCTTTTCTTGCTAATAGGTCTGCTTTTTCCTTTCCTCTATGGCCACTGTGTCCTGGTATCCACATGAGGTGAACTCTAGTTGTAAGCAGTCCCATTTCATTAAGAATGTCATTATGAAAGAGCCTGGAACTAGAATCATCCTCCGCGATAAGTTTATGAGCGAATATTACTGGTTCTTTTTTAAGTTGGAGGTGTACGGGTGGTAGGTCCGTGATGACTTCTAGCGCTGCTGTGGGGGTTTTTCTCATAGCTCCTATTATACAGATACAAGCTAGTCTCTGTAATTTGTTGAGCTTGGCTTGTACTGATGTCTGTTTTGTTTTGTGCCACCAGACGGGCGCAGCGCATGTGAGAATTGGTCTGGTGATGGCTGTGTATAGCCAGCGAAATATCTTAGGATTAACGGCCCAAGTTTTTCCAGTGAGATATTTGCGGGTCCATAGAGAGATGCTGGCTTTCTCAATGGTCTTTGTGATGTGAGAGTTCTAAGTGAGCTTTTCGTCTAGTTTTGCACCTAGATATTTGGCTTCGTTTGAGCCGAAGGCACGAAGATTGAAGGCGAACCTCTGGGAAAAGCAGATAGATCGGCGGAGGTATCCCCTACCGAAACCCATCCGACCCTCTCATCTGCAGCCCCCGCACTCCTTGGCGGCGCGCAGCGCAGAAAGCGTCGGCGGCTAGTAAAGGCTGCTGCAGGAGGTACATCATGCCAGCACTATCGGCATGCGCTTCAAACACTCCTGCTCTTATTGATGACGGTCAAATCCCCAATAAGAGCATGCCAGGTTCCAAAACTGACTGGAGGTGCTCCAATGAACCCTGAATCCATTTCCCGTACGCTGGAAAGTGTTTATTCGAATATTAACTTCGATTTCAACCGCAGCACTACATGCCTGAAACTCCGTCTCCTCAATAGCCTTCCCTTCTCCCAATCATAGTTTCAAAGGATCGCGCCCACCCTCCACCCTTTTATTTTTTTTTCTATTTTTATATTCCTTTTTTTCTATTTTTCTATCCCTTTCATTCCATTTTTCTATTCCTTTTTTTATATTTTTTTTTCCATTTTTCTATTCCTTTTTTTTCCATTTTTCCATTTTTCTTTTCCTTTTTTTTCTTTTCCTTTTTTTTCTTTTCCTTTTTTTTCTATTTTTTTTCTTCTATTTTTCTATTCCTTTCTCCACCTCACCAACCCCAAACACCATATCCACACCACTACACTACACTACAGCAACTGAGCACCTCAGTCTGAATACTCATATTTATAGAATAACAAACAAAAAAAGTTGAATTTATTTTGCAGTTTTTCTTGGCAAGTGTTTTTTTTTTACAGTGTTTTTGGCAAAGTTTTTTTTTTCAAATGTCTGATCACATGGGGTTGTTGAACAAGACTCTCTGGGCCCTGTGTTGTTGACGTAAGCGCTGACGTAGACATCTAGGCTTATAGGCTTATTGATAGGCGTATTTTGTGTCCTTCTTTCTTTTCAAGCCCATTTGTTTATGCTTTGCTGAACGTTACTGTTTTACGAAAATTAATAGTTTTTAATTTTAATGAAATAAAACCAAATGAATTAAATTGTTTTACAAATTATAATGTATTACAGAGATGATCTGCTGATATTGTATATGTATAAATGTGCGTAGATACGATCTACAGATACTTATGTTCCAAGCGTGGAGAACAGGAAAAAAGAAGAAGGCCTAAATGCCATTCGCGCAAGTTTTATATTTACAATAGTTTCGTTAAGTAACATGAAGTTATAATCAATTCAGTTTAAGTGTATAGTTACATTAGTAATATAGTTCTGTTCATTTAGATTTATATTTATAGAATTTGTTAAGTACATTTTACTGAACATCCTCCCCCTCTTGAGGTGACGCAGGTGCCTCAACAATTGGTAGTCTTCTTAGACTTGTGGTTGCACGTTGAATTACGCCTGTCGATATTCTTACAGAAACTGTGCGTACGATGTCGTCCTTACCCGGCTGTGTCTGCACTATCCTTCCAAGTCTCCAGTGGAGCGGTGGAGTGTTGTCGTCGGCAATAAGTACGATATCGCCAACTTGTAGATTGCTGTGAGTTGTTTTCCATTTTGTTCTGCTGCAAACTTTGGAGATACTCCCTTGACCAACGTCTCCAAAACGTCTGAAAGTACCACTGAAGAAGTTGATATCTTGTGAGTGAGTTTATGGAGCATGACTCAGTGAGTTGTGGCATAGACAAGCAGGTGAGAGGGCAGCCTATAAGAAAATGACCGGGAGTTAATGCTTGTAAATCAGAAGGGTTATTAGAAAGTGGCGTAATAGGTCGCGAATTTAACACGGATTCTATTTGAATGATGATCGTATTTAATTCTTGAAATGTTAAAGATGTTCCTTGTAATAGGCGTTTCATGTGGAATTTTGCGGACTTTACCGCGGCTTCCCACAAGCCACCAAAGTGCGGAGATCTAGGAGGAATTGTTTTCCATGAAATATTATTAGCGGTGCAGGAACGAAGTAGCTCATTTTGTGTATCCGGACTATGTAACATTTTGTATACAGATGAGAGCTCATTTCGGGCTCCAATGAAATTAGTTGCGTTGTCACTGTATATAGTGGATGGATAGCCACGACGTCCAATAAACCTTTTCAGAGCTGCAAGAAAGGCAACAGTTGATAAGTTTTCAACAACTTCCAGGTGCACTGCACGTGTACTGAAACAAATAAAGATGGCTACATATCCCTTTACAGGGGTTGTTCCTCGCCGTCGGAAATGTATACTAAATGGTCCACATAGATCAACTCCAACTGTCATGAACGGGCGACATTGCTGAACCCTGTACTTCGGCAAATCTCCCATTATAGGAGTTTCAGCAACTGGGTGAGCGCGAAAACATGTTATACACTGACGACAAATCCTTTTGCAGATAACCTTTCCATGTATTGGCCAGAACCTTTCACGAACGATGCTGAGTAATGTTTGTGGGCCAACATGCAAGTATTTTTTGTGGTAGTAATGTACCATAGCCTCAGTAAATACATGATTTTTCGGTAGTAATACTGGAAACTTTGAGTCGTAATCCAGATCCGCATTGCTTATTCTCCCACCTACACGGATGATGGTGTCATTATCAATGAATGGACGAAGAGATGTTATATGTGATCTTCCAGGAAGTACTTTTTTGTTACATAATAGGTCGAGTTCTGATGAGAAGTGTTCTTGCTGAATACTCCAAACTATGCCCTTCAGAGATTTGTGTAATTCTTCTGGCGCAAGTTGTCCCTTTTTCGACTCCAAATCAAGGAGTTTTGCCTTACAATTGTGAGTAAAGCGAAACATGAATGCAACAACCCTTAAAGTTTTAAAATAATCATTATGAAATTTTATATGGTTTATCAAGGCTTCATGTCTACTTGCTAGGAGAATTACGTGTTGCGTTTTTGTTTCCAAAAGAGATTCATCAACTGATGTTCTCTTAATTTTATTAAGTGATGGCCACTTATTTTCCTCAAGTTTGAGAAAATGTGGACCAAAAAACCATAAAGTGAATTTAATAATTCAAGTGGAAAAGCTCCTCGAGATAAAATATCTGCAGGATTCAATTTAGAGCCAACGTGACACCATTGATCAAACCGTGACAGATTTTGAATGGCTTCAACTCGATTTGCAACAAACGTGTCAAAGTTTGATGATTCTTCCGACAGCCAGCTTAACACAATAGAGGAGTCCGTCCAGTAAAATATTTGAGCAAAAGTTGTTTTAACATCATTTTTTTTTTTTTTTTTTTTTGTTTATTGAAACGTTATAGATAGTGAACATTTCATTACACTGCAACTAGTATGAACTAACGAGCAATTTTCATCTAATCAATAAATGTAGTATCTTAGTATCTTTGAGTGTAAGTATAAAGTTAATTTTTTTTAGTAAATTTTAGTTAGATATGATTTATCCAGAAGGGTGTACTATCTAAGGTGACTGATTGCTGTCACTTAACCTTGCTGCTTCCTGGTTGATGTGGTGTCTCAGCTTTGTGAAGTGCGTTCTCGCGTATTTAGAGATTGTCGTCTCTACAGTATCTAGTTTAAGATCACGTTGTAAGTCCGTATTCCTTACATATCATGGAGCTCTGACAATGTCCCTGACGACTTTATTTTGAAATCTTTGTATGATGGCAATATTTGATTGGGAAGTACATCCCCATAGCTGGATACCGTATGTCCATACTGGTTTTAATACCTGTTTATATATTAAAAGTATATTATGGAGTGATAGGCGCGATTTTCTACCAATGAGCCATCTGAGTTTTCTTAGTTTGATGTTAAGCTCGTCTTTTTTCTTCTTCACGTGCTCCTTCCATCTTAGTTTAGCATCTAAGTTCATTCCTAGATACTTAGCCGTGTTTGAGTAAGGAACTTGAGCATCTGAAATAAATATTGGCTTGTGTGTAATTTTTTTGTTGGTGAAATCAACGTGGACGGATTTTGAGCTGTTTAGGTGAATACGATTTTTTTTGGTCCAGTTGAGAACTTCATTTACAGCACCTTGTAGGCTTTCTGTTGATTTGCTTTCGTTTTTTGCAACTGTAAGTATAGCTGTATCATCAGCAAATGTAGCTATTGTGCAATTGGAAGGTGTTGGCATGTCATTAGTGAATAGAAGGTATAACACTGGGCCTAGGATACTTCCCTGTGGAATCCCAGCATTAATTTCTTTCAGTTGAGAATAAGAGTTACTTTTTTTAATTCTGAAATATCTATTTAAAAGGTACGATTTTAGGAAGTCTGTGTATTCCTTGGGAAAGAGTGATTTCAGTTTTTGTAGGAGACCTTCATGCCTGACTTTATCGAATGCCTTTGCCACATCCAAAAATATAGCTGAGCATACCTTTTTTTCCTCCAGAGCTTTTTCGATGATGTCGGTAATTCGATGTACCTGTTTTATGGTAGAATGTCTATTTCTGAAACAAATTGATGCATTGGAATCATATCTTGACCAGTAATAAAAGGAGTTAGAAAAACCTTTTCTAATACCTTAGATAAAATTGGTAAAAGAGAGATGGGCCTGTAGGATGATGGTTCGTGAAGATCCTTACCTGGTTTGGGTATCATTATGACATCTGCTACTTTCCAATAACAGGGAACATGGTTTAGGTTGAAACATGCGTTTATTAAAATTGCCACTTTAATCAAAGCTCTTGCTGGTAGCTTTTGTAAGACTTCGGTAGTTATTAAGTCGAAGCCAGGTGATTTTTTCCGTTTCAGTTGGTATTTAATAATCCGATTGATTTCATTAGGTGTGACGAAAGGAATTTTTTCGTTCGGTTGCTGCACTTCTGGCCATGTTTCATTAGTTTGCGATTCGTTGGGTTGAAAATTCCCCATTAGATACTCGGCGAATATGTCATCCTTTTCGTCATTAGTCCTAGCCCAGGTGCTGTTTGATTTTAAAGGTGGGTTCTGTTGTGTGGGACGTTTTAGATATTTAATGGATTTCCAGAGAGAGTATTCTGTTTTTTTATCGGCTGTAAGTCCACTTACAAATCGGTGAAATGATTGGTTTTGGAACTCCTTTAGTTGGCGTCTTATCAATTCAGTTAGTCTATTGAGTTGTGACTTGTAGAGCGGGTATCTCGTTTGTTGCCATTTTTTCCTAATCTTTCTCTTTTCAGCTATTAGTTTCATAGTTAGCCTTGGGTACTTAACTTCAATTGGCTTTTTACTGACAAGAGGGTAACTTTTCCAGGCTGCATTTTGTATTTGTTCAGTGAAATTTAGTACTTCGCTTTCTAGTTCGGTGTTGGTAGTTACTACTTTGTCAAATTTTAAATTTCGATCCAAAAGAACTTTGAAATATTGCCAATCTGTATGCTTGTTGGTGAGGTGTCCATTTGGATTTTCCTTAACAACGCATTCGCTAAGATACAAATATATTGGAGAGTGGTCAGAATTCAAATCTCTTCCCTCTTCTATCACAAGGAAGTTTTTTGATACTTGTTTAATTACAAAAAAGTCAATTAGATCTGGTATTTTTTCTTTATCCGTAGGCCAGTAAGTCGGTGTACCAGGGGAGATGAAATCACATCCTTCCTTTTGAATTGCTTTTAGTAACTCCCGTCCTTTTGTTGTGGTTAGTCTGGAACCCCAATTTGTGTGTTTTGCGTTAAAGTCGCCACCCATTATGAATCGGTTCTTGTGTTTTTAGATTAGATTTTTGTATTGTTCACAGTTAATTTTATGCTTTGGCGGGCTGTAAACTGATGTAAGAGATAGTTGTTGACGTTTAGTTAAGATAGACACAGTTGTTGCTTGAAACTCTTCCGTACGTAAAATATCTTCTTCAAAATGTTCGATGGATTTTTTTATAATTATTGCGCTTCCTCCTCTTGCATTATTGAAAGGATGGTTTGCATAATATGTTTCATAGTTTTTAATTTTGAAATAAGTTTGGTCTGTAAAATGTGATTCGGTAATTAAACACACATCAATATTTTCTGTTTGGAGTACGGCCTGTAGTTCTTCTTTATGGTTAAGTAGGCCATTTGCGTTCCATAACATAATTTTAAGAAACCTAACCATGGTTTGTAATTTGCAAGTATTGGTCAATTTTATCTAGGCGCAAGCTTGCCATAAATTTGTGTTGCTCATCTAATTTGGTTAGTATTGATAAGAGTAAGTTTTCATCCTTACTTCTAGAATTCATGTGTATTTGGTTTGTGTTTCCAGCTATCTGCGCATAATTCGGAGCGAGCTTTCCTGTTGGTTCTTTGGATTTTTCACTCGTTATTTTTGTCTCTACACTTGTGTGCGTGAGATCTATTTCCTTTACTTTTTTATTTGTATTCGTATTCGTAACGGTGTTTCTTTTCTTTTGCAGTTCCTTTGCAACCAAGCAACCGCGGTAGCTGGCTGGGTGTTCCCCATTGCAGTTGCTGCATTTCGGTGTTTCTTCTCTTGGCTTGGTACATTCAAGTGTGTTGTGGTTACCTGCGCATTTTACGCACTTAGGTGATCTGGAACAATAATTTTTAGTGTGCCCGAAGCACTGGCAGTTTTTACATTGTGGGATCAATCTGGAAGTCTTCTTCTTCTTTTCCTTTTTATCCCGGGCGTCGTTATGGTCAGAAGTGTAGGACCTTCCCACTTAACTGCATTCCTACTGGTCCGCTTGTGGGGTCCGCCGGTTTGACCTCAGAAAGTAGCGGCAGGCTTCCCGGTTTGGGATTACTTCATCGCTGAGGCCAATCAAATGCTGGTGTTTTTGCATTTGTTTGCACCAATTGTTTTTCGGCATGCCTTTTTTGCGTGTTGAAATTGGAATGTTGATTGATAACGCCTTTTGGACGGGGTTCAAAGGATCTCTCCTTTGAACATGGCAATACCAACTGAGTCGGTCGCGCTCTATATTTCTTGTGATGGTTTCTTTTACGTGGAGGCTTCCTCGGATCTTTGAACTTCTAATTCTGTCACGCTTTGTTACTCCCGCTGTCATGCGAAGCATCTTCATCTCAGTTGCCGTTAATTTGCTCTCATACTTTTTGTGCATTGTCCAGCATTGTGAACCGTATGTGAGCGCCGGACGTACAACTGAAGTGTAGAGCCTTCCTTTCAGCTTAGGGGGCATTTTTCTATCACAGAAGATGGCGGAGTTTTCCCGCCACTTCATCCACCCTACGCTTACGCGATGTTTGATGTCGTCATCACAAGTTGCTTCTCTATTAATCATAGATCCCAGATATTTAAACTTTTCACACTTGGGAAGCACTCTTCCATTCAAGTAAATGTCTGGAATAGGCTGATGAGGGTCAGAGAACGGGCAGCACAGATACTCTGTCTTCTTTGAACTAATACGATACCCGTGTCCCTCAAAAATGTCCACCCACACATCAAGTGCTCGTTGTAGGGACGCCTGATCATCACTTATAATGGCCCCATCGTCAGCAAAGAATAGCTGGTCCATATTGGGGTCCGTCACTTTTCCTTCAAGCAAGCAATCAAGGACTGCTATAAAAAGCAGTGGGCTGAGGACGCTCCCTTGGTGTACACCGACTTTGATTGCGAACTCTTCGGTGACTCCTGCGGTGCATCTTACTCTTGTCGTTGCTCTCTCGTACATGTCCATAATCACTCACACGTAGGTTTCTGGAACTCCTTTTTGTCTTAGCGCTACCCATAAAAGATCTCTTGGTTGCCGGTCAAAGGCCTTCTCGAAATCAACCAACACCATATGCAAGTCCTTTGAAGAATCACGATGCTTTTCCATCATGATCCTTATACTTTGGATTGCATCTGTCGTTGATTTACCCGAGACAAACCCGCACTGGTCATCAGATAGTCGTATTATTTTCCGCAATCGGCTATCTAATACCCGTTCAACGATCTTCATGGTGTGCGACATCAGCTTGACAGAACGGTAGTTATCACAATTTCGCGTATCACCCTTTCCTTTGTGCAATGGAAGAAGATAGCTTTCCCTCCATTGATTAGGCATAGTGTCGCCTCTCATAAGTTTGGAGATAAGATCAATCTGGAAGTCTTAATTGGTTCTATTTTCACAATAGTATTTAGCACCTTATTTACTTCGTATATCTTTTTGATATCTTCTGTCGGTTCAAAACTAAGTAAGAACATGTCGAATGGTTCTTTCGTTCCCCACTTAAGCTTATTTACAGCGTTTACAATTTTTAGGCCTTGTCTTTGTAAATCTGATATAATTAGCTCTGGTTGTCAGCTGCTGTGTAAGTTTTTCATTATGACTTTAATCTGCCTTGTTTGTTTGTCCTCGTATGAATACCAAGTTGTTTTTGTCTCATTAAGCCCCCTAGTTAGGTTCCTATAATCCTCTACAGCATATACGTTTATTTTATAGGTATTTATGTTGGTTGCTTTAATTATAAAGTCTCCTTCGATATGCTTCTTGAGCAATGAGTATAGTTGTTGGTAGTTCATGACGTCTGTTACCATAATCGGCGGGGGGCGGTGATGAGTGGTAGTAGTTACAGGTGTAACTAATAAAGTTTTCCCATGGTAGTTGGGTTGGGGCGGTGTTATCTCAGGGGATGACACGATTTTCCTTTTTTTGGTTAAATTAGTTGGTTTGATTGAGTGTCTGGCGATCTCTTTTTCCAACTCTTCTTCATCGGTGCAATATTCTTTAGCATCTTTTTCCCCGATTTCAGTTAGCTCTTTCTCATGCTCAAGTTTTTGTCTGAGTTTTTTATTTTCCTCTTTCAAGAAATATATTTCATTTTTTAGCTGGGCACACAGCGACTCTAGCTCATGGATCTTCCCTTGAACTTAATCGCAGTTTTTTTCCTGTTTTTTTATTTCCGTCACAGCATCTTCTATGCTAGTTTTCGTTTTATTTTCTTTTTCTGCAGCTTTCTTATGCGGTTTAAGGGAATCGCCACCTCCAGGTGGCGGAGTCCGATCAAGCCCCATTTAAAACAAAACTTAAAAAAAAAGTAATTATTTTGTCTGGGCTGGTAGCACCCTGTGTGTGAAAGCTTTGAAAAGCTTTTTATAGGATTTGGTTGTTATATTTGCTGGTGGTCTTTATTTAAAAAAATAAGTTGTGGATCGAAAGCTTCGCGATTTCACGGAGGTTATTATTTGATTACCTGTTGGCGACTCTGCCAGCGGAGCACCCATCAGCAAGCGGGAGACACTCACCAGAGTGGGCCTTTGGGTCGGCGAAAGCAGAATCCTCCAGTTTCCACAGCTGAAGCACCGATTATTTTTATTTGAAAATATAGCTCAAAGCTTTTAAGTTCACTTTTTTACTAAATTTATGGAATATTTTAAACACTGAGTTTTGACGTTCCTAGCTTACTCACGGCGTTCGTTTTAACAACATGCAACATTTTTTCCACCAGACGAACCATGAGTACAGCTGCACACAACTCTAAGCGCGGGATTGAAACCTTTTTTACTGGTGCTACTCTTGATTTGAAACATAGGAGGTTGACTGCAATGCTTCCGTCGTCTTTAACGCATCGAACGTATAAGCAGGTCCCATATGCGTACTCCGAGCTATCTGCGAAAGCATGTAGTTGCATGTTCTCAGTGCTATAAACCACACTTCGGTTAAATTTGAACCTTTCAACTTTAATTAGCTCTTCTCTAAACCGCAACCAACGACTATGATATTCCATTGGCAAACTCTCGTCCCAATCAAATCCCTGTCTCCACAGTTGTTGCATAAACACCTTTGCTAAGACTATTATAGGGTTAATTAGTCCTAGAGGATCAAAGAGTCTTGCAATTTCAGACAGTATTGTTCTTTTAGTAATAGATCTGGTTTTACCTTCAGGGCAGTCATAAAGTAGGGTGTCTGAAGAAGGATCCCAAAATGTTCCCAGAGTTTTTATAGCGTTGGAATTCGAAATTCTGAACAACGTTTCCTTATCAGCTTCCTTGATGCCTTCCAGAATTCGATTGTCATTAGAACACCACTTCCGCAAGATAAATCCTCCTCTACTCAACAATTCGATTAACTCGTGCTTCAATTTCAAAGCTTCTTCAAAGGTACTTGCGCCGGTTAATAAATCATCAACATAAAAATCTGAGTTGATAACTTTAGCAGCACTAGGACAATCATGACCTTCATCGATGGATAGTTGTTGAAGACACCTCGTGGCTAAGTACGAAGCGGAAGCGGTACCATACGTTACGGTGGTGAGTTGATATGTTTTCAATTCATCAAATTCGTTCTCTCTCCAAATAATTAGATGGAAACAACGATCAGCTGGATGCATGGCAACCTGGCGGTACATTTTTGATATGTCAGCTGTGAAAACGTAAACAAAGAATCGGAATCGAACTAAAATTGAGAAGAGGTCATCCTGTACAACTGGTCCGGTGAGGAGAGTATCATTAAGCGATAACCCGGTTGTTGTTTTTGCTGATCCATCAAACACGACTCTCAGTTTTGTGGTGGAGCTGGATGGCTTCAGCACACAATGGTGGGGAAGGAAGAAATGGGGTTTAGAGAAATCGATATTTGGTGCAACTTCCATGTGTTTTAAATTAAGAAATTCATTTATTACAGCGACATAATCTTGGCGGAGGTCATTGTTTTTACGAAAACGTCTTTCGAGGTACTTAAAGCGGTTGAAAGCTTGAACAAATGATTCACCCAACCTTAATGAATCTGGCTTGAAGGGCAATCGAACCTGATATCTACCATCGCCTAGGCTGCAGACATGTGACTTAAAGTGATCTTCACAAGCTATTTCAGATTTCTTTAATTCAAATTCCTTATCGACCAGGCTACTTCCATTCTGAATCTCCCAAAATTGTTTAAGCACCTCATGTAAGGTTGTTTCTTCTTCAAAACTGGTTGTTAAATATGTAACGTTTCAAGCTGGTTATGTTGATATGGTCCTGACACAACCCATCCAAGCGTAGTTTTTTGAAGGATTGGTAGATTAGGTCCAAGTTTGACTTGGCCAATGGATATCAAGTCATAAAATAATTCAGCGCCTAATACTAGATCAATTTTCTGCGAGATATGGAACTGGGGATCAGACAACATTATATTTTTTGGAATATTCCATGTGGAGATATCAATGTTGCGTTCAGGAACATTGTTTGTTAATTTTTTAAGAACAATGACTTCAATTGTCCTTTTAAATTCAGATATTCGTGAAGCAAATTTAATTGAGCTCTTATATTGCGAAGAGGGGAGCTTTGCGATATTCCGCTTATAATTTGTTTTGAGTTAAACATTTTCAGACCGAGAAGGCGAATGAATCGTTCGGTGATAAGGTTTAGTTGCGATCCTGAATCTAAGAGAACTCGACATGGGATTGGCTGGCTTAGACTATTATATACATTAATTAATGCAGTAGCTAAAAGTGTATTTGAACTTAAAGACGCTCCATTACTAAAACATGATGAAGTAAGTATGTTTTTTGCATCATTGTTAGAATTATATGGAGTATAATTCGAAGCACTTGCATTCAAACCAGAAGTTGTCGATGCGACAAATGTAGAATTAGATGGCAGGCTTTCAGCACTGTTATAGTGTAACAAGGTGTGATGTCTTTGACCACAAAAATGGCATCCACCAGCACTGCACTTGGACGATGAATGCTGATTTGTTTTCAGACAATTTTCAGACAATTTGAGATCCTTTACTTTCTGATGACGATCAGGAATTGACAAGTTAATTAATAGAAAGCATTTATATACGAAATGACGAATTAGATGGCAGGCTTTCAGCACTGTTATAGTGTAACAAGGTGTGATGTCTTTGACCACAAAAATGGCATCCACCAGCACTGCACTTGGACGATGAATGCTGATTTGTTTTCAGACAATTTGAGATCCTTTACTTTCTGATGACGATCAGGAATTGACAAGTTAATTAATAGAAAGCATTTATGTACGAAATGACCAGCCTTCAGACAGAATGAGCATTTGGGTTTCGATTCAGCAGTTGTAATTAAAGATTTTTGCGTGCAATGTTGATTACTTGAACTGCTCCTTTTGTTAGTACTACTTCTTAATGCGATGGTGTTATATAATGAATGATTCAAAACATTACCTTCAATTATTTGGCATCTTTTTTTAATAAATGCATTAAATTCCATAATGGTTGGCAAGCGATCCACAGGTGACTCTTCATTCCAGCGAGTGGCGGTATTGGTGTCCAATTTTGATGTTAGCAGGTAAACAATTAGATCATCCCAATGATCGACGGGGCGTTTCAAATTCCTTAGGCTGGTGAGGTGATTGTTTGTCTTATCCATTAAGCTTCTTAGTTCTGCAGCTGTTGGTTTTACAATGCATGGTAGATTAAAGATGCGATGAAGATGCTCCTGAGCAATAACTCGTTTATTTTCAAAGCGTTCCTTTAGCCTCTGCAGAGCCTCTTCATAGTTGTCTCCTACTACCTTGAGCCCATCAATTGAAGATCTCGCTGCGTCCCCTAGCTTGTTGATTAAGTGATGGAATTTTGATAGGGTGCTAAGATGCGGATTTTGGTGTACGAGGGATGTGAAAGTGTCAAACCATGGCATCCATGCCGTTATGTCACCTGAGAAAATAGGAAGGTAAGTTTTTGGTAGTTTTACGGGGTCAAACCTGGTTGGTGCGGCGTTTAACGATGAAGATAAATCCAACGACGGGCCTTCCAATTTATTCAACATAACCTGTAGAGCTGATGATGTGAAATAATATAATTCCTCATTATCTGACCGAATTTTTTTTTTTTTTTTTTTTTTTTTTTTTTATAATTCGTGCAGGTTCAAGAGTTACGCTCTTTTGATATTTGTCACACAACCTGGACGGGGTGCAGATGGTTTGTGTCGAAGATGTTCGTTCACTACTCTCCGGGGGTGGTTGTCTTGGGATTCGAGAGATTCGACTGAATTTGTCGCGTTGATTGTAGTTTTACAGTAACTTTATTCCATGCCATTAAGATCTTATATTGGAAATGCACACGCAGAGTATGAATTTTGAAGTGATCTTATACTGCGAGTGTTATGCCTTCGTCAGCATTTTTTGATCATCTCTCATTCACAACTGGTGTTGTTGCATGGGTTTTTTCCGTATAGGAATTTTTCTTGGCTATGGTCAGACTTGAACTACAGACCTTCCGCTTAACAGTCGGTGATGATTACCATTGCACCACTACCACCCCATTGGTGGTAATCTCCAATTGAACTCGTAATCTCCGAAGGGTCTGCTTCCCCAATTTTAATTTGTACCTTTTGAAAATTTACAAACGCTTCTTTCACTGCATCGTGTGGGAGTTTAATTTTAGGAACTGAAGTTAAATTAATATTTTTTCAACTCTCGAAACGAAATCACTGCAATGCCTAACTTGATCAATTATGATGATTATGTTTTTGCTTCTTGTCAGATAAAGAAACCTTAGGAGCTTCGAGCTCTTGTTCGACGGATAACAGGTCCCCGTTGCCCATTGAATTGGAGGTAAGTTCTGTTTGCTTTATGAAATACTTATGTACATATATTGCTTAGTTTAATGGCATATGAAAAATCACGTCGGGGTCACCAACGTTTTACGAAAATTAATAGTTTTTAATTTTAATGAAATAAAACCAAATGAATTAAATTATTTTACAAATTATAATGTATTACAGAGATGATCTGCTGATATTGTATATGTATAAATGTGCGTAGGTACGATCTACAGATACTTATGTTCCAAGCGTGGAGAACAGGAAAGAAGAAGAAGGCCTAAATGCCATTCGCGCTAGTTTTATAGTTACAATAGTTTCGTTAAGTAACATGAAGTTATAATCAATTCAGTTTAAGTGTATAGTTACATTAGTAATATAGTTCTGTTCATTTAGATTTAGATTTTTAGAATTTGTTAAGTAAATTTTACTGAACAGTTACTTTTAAGCTGAATTTTAGCATCAGAACCGTGGATAGCATGTCCGAAAACAGGTTCTTAGGTGCGACTGGCCTAATTAAATTACTAAATTGAGATTTTTTTTTGCAGTTTTCTCCGGAGTTAATCTCTTTCTCTGTTCCTTGGCTTTGAACCCACTGCGTTGAAGTGGATATCTTCTTATTTGAAAAACCGTTAGATTTAGGTTTAGATTAAGGTGGGGAGAGGGACAATGTCACCTAATCACTGCGGCCTCTGATAGGCCTATTGTGATGTCCCCTCAAAAATCCTAGAAAGTTTAAGGAGTTGTTTAGTTCTTGGTTTGTAGGAACATCTTGGCTTATCTGCATCAGAGCCGTGGATAGCATGTCCGAAAACAGGTTCTTAGGTGCGACTGGCCTAATTAAATTACTAAATTCAGATTTTTTTTTTTTGCAGTTTTCTCCGGAGTTAATCTCTTTCTCTGTTCCCTTGGCTTTGAACCCACTGCGTTGAAGTGGATATCTTCTTATTTGAAAAACCGTTAGATTTAGATTTAGATTAAGGTGGGGAGAGGGACAATGTCACCTAATCACTGCGGCCTCTGATAGGCCTATTGTGATGTCCCCTCAAAAATCCTAGAAAGTTTAAGGAGTTGTTTAGTTCTTGGTTTGTAGGAACATCTTGGCTTGTCTGCTACCTTACGTTTGTGTCCAGTAGTGGTTGGCCGTGTTCCTCAACCATTCCTTTATGTAGCATTTTATGGTGCTGATATGTATGCCGCAGAATGGTCTTGGCATCATGAATGGTGATGCAGAGCCTTTTCTTGCTAATAGGTCTGCTTTTTCGTTTCCTCTATGGCCACTGTGTCCTGGTAACCACATGAGGTGAACTCTAGTTGTAAGCAGTCCCATACCAATTTAGAGGTGACTTCGTAGCTTTTGAGGGCTTAAAGTGCAGCCTCGCTGTCAGAGAGAGTATAAATGTTTTTATTGGTTATAGCTCTGTTTATATTTTCTCTGAGGCAGAGTTCAATAGCGAATATCTCTGCTTGAAATACGGAGTTGTATCTGTCTATGCTGTGATAGATGTGTGTTCCAGTGTTGGCTCCGTATACTCCAGCCCCAACACTTTCGTTCGTTTTGGATCCATCTGTGTACCATACATAGGATTGACGATCGAAGGAAGGTCTATTTTGCTCAAAGGTGTGTCAAGAGGGAATAGAGACCTTAAAATTTTGGCTGAAGTTATACCTTGGAAGACAATTGTCTATATGGGGTATTTTTAGGATTTCATGCCTGTTTAGTTCATTAAGAATGTCAGGATGAAAGAGCCTGGAATTAGAATCATCCTCCGCGATAAGTTTATGAGCGAATATTATTGGTTCTTTTTTAAGTTGGAGGTGTACGGGTGGTAGGTCCGTGATGACTTCTAGCGCTGCTGTGGGGGTTTTTCTCATAGCTCCTATTATACAGATACAAGCTAGTCTCTGTAGTTTGTTGAGCTTGGCTTTTACTGATGTCTGTTTTGTTTTGTGCCACCAGACGGACGCAGCGTATGTGAGAATTGGTCTGGTGATGGCTGTGTATAGCTAGCGAGATATCTTAGGATTAACGGCCCAAGTTTTTCCAGTGAGATATTTGCGGGTCCATAGAGAGATGCTGGCTTTCTCAATGGTCTTTGTGATGTGAGAGTTCCAAGTGAGGTTTTTGTCTAGTTTTGCACCTAGATATTTGGCTTCGTTTGAGCCGAAGGCACGAACATTGAAGGCGAACCTCTGGGGAAAGCAGTTAGATCGGCGGAGGTATCCCCTACCGAAAGCCATCCGACCCTCTCATCTGCAGCCCCCGCACTCCTTGGCGGCGCGCAGCGCAGAAAGCGTCGGCGGCTAGTAAAGGCTGCTGCAGGAGGCACAAGCCATCACATGCCAGCACTATCGGCATGCGCCTCAAACACTCCTGCTCTTATTGGTGACGGTCAAATCCCCAATAAGAGCATACCAAGTTCCAAAACTGACTGGAGGTGCTCCAATGAACCCTGAATCCATTTCCCGTATGCTGGAAAGTGTTTATTCGATTATTAACATGCCTGAAACTCCGTCTCCTCAATAGCCTTCCCTTCACCCAATCATAGTTTCAAAGGATCGCGCCCACCCTCCACCCTTTTATATTTTTTTTTTCTATTTTTCTATTCCTTTTTTTCTATTTTTTTTTTTTATTTTTCTATTTTTCTATCCCTTTCATTCCATTTTTCTATTCCCTTTTTTCCATTTTTCTATTCCTTTTTTTCTTTTTTTTTTTCCTTTATTTTCTATTTTTTTTCTTCTATTTTTCTATTCCTTTCTCCACCTCACCAACCGCAAACACCATATTCACAGTCCACACCACTACACTACACTACAGCAACTGAGCACCTCAGTCTGAATACTCATATTGTTTGCGTTACGCAAAATGTGATGACACGGCAGGAAGGTGGAATGCACCCAACCGGAAATTTCCCATAACAATGTCACATAGGGAAATTCCGGGGAATTGGTCCGAAACATTGGTCCTTCAACGCCTATTATTTTTGAAAATACGCGGCATTCTATATAGTACGTTTGCTATCCTCGTATTCCGGATTCGGTATTTTTTTTTGTGAGAAAACAAAGAAAAACAACAGAAGGAAGAGTTATACATATATCTGCAACACACGTCGAGGGATTATAAAATACAACGCTAGCGCGTATTCCACCAAGATAAGGCATTCCGATTGCAGGACTTTCATCGTGGGACTCCAGCCGGAGGTCGACAACAAGAAAGAAGAATCTTGACATTCCAAGATTGCATCGCATCCGTTTGATGTAAGTGAACAAAGCCATCTCTTCTAATTCAAAAAAAAAAAAAAAAATATATTATTTATAAGAAGCTTATGTATAAGCTTTTCAATTAAGTGGGTTTGTAACTTCTCAAGTGTGCTAATACCATACATATACATATATAATTAAGGGTATTTTGAATAAGGGTGTGCATCATGAAGAACAGTGCGTTGGAAAATTGCTTAAGGCAATTAGAAAAAGATGTGTCAAATTTCACAAAAACAGGTCCATCTAGGCGCACAGCAAATTATTTGAAGGGTCGATTGTCTCTGTTAGAGAAGTTGATGGAGAAGGCGGAGATCGAGTATCAGAAGGAGCTATCCAAGCTGAATGACGATGATGATTCAAAAGAAAACACTGCGGAGGCCACTTACGATAAAATGCGAGAAGGGTATTTTGAATATCGCAGCGATCTTCTCGATTCTATCGACAAGGCACAAGCTTCAAAGCCATCAACCAGCAACATCCAGCAAGATAGCCATCAACCACTGGAATCCACTACCAGGGCGGCGGAGGTTAGGCTCCCAAAAATTAACTAGCCGGTCTTCTCAGGTAGCTACGAGACATGGCGCGCTTTTCGCGATCTTTTTGAGTCTCTCATTCACAAAAACACATCCTTGTCAGAAACACAAAAAATGCACTATTTGAAGTCGAGTGTATCCGGTGAAGCGGATAAGATTCTGGCTCATCTAGGTATGGACTTAGGCAACTATTCTAAGGCGTGGACAATTCTAACAGATAGGTACGATCATCAGCGTTTCCTCGTCACAACTCAGCTGAAGTGTTTGTTTAACCAGCCGTCGATATCCCATGAGAGGGCCGATTCCATCAAAGAGCTATTGGATACATCGACAGAGGTGGTACACAGTTTGGCAAATTTAAAGGTCCCTGTGGAACACTGGGATGTTATTCTTATCTTTGTGCTGCTGCAGAAACTACCCGCTAAAACGCAGCATCTGTGGGAAGAGAAATTGGGTTCCAAATCAGACAGCAAGGCGTTGCCAACGTTTGCCGAATTTAGCCAATTCTTGGAGACTCGGTTTCGTACGCTGGAAGCAGTCGCCCAGCAGCAAATACGAGTCGCACCAAATTTCAGCAAGCTTCCGTTCCATCGAAACGTACTGCATACAGCAACTAACAATAACAACTATTCCTGCCAAATTTGCAGCAAGGGTCAGCATGCCATAAGAAAATGCACTAAATTCTTAAAAATGAGCATCACGGATCGTTGTAAACAAGTATCCAGGTTAGGGTCCGTGGTCCGTCAGGTTCAAACACTTCCATGATGAATGCTGCTGCGGTTACCTTTCAACCATCAAAGGGAGACACAACTCTAATAAATCCCAATGTCAACACCTTTATACAACTAACCAACTAACTCAAGTTTTGTTAGCAACGGCCTTAGTCAAGGTACACTCCGCGACGGGGGAATAATTTTCTTTGCGAGCCTTGATAGACTCAGGCTCCGAGGCTAGCTTCATAACTACATCAGCCGTTCAGATGCTTCGCCTCCCGCTAAAATCAACCTCTATCAAGGTCTCTGGGTTGGGTTTGGTCAGCAACGGCATATGCACAAAGATGGATCTCACTTTAACATCCCATCACTCAACGTTTAGGATCTCCACGCAAGCCTCGTTCTCAAGTCGTTGTCTGAGCATATTCCGACCCACACCTTGAACACAACAGGTTGGGAACACCTACGAGGTCTGACTTTAGCGGACCCCACTTTTTTCCAGTCAGCCAAGGTGGATTTATTGCTAGGTACAGATGTCCTGGCAGATATTTTGATGCCAGAACTGGCAAAACCAAGCGACAGCAATTTACCTCTTGCCCAAAAAACTAGGGTGGATCCTATTTGGCAGAGCTCCCATCGTATCTCGTCGAGTGAACAATTTCCTGCAAACACTATATTCACCCTGTAATCTCGACTCTGAACTCCGTAGATTCTGGGAGTTAGAAGAGACTCCTTATCAACAATGTGAAGAGCCAGAAGACATCGAGTGTGAGAACCATTTTGTCAAAAATGTTCGACGGCTACCAGACGGTCGTTTCCAAGTGGCTCTCCCGTTCAAGGGGGCAGTTCATCCCATGTTGGGTAGATCACGAGAAGGAGCTCTTACCCGCTTTAAAGGCTTGGAACGCAAACTGGAAAAGGATCGAAGCTTATGACAACAATACACCAACTGTCTGGAAGATTACTTGATCCTTGGCCATATGGAGGAAGTAGCCGAAGATTCTGTTCCACATTTGCACCACTATTATGTACCACATCACGCAGTTCTTAAGGAAGGGAGCTCAACTACCAAACTTAGATTAGTATTTGACGCCTCGTTCAAGACAGCTGATGGTATCTCATTGAATGACCAGTTAATGACCGGACCGGCACTCCAGCAGAACATCACGGAGATCATTCTCAGATGGAGGCTCTATCAGTACACGTTTACCGGCGACATAGAAAAGATGTACCGACAAATCAGAGTATTAGAACGTGATTCCCTTTATCAACTGATCCTGTGGCGCAAGGAACCAACCGACATCTTAAGGACATATCGGCTCAAAACTGTGACCTTTGGCACATCACCTGCCCCATACTTGGCGATACGCACACTTCGGGCCTTAGCAGAAGAGGTTAGCGAGTTGCATCCCAGAACTGCTGATATGATCCGAAATGAAATGTACGTGGATGACTTAATTTCAGGAGCTGATACCCTGCGAGAAGCGAAAGAAAAAAATTACGAAGTTAGGGAGATCCTATCCAGTGCTGGGTTTCACCTCCGAAAATGGGCAGCCAACCATAACCAACCAGCCAGTGACAACACTGGCTCCCTCTAAATGACGAATTCTCGTTCAGCTATACACCCTCGGACTGTCAGGAGCCGACCAAAAGAAACATATTATCCTCGATAGCTCGCCTCTTCGATCCGATGGGTTGGATAGCACCTTCTATCACACTGGCAAAAATACTAATGCAGCTTCTCTGGGTCCGTACACAAGCTTGGGATGACCCGGTTGATCCTGACCTTCGGGATGAGTGGAAGGCGATAAACAACGACTGGCCGGCGATCAATAACTTAAGGTTTCCACGGTGGCTTCGCACTTCCGGTAACACTACGCGCATCCAACTGCATGGGTTTTGCGATTCGTCGGAACGGGCATATGGAGCAGCAGTGTACCTTCGGGTGGAAGATGAAGGTGGTAATATTGAGATGCATCTGCTCATGGCCAAATCGAAGATCGCACCAGTAAACCCAATCTCTCTTCGGAGATTAGAGTTATGCGGAGCTGTCACACTCGCGAAACTACTCCACCATATCACACAGACTCTTGAGGGGAGAGATATTCCCACTTTCGCATGGACAGACTCCATGATCACTCTGTGCTGGATACGTGCAGAGCCGGCAAAGTGGGAAACCTTTGTTCGAAACAGGGTCGGAGAGATCCAACGTCTAACGAAGGCCGATATTTGGTATCATGTGCCTACGCGTCAAAATCCCGCTGATCTTGTGTCGAGAGGAATGCTCCCATCAGCACTTATTCAATCAACTTTGTGGTGGAATGGGCCTACATTTCTTAGATCTACGTGGGACTTTGAATATCCAGTGCAACCAGTTGAGATTCACACTGACGAAGAGAAGAAGCCCATCAGAGTTCATCATGTCGATACCCAAATCATCGACAATCGGCTAAACTGGTTGATTCACCGATCCTCAAATCTTAACCGGCTTATGAGAATAACCGCGTACTGCAGAAGATTTGGGTTCAACTCTAGAACGCATGAAGGAACGGAAAGAAGGAGTGGTCCATTAAATCCCTTGGAACTTAATGAGGCATCAAAAATTCTAGCCTATTCATCTCAACTTGAAATGTTTCAACAAGGGGTGGATAAAACAAGAGGTATGGGTTGCTTGAATCCATTCATGGATTGTGATGGCATTCTTCGAGTCGGTGGAAGACTTAAAAATGCAGATATTCCCTTCGATCAACAACACCCAATAATCATGGAACCATCGCATCACTACACTAAATTATTAATCCGTGAGGCACACAGCAGGACTCTCCATGGCAGTATCCAATTGATGATGGGGTACTTGCGCAATAAGTATTGGATATTTCAATTAAAAAGAGCATTCAAAAAACACATACATGAATGTACAATATGTTATAGGTACCGCAGCAAAACGGGTCATCAATTGATGGGGGACCTCCCTAGCCCCAGGGTGAATATAGCGAAGCCTTTCACGCACACTGGAGTTGACTACGCTGGACCTTTGGACATAAAAACATGGCGAGGCAGAGCTGCCAAAACGTATAAGGGTTATCTGGCTATATTTGTCTGTCTGACAACCAAAGCACTTCATTTGGAGGCTGTAACCGGCTTAACAATCCAAGCCTTTTTGGCAGTTTTGCGACGATTTGCATCGCGTAGAGGACACAAATTTCGTCGGAGCCGAAGCAGAACTCCACCGTCTATTGGACCACGCGAAGCATGATTGGAAGGAAATCGCTGAAGTTTTGGCAAATCAAGGAATTCAGTGGAAATTTATCCCCCCGGCGTCCCCACACTTTGGAGGTCTTTGGGAGGCAGGCGTAAAGAGTGCGAAGTATCACCTCAAAAGAGTGGTCGGGAGTGCGGTATTTACCTACGAAGAATTATCCACGCTTCTGACACAAATTGAAGCGTGTCTTAACTCAAGACTGTTATGCCCCCTTTCAGAAGACCCCGACGACTTCCGTGCCTTAACTCCTGCACATTTTTTTAATCGGTCACGAGGTCATGATTGTTCCGGAACCGGATTTAATATCGGGAAAACCAAATTTAAACGACCGGTGGAAGACGATCCAACTTCGTATGCAAACATCTTGGCAACAATGGCGACAGGAGTACTTAGTACGGCTGCAACAGAGACCGAAATGGCTGAAACACCAACCGTCATTACAGGTCGGTGACTTAGTCATCCTAAAAGACGATAGACTTCCTCCATCCAAGTGGAATCTAGAACGCATCGTGGACACTTATCCTGGAGCCGACAATAGAACAAGAGTGGTTAAGCTCAAAACCCAGACTGGCGAATTCAAAAGACCCATCACTAAGCTTTGTCCATTACCAGTCAAAGTAACTCACAATGAAGACATCGTCCTAACTCACCAGATACCACAATAATTCATTCAACTTCCGTTTCCGTGCACTTCGGGTTCCATGGACAATGATCGTACCCATTCACAGAACACGTACATACATATATGGTCCACTTACAAAACACACCCGCACAAGCTATACAATACGCATATACACACCCAAAACTTGCACATACCCTTACAAAAAAAAACCCAAACCAATTTGAAGAGAGATTGAAATTTCACCCTTAACAAAAAAAATCTACACTAAATCGTCATAACAGACCCAACAAAAATCGAAATTATTATCACTTAATTTTTATCACTTGATTTGCTTAAAAAAATAGAACTTTATTCCACTGAGGTTTTCTACAAACTGAACTTATCTCTAACTTAAAAATACCTTCCAGCTACCTATCTGCATTCCTTCTCACGTTTCCCTTTTGCTGCTTCCCAGGTGTCATCCGAAGCTTTTCTATCTGCCGTGCCATATGATCTCGTGCAATTTCGCTGGTGCATTGGTGGCGTGTGCAACGTGCAGTGCAATGCGATCTCATGATGTTCTTGTCGCTGGATGCATGGGTGACGTGTGCACTGTACCTGGTACGATCAGTACATGGAATTGTTGGTTCAGCAGAATTTGTCCTGTACGTTGCATTAACTCCTCCCCTCTAAAGTTGAATGTCCTCATTCAAAAAAATGGGACGTTGTAGATGTTGGGTAAGGTCGTGGTACTTGGGGTCAGTGCCTTTGGTGGGTTTGGATACTTAGCTGGATCACTGCTTACTCTATTTATTTCGATGATATTAGTTGGTTTATTACCTTTTCTACATTTAAGGGTTAATAAAATTATAACAGCGGATATTATAATTATTCCATAAGGAATGTAGTAATATAGATGTTTTTCGGAGACTAGTAAGTTGATCATCTTTGTGTTGTTAAGGTGTAGTTCTTTCAAATCCTGTAATGATAGTATGTTGATGTAGTTCTTCTCACTAGGGTTTGGTTGGAAGGTTGCTGGCAATACTTTAATTTGGGGTGCTTGAGCATTTTTATACGTCTGATTGTTAATTATTACTGAGGTATTGGTGAATTTAATTAAGTATGTGCCGTTTATTTGTTGATCTGTTTCATCTATGGTTATCGTTCCCGCGTAGTCGTTGATGAGCAGGACACCAGGTTCCAATTCTTCTATAGTACTTATGTGATTACCATTTATTGTGGAACATGATGAATTACTATTACTTAATAACCTAGGAATACATGTATCATTACTTATATCTATTAATTGGTTTTGATTACATATTGTTAATGTATTAAAAAGTTGACATTTTTCTTTTACTCTGTATATCTCTTTTTTGGATTTTAATATTTCATTATAATTTAGATGGAGTGCTTTATTATTCTTCTTTGTTGGTTTTACAATAATTTTGTCATAGATCTTGTCTGTTGTGATTGAAATATTTATTATATATAAAATAGTATAACTATTAGTCAATATTTTCACATTTGCGAATTCGATCGCTTCTTCTATAGTTGCATACGGTAAATGTTCGGTGTTAAATGTATTTGTTATTAATTCTAATTCATTTTTGGAAAGAAGTACTGAGTTAACCATTTTATTTTTCGCTAATTGAATTGCAAATTTAACATTCGATATTTCATCTTTAATTAGTCTTAATCTATATTCTATATTTAATACAATTTCATCATTTATGTTTGTATCTTTACGTATAATATTTGTTAGTTTATTTGTAATTTGTGTTAAATTATTTATTCTTTCATTGTACATTTTGTTTATTATAACTTGTTTGTTGTTATTTAATGTTATATGATTTATATGGGTTGTAATGATTTCAAGATCTTCATGATCAGGGCTTCCGGCTATGTACTTCCATGCCGTCCCTAGGAAATTGAACGCTCTTCGGTTTCTTTTACGGGATATGGGTCGAATAGTAATTAGGATTTCTTTGATTTGGAATATTTCATGGTTAAGTAAAGGGTAAATATGATGGGATTTTGGAAGGATTCTGTTGATGGTATTGTTAACCTCTGTTCAAAAGTCGTCATATTGTTTCACGTCAATGTAGTGTATGAGTTTAAGGTCTCCGTTTTTTATTTTTGCTTGTCCTGCGTCTATTGTGATCAGATGTGTACTAGAGTAGTCGAGTATTTGTATTTCTCCTAATGTCAGCAATGGTGTGAGTCTGTAAAAAGGAATTGTTTAAAGGGCTAGTTTCGTATATGTTTTTTGTGTACTATTTTTCCGGATTGGGTTTTTACGGTTGTCTTCCTTTTTTCTAACACTATTTCCTCATTATATCGTCTAGTAAGTTTTGTTCCTACTCGTTTGTTATGTCTAACGTAAATTTTGTCTCCGGGATTGTACTCTTTAATTGTCTGTTTTCTTTTGTTGTGAAAATTAAGGTCTTTCAACTGCTTTTCTTTCAGTTTTTCTATATTGCTAAGACGGGTTTTTTCATAGTCTAATGGTCCAAAGTTAACAGATCTTCCGAAAAATAAATCTACGGGTTTTCGACTTGTGGTGGAATGGTAGGTATGGTTATACTCATTGACTGAATTTTCCAATAGTTCTTCAAACTGGATGTTGTCATTATTTGCCTTGAGGCAGCGCATAATTTCAGCTAGCGTCGAGTGGAATCTTTCCACTTGTCCGTTTATTTCGCTCCTATAAGGAGGAGTCGTGAAGACGTTTATGTTGAGTTCGTTTTTCAACATGAAGGTAATTGACTCAGAATTTAACGACTTTTCATTGTCGAATTGAAATATTATGTCACGCAAGGGTCGTCGAATGTCTTCCGTAGCTTTTGGTTTGATTGATTTAACTATTGCAAATTTGGTAAATTTATCAAGGGCTGTTAATGCTAAGTGTTTTTGGGTTGAAAAGATATCTATATGGATGGTATGACCGGGATAATTAGGAATGGGAGTTTTATCTAGTTTTGGATTGTTGGGATGACGTTCATACTTTTGCATTTTGCATGTGGAACATAATTTCGTTATTGCTTTTATTTTCTTTGTCATGCTGGGGAAATAAAATTTTTCGATTATTTGATTTTTATTTTCATGTGAACCTCTGTGAGCTCTGTTATGTGTCGATATTATTATTTCATTTTGACGGGTTTCTGAAGGAACGTCTTCTACAAATCTTTGGGTGTATCTGATTTTGTAATTCAGTAAATACAGTTTGTATACTTCCTGGATTATACCCATCACCTGTTCTGGTGCTGCTAAACCATTAATGACGTTGGGATCCAAGAAACGTTTGAATATTCCTATAATATTTTCTTTTGTATAATTTTGTTCTGTAATTGTGTGTCTATTAAATGTGGGAAAGGGGTGCTCGAATTTATGCTGGCTGGATTCTCCTATCAAGAGAATAATTTGATTTTTATACACGTTAATTGGTGCTTCTATTGTTGGAATTAAATTGTGTGACGAGCTTTCGTCACTATGGAGTGGGTGTAAGGGAATATATGTTGTCTGACGTCAAGTTAGTCGACTGGCATCTACTTAAAGCATCAGCGACCACATTGGATTTGCCTGGAGTATACTTGAGTTCGTGATTGTACTCCTCTAATATCGCTTTCCACCTCTTCATTTTTGAGTTTGTGTTTTTATTGCTCAAAGAATAGGTGAGTGGTTGATGGTCCGTGTAGATAACAACTTTCCTTGATCCGTACAGGAAGTTTCGCAAGGAACCCAATGCCCAGACGATCGTGAGCATTTCTTTTTCGTTTGCCGCGTACGATTCCTCTGTCTTGTTTAGGCTCCTTGAAAGGAAAATTATTGGTTTCTTGTTTTGAGCCAACACAGCCCCGAGGGCATAATTAGAGGCATCCGTTTTCAGTTCAAATTCCTTTTCGAAATCAGGGTAAATCAACATAACGTCATTGGATATGAGGGAGTTTTTCAATTTATCAAAAGCCTGTAAGGCGGTCTGGTCGAGATGGATAGGTTTTAATTTGGATTGTGTCTTTGAAATCCGTCCTCCCTCCCCTCTTAAGAGGGATGTCAGGGGCTTAGCCAGTTTTTTATAGTCTTGGATAAATCTTCTATAATACCCTGACAGCCCAAGGAACGATCTTAAGTCCCTAAGAGTCTTAGGAGTGGGAAAATCAGCAATAACCTTTTCATCGATGTAAACATAACACCGGATACCGATATGGGTTCTTAGAATGTCGTCAATGGCCCGTTGAAAAATGGATGGTGCATTTCGTAGTCCAAATGGTAGACGAGTAAACTCGTACTTACCATTGTTAACGGAAAATTTCTATGTCGGACTCTTTAAGGGGGATCTGGTGGAATCCACTCTTAAGGTCTAATATGGTGAAATATTTGCATTTGCCGAGATTATATAGAGTTTTCTGTTTTATATAGTTTTCTGTAATCTATAACTAGACGGTATTTTTTTGTTCCTGAAGCATCGAGTTTCTTTCCTACAATAATGATAGGGGAATTATAGGGTGATTTTGAGGGACGGATAATACCGTTTTCCATCAGTTCGCTGATTTGTTTATCGACTTCTCCTTTCAGCGCTTTTGGATACGGATATGGCCTGGAATAGACAGGGATCTCGCTAGTGGTTCTGCTTTCGCCTTTGACTGAGGTTAAGAATGTTAGTTTTTTATTTGGTTCACTAAATAGTTCTGGATATTTTTGTATGATTTTTTTGATTTTATTTTCCTGTATGGAGTTTAGATGAGAAGATCTTATATCCAAATTGTTCACTGTTTCTGCTTTTAATTGTTTTAGGGGAAATTTAATATTGTCTTTAGTGAGAAAATAATTTTTGTCTGTATGAATGATGGCTCCCAATTCTTTCAATGTATCATTTCCTATAATACCATCGAAAGTTTTGAGTCCAGTCAAGATAAAGAATTTTATTTTTCCAATTTGTGATCCTAATATTTCTAAGTTTGCATGGTGTGTGATTCTTATTTTTCCATTTACAGAGTTTGCAAAAAAGGGATTTTGGTTTTGGATTGGTTTTCGGATATAGCAAGGTTTGATATAGTTCTTGTTGGATCCGGTATCCAACAGGAATTACAACAGTTTTCCGCTCCTCGCTTCAAACTCATAATAACTCATAAGGGTTGGATGTAATCTATCAGAGTTTGTTCTGGTTCGTAGGTAGGGTCATCTTGAATTTCTTGTGTGTTAGTATGGAAAGTTCTTTGAGCCTTATTCGGGACATGCAATTGTTGTGAAGTATTTGGGCGTTTATGGGCTTGATGTTGGGGATTTATATTCGGACGGTTTTGATAATTAATATTTCTCGATTTTATAGTAGAGACATCCCTAGGTTCTCCTCTGTTCTGTGGATTTGGAGGATACTGCCTTTGATAAGGCATTTGAAATTGGTTTTGAGGTCTAGTTCTAGGTTGGTTATAGAATGGCGCTTGCCTTTGAATGGGATTTACATTAATTTGGAGAAAGTGTGCTAATTGTGGGAAGAAAGGTTGATTGTGGTTTCGATGTTGATTATGGTTAGAATTCTTACGGGGTGGAAGTGGAGGTGGTGGTAAATTATTAAATTTTCTATTCGTTCCTTGATTGTTTAAGGCATAGTTTGCTCGATAATTTTGATTCTCAAGCTTTAAACATAGATGTAAAGCTTGTGGCAAGTCTGCTGGCTCGCGCATTCCTAGAAGCCTAGGCAAATCACCTTTTAATCCACGGACAAAGGTGTCAAGCGCTTTGTCCCTATAAGATTGGATTAATAAAGACATTGATTCAGGACTTATTTGCATGGCGGACACTTTATTGAGGATTAGCGATAAATGTGCGTAAACTGACTGATAAAAGCCCTGTATCGTATCATTCCCTTGTATTAAGGAATTCATTTGATACTCGAGTGTCCCTAGGTCTCGCTTATCAGCATAATGCAATGTTAAGCAGCGGGATATTGCTTCCCAATTTAAGGGCGTATTGTATGATTCAAGCGCAATATCAGCGTTCCCTATAATTTTATTTCTGATAACGCTAAGGATACCAAAATACTTAGGGGATCCTTTTATTGGCTCGTAGATCTTTAAAATTCTCTCAACGCTTTTCCTCCAGGAGCTGTATTCTCCTGGAGCGCCTGCGAAATCTCTGAGTAACCGTACTACGTCGGGAATTTTGTCTAATTCACTTAGTTGATTGTTGTGTTCTAGACTTATGCACTGATCAGTGGCATTCATCCATTCTGAATTGGGATTTACTATGGAATTTAATATTTCTCTTCCTTCGTCAAGAAAAACCCGAGAGACAATTGTTCGAATTAAATTTTCTAGTTCAGGAGTGGCATTTGGAGAGGTGCTAGGACGATCTGGATTAAGGATAGGAGGCCGAAGAATGTTTTCATTTGGCATTTTTACAATTTATATGAAAAACTTTTTTTGGTAATATTTCCTTTCTTTTCTTAATTTAAATAGCGTTTCTTTATAATTTTAGATAAGACTTCTGGATAATATAATTTTGTTTAAATTGCACTTCTTGTTAAAGTAATTAAAATTTATAAAAATTTGCACAAGAGTTATAAATACATACAAAAATAATATTTTAAGTTTTATGTTGTTATGACTTTGGTTCAACGGCTTAACTAACTTACAGGGTAAAAATAGTGAGCATCGTCGTTGAGTCTCCCTCGGCGAAGATGGCAGCTTCCGTTTCCTCCGATATATTGTATTTTTCGGCTACTCCGGTACCACTTTTCACACTTTTTTGTTATTTAATTTTGAGAGACCTGCTCGGTGAGTTCTCAGGTCACTCGAGCACACAGTATGTAATCGGTTAGATTTCTGGGTTGCGTTGGTCACCAGTTTATGTGTGCACTTTCGTGGATTCTTAGTTCACTACTGAATGCACTTATTTATTATACTTTTTTTCGCGGATTCCTGGGTCGCGTTGGTCACCAGTTTATGTATGCACTTTCGTGGATTCTTAGTTCACTACTGAATGCACTTATTTATTATTATTTTTTTTCTTTCGCGGATTTTTATGTCGCGTTGGTCACTTCACTAAACTAGATTACTTTACTGCACAGCGACGATGTCCCTGCTCGGGCGCCAGTTAATAAATATCCGCCTTGATTTGCTTAAAAAAATAGAACTTTATTCCACTGAGGTTTTCTACAAACTGAACTTATCTCTAACTTAAAAATACCTTCCAGCTACCTATCTGCATTCCTTCTCACGTTTCCCTTTTGCTTCTTCCCAGGTGTCATCCGAAGCTTTTCTATCTGCCGTGCCATATGATCTCGTGCAATTTCGCTGGTGCATTGGTGGCGTGTGCAACGTGCAGTGCAATGCGATCTCATGATGTTCTTGTCGCTGGATGCATGGGTGACGTGTGCACTGTACCTATTACGATCAGTACACGGAATTGTTGGTTCAGCAGAATTTTTCCTGTACGTTGCATTAACTTATATCCATCACTGAATCAATTCAATTCGATCAAAACAAAAAAAAAAAATCAAAAAAATATATACATATGTACATACATATGTACATACATATGTACATACATATGAACATACATCTGTACATACATATGTACATACATCAATACCATACACCAAGCAAGCCCGCCTGGAGTCATCGCACGGCGTCCTTCACCCTTCATACGGAATTCCAGTCCATAAACCATCTGGCACTGAACAACCCGTCACCCAGTCCACGATCAACACCAGATTAAAACGAGAAGGAACAACAAATCATTACAACCCATTTCACTCACCGGACGTTCCAGTCGTATCAGCAGTACAGAAAAAAGAGAGTAATAATAAAAAACCAAACTCAAGAGAGCGGCGCAGAATAATTTAATGTTTATCAATTGTCCTTGTCATATCCTATTTATAAACAAATGCACTAATAAGTTTCTCTTTTCATGTATTTCTGACATTATCGATGCATGTATGAGAAAGAAAGGTTTCAACAGTTGGACAATAAAGGAAGGTAGCTGCCTGATGATCTTCGCTCATCCGGGGGTGGGAGAATGTTTGCGTTTGGCAATGTGATGACACGGCCGGAAGGTGGAATGCACCCAACCGGAAATTTCCCATAACAATGTCACATAGGGAAATTCCGGGGAATTTTCCTTTAAAGTAATGTCACTTCCACACACTATATATGTATAAACAATAAAAATTAAAAATAAGGACACAGTTTTTATACTAACGTTTGGTTAAACAGTTTTTTTCTTTTCCGAACAGTTTTCTTTCTTTTTCGAAAACAGTTTTGACGCGGACCGTTTTTCTTTTTAAAAATATATTTTTCATCTCTTATGGCAAAGTCGCCGAAACACATATTTATAGAATAACAAACAAAAAAAGTTGAATTTATTTTGCAGTGTTTCTTGGCAAGTGTTTTTTTTTTACAGTGTTTTTGGCAAAGTTTTATTTCAAATGTTTGATCACATGGGGTTGTTGAACAAGACTCTCTGGGCCCTGTGTTGTTGACGTAAGCGCTGACATAGACATCTAGGCTTATAGGCTTATTGATAGTCGTATTTTGTGTCCTTCATTTGTTTATGCTTTGCTGAACGTTACTTTTAAGATGAATTTTAGCATCAGAGCCGTGGATAGCATGTCCGAAAACAGGTTCTTAGGTGCGACTGGCCTAATTAAATTACTAAATTCAGATTTTTTTTTTGCAGTTTTCTCCGGAGGTAATCTTTCTCTGTTCCCTTGGCTTTGAACCCACTGCGTTGAAGTGGATATCTTCTTATTTGAAAAACCGTTAGATTTAGATTTAGATTAAGGTGGGGAGAGGGACAATGTCACCTAATCACTGCGGCCTCTGATAGGCCTCAAAATCCTAGAAAGTTTAAGGAGTTGTTTAGTTCTTGGTTTGTAGGAACATCTTGGCTTGTCTGCTACCTTACGTTTGTGTCCAGTAGTGGTTGGCCGTGTTCTTCAACCATTCCTTTATGTAGCATTTTATGGTGCTGATATGTATGCCGCAGAATGGTCTTGGCATCATGAATGGTGATGCAGAGCCTTTTCTTGCTAATAGGTCTGCTTTTTCATTTCCTCTATGGCTACTGTGTCCTGGTATCCACATGAGGTGAACTCTAGTTGTAAGCAGTCCCATACAAATTTAGAGGTGACTTCGTAGACTAAGTGCAGCCTTGCTGTCAGAGAGAGTATAAATGTTTTAGTTGGTTATAGCTCTGTTTATATTTTCTCTGAGGCAGAGTTCAATAGCGAATATCTCTGTTTGAAATACGGAGTTGTATCTGTCTATGCTGTGATAGATGTGTGTTCTAGTGTTGGCTCCGTATACTCCAGCCCCAACACCTTCGTTCGTTTTGGATCCATCTGTGTACCATACATAGGATTGACGATCGAAGGAAGGTCTATTTTGCTCCCAGGTGTGTCAAGAGGGAATTGAGACCTTAAAATTTTGGCTGAAGTTATACCTTGGAAGTCAATTGTCTATATGGGGTATTTTTAGGATTTCATGCCTGTTTAGTTCATTAAGAATGTCAGGATGAAAGAGCCTGGAATTAGAATCATCCTCCGCGATAAGTTTATGAGCGAATATTATTGGTTCTTTTTTAAGTTGGAGGTGTACGGGTGGTAGGTCCGTGATGACTTCTAGCGCTGTTGTGGGGGTTTTTCTCATAGCTCCTATTATACAGATACAAGCTAGTCTCTGTAGTTTGTTGAGCTTGGCTCGTACTGATGTCTTTCGTTTTTGTGCCACCAGACGGGCGCAGCGTATGTGAGAATTGGTCTGGTGATGGCTGTGTATAGCCAGCGAGATATCTTAGGATTAACGGCCCAAGTTTTTCCAGTGAGATATTTGCGGGTCCATAGAGAGATGCTGGCTTTCTCAATGGTCTTTGTGATGTGAGAGTTCCAAGTGAGCTTTTCGTCTAGTTTTGCACCTAGATATTTGGCTTCGTTTGAGCCGAAGGCACGAAGATTGAAGGCGAACCTCTGGGGAAAGCAGTTAGATCGGCGGAGGTATCCCCTACCGAAACCCATCCGACCCTCTCATCTGCAGCTCCCGCACTTCTTGGCGGCGCGCAGCGCAGAAAGCGTCGGCGGCTAGTAAAGGCTGCTGCAGGAGGCACAAGCATGCCAGCCATATCGGCATGCGCCTCAAATACTCCTGCTTTTATTGGTGACGGTCAAATCCCCAATAAGAGCATTCCAGGTTCCAAAACTGACTGGAGGTGCTCCAATGAACCCTGAATCCATTTCCCGTATGCTGGAAAGTGTTTATTCGAATATTAACTTCGATTTAAACCGCAGTACTACATGCCTGAAACTCCGTCCCCTCAATAGCCTTCCCTTCTCCCAATCATAGTTTCAAAGGATCGCGCCCACCCTCCACCCTTTTTTATTTTTTTTTTTCTATATTTCTATTCCTTTTTTTCTATTTTTCTGTACCTTTCATTCCATTTTTCTATTCCTTTTTTTCTATTTTTTTTTCATTTTTCTATTCCTTTTTTTTCTTTTTTTTCCCCATTTTTATTTTCCTTTTTTTCTATTTTTTTCTTCTATTTTTCTATTCCTTTCTCCACCTCACCAACCCCAAACACCATATCCACACCACTACACTACACTACAGCAACTGAGCACCTCAGTCTGAATACTCATATTTATAGAATAACAAACAAAAAAAGTTGAATTTATTTTGCAGTGTTTCTTGGCAAGTGTTTTTTTTTTACAGTGTTTTTGGCAAAGTTTTTTTTTTTCAAATGTTTGATCACATGGGGTTGTTGAACAAGACTCTCTGGGCCCTGTGTTGTTGACGTAAGCGCTGACATAGGCATCTAGGCTTATTGATAGGCGTATTTTGTGTCCTTCTTTCTCTTCAAGCCCATTTGTTTATGCTTTGCTGAACGTTACTTTTAAGCTGAATTTTAGCATCAGAGCCGTGGATAGCATGTCCGAAAACAGGTTCTTAGGTGCGACTGGCCTAATTAAATTACTAAATTCAGATTTTTTTTTTTTTTTGCAGTTTTCTCCGGAGTTAATCTCTTTCTCTGTTCCCTTGGCTTTGAACCAACTGCGTTGTAGTGGATATCTTCTTATTTGAAAAACCGTTAGATTTAGATTTAGATTAAGGTGGGGAGAGGGACAATTTCACCTAATCACTACGGCCTCTGATAGGCCTATTGTGATGTCCCCTCAAAAATCCTAGAAAGTTTAAGTTCTTGGTTTGTAGGAACATCTTGGCTTGTCTGCTACCTTACGTTTGTGTCGAGTGGTGGTTGGCCGTGTTCCTCAACCATTCCTTTATGTAGCATTTTATGGTGCTGATATGTATGCCGCAGAATGGTCTTGGCATCATGAATGGCGATGCAGAGCCTTCTCTTGCTAATAGGTCTGCTTTTTCGTTTCCTCTATGGCCACTGTGTCCTGGTATCCACATGAGGTGAACTCTAGT
>CATQJT010000079.1:0-29425 GCA_958301585.1 Merodon equestris
GTTCCTCCATGGGTAACATAGCTGCCCGAGGTCGCAAAGTTAGCAAGTACAAGAAATTTGAAAATTGTACGTAATTTCACATTAGTGCTTATGGTCGATCCCGTTTCTCGGCTTCAGAGCCACCTTTCTTGACTGTAATTTGAGTTAAACAGTTGGTGCTACTTCAGTTCTAGCCTAAAAAGTCAAATCTTGTGTGATTCCTCCATGGTAACATAGCTGCCCGAGGTCGCAAAGTTAGCAAGTACAAGAAATTTGAAAATTGTACGTAATTTCACATTAGTGCTTATGGTCGATCCCGTTTCTCGGCTTCAGAGCCACTTTCTTGACTGTATTTTGAGTTAAACAGTTGGTGCTACTTCAGTTCTAGCCTAAAAAGTCAAATCTTGTGTGATTCCTCCATGGTAACATAGCTGCCCGAGGGTCGCAAAGTTAGCAAGTACAAGAAATTTGAAAATTGTACGTAATTTCACATTAGTGCTTATGGTCGATCCCGTTTCTCGGCTTCAGAGCCACTTTCTTGACTGTATTTTGAGTTAAACAGTTGGTGCTACTTCAGTTCTAGCCTAAAAAGTCAAATCTTGTGTGATTCCTCCATGGTAACATAGCTGCCCGAGGTCGCAAAGTTAGCAAGTACAAGAAATTTGAAAATTGTACGTAATTTCACATTAGTGCTTATGGTCGATCCCGTTTCTCGGCTTCAGAGCCACTTTCTTGACTGTATTTTGCAGTTAAACAGTTTGGTGCTACTTCAGTTCTAGCCTAAAAAGTCAAATCTTGTGTGATTCCTCCATGGTAACATAGCTGCCCGAGGTCGCAAAGTTAGCAAGTACAAGAAATTTGAAAATTGTACGTAATTTCACATTTAGTGCTTATGGTCGATCCCGTTTCTCGGCTTCAGAGCCACTTTCTTGACTGTATTTTGAGTTAAAACAGTTGGTGCTACTTCAGTTCTAGCCTAAAAAGTCAAATCTTGTGTGATTCCTCCATGGTAACATAGCTGCCCGAGGTCGCAAAGTTAGCAAGTACAAGAAATTTGAAAATTGTACGTAATTTCACATTAGTGCTTATGGTCGATCCCGTTTCTCGGCTTCAGAGCCACTTTCTTGACTGTATTTTGAGTTAAACAGTTGGTGCTACTTCAGTTCTAGCCTAAAAAGTCAAATCTTGTGTGATTCCTCCATGGTAACATAGCTGCCCGAGGTCGCAAAGTTAGCAAGTACAAGAAATTTGAAAATTGTACGTAATTTCACATTAGTGCTTATGGTCGATCCCGTTTCTCGGCTTCAGAGCCACTTTCTTGACTGTATTTTGAGTTAAACAGTTGGTGCTACTTCAGTTCTAGCCTAAAAAGTCAAATCTTGTGTGGTTCCTCCATGGTAACATAGCTGCCCGAGGTCGCAAGTTAGCAAGTACAAGAAATTTGAAAATTGTACGTAATTTCACATTAGTGCTTATGGTCGATCCCGTTTCTCGGCTTCAGAGCCACTTTCTTGACTGTATTTTGAGTTAACAGTTGGTGCTACTTCAGTTCTAGCCTAAAAAGTCAAATCTTGTGTGATTCCTCCATGGTAACATAGCTGCCCGAGGTCGCAAAGTTAGCAAGTACAAGAAATTTGAAAATTGTACGTAATTTCACATTAGTGCTTATGGTCGATCCCGTTTCTCGGCTTCAGAGCCACTTTCTTGACTGTATTTTGAGTTAAACAGTTGGTGCTACTTCAGTTCTAGCCAAAAAGTCAAATCTTGTGTGATTCCTCCATGGTAACATAGCTGCCCGAGGTCGCAAAGTTAGCAAGTACAAGAAATTTGAAATTGTACGTAATTTCACATTAGTGCTTATGGTCGATCCCGTTTCTCGGCTTCAGAGCCACTTTCTTGACTGTATTTTGAGTGAAACAGTTGGTGCTACTTCAGTTCTAGCCTAAAAAGTCAAATCTTGTGTGATTCCTCCATGGTAACATAGCTGCCCGAGGTCGCAAAGTTAGCAAGTACAAGAAATTTGAAAATTGTACGTAATTTCACATTAGTGCTTATGGTCGATCCGTTTCTCGGCTTCAGAGCCACTTTCTTGACTGTATTTTGAGTTAAACAGTTGGTGCTACTTCAGTTCTAGCCTAAAAAGTCAAATCTTGAGTGATTCCTCCATGGTAACATAGCTGCCCGAGGTCGCAAAGTTGGCAAGTACAAGAAATTTGAAAATTGTACGTAATTTCACATTAGTGCTTATGGTCGATCCCGTTTCTCGGCTTCAGAGCCACTTTCTTGACTGTATTTTTGAGTTAAACAGTTGGTGCTACTTCAGTTCTAGCCTAAAAAGTCAAATCTTGTGTGATTCCTCCATGGTAACATAGCTGCCCGAGGTCGCAAAGTTAGCAAGTACAAGAAATTTGAAAATTGTACGTAATTTCACATTAGTGCTTATGGTCGATCCCGTTTCTCGGCTTCAGAGCCACTTTCTTGACTGTATTTTGAGTTAAACAGTTGGTGCTACTTCAGTTCTAGCCTAAAAAGTCAAATCTTGTGTGGTTCCTCCATGGTAACATAGCTGCCCGAGGTCGCAAAGTTAGGCAAGTACAAGAAATTTGAAAGTTGTACGTAATTTCACATTAGTGCTTATGGTCGATCCCGTTTCTCGGCTTCAGAGCCACTTTCTTGACTGTATTTTGAGTTAAACAGTTGGTGCTACTTCAGTTCTAGCCTAAAAAGTCAAATCTTGTGTGATTCCTCCATGGTAACATAGCTGCCCGAGGTCGCAAAGTTAGCAAGTACAAGAAATTTGAAAATTGTACGTAATTTCACATTAGTGCTTATGGTCGATCCCGTTTCTCGGCTTCAGAGCCACTTTCTTGACTGTATTTTGAGTTAAACAGTTGGTGCTACTTCAGTTCTAGCCTAAAAGTCAAATCTTGTGTGATTCCTCCATGGTAACATAGCTGCCCGAGGTCGCAAAGTTAGCAAGTACAAGAAATTTGAAAATTGTACGTAATTTCACATTAGTGCTTATGGTCGATCCCGTTTCTCGGCTTCAGAGCCACTTTCTTGACTGTATTTTGAGTTAAACAGTTGGTGCTACTTCAGTTCTAGCCTAAAAAGTCAAATCTTGTGTGATTCCTCCATGGTAACATAGCTGCCCGAGGTCGCAAAGTTAGCAAGTACAAGAATTTGAAAATTGTACGTAATTTCACATTAGTGCTTATGGTCGATCCCGTTTCTCGGCTTCAGAGGCACTTTCTTGACTGTATTTTGAGTTAAACAGTTGGTGCTACTTCAGTTCTAGCCTAAAAAGTCAAATCTTGTGTGATTCCTCCATGGTAACATAGCTGCCCGAGGTCGCAAAGTTAGCAAGTACAAGAAATTTGAAAATTGTACGTAATTTCACATTAGTGCTTATGGTCGATCCCGTTTCTCGGCTTCAGAGGCACTTTCTTGACTGTATTTTGAGTTAAACAGTTGGTGCTACTTCAGTTCTAGCCTAAAAAGTCAAATCTTGTGTGGTTCCTCCATGGTAACATAGCTGCCCGAGGTCGCAAAGTTAGCAAGTACAAGAAATTTGAAAATTGTACGTAATTTCACATTAGTGCTTATGGTCGATCCCGTTTCTCGGCTTCAGAGCCACTTTCTTGACTGTATTTTGAGTTAAACAGTTGGTGCTACTTCAGTTCTAGCCTAAAAAGTCAAATCTTGTGTGATTCCTCCATAGGTAACATAGCTGCCCGAGGTCGCAAAGTTAGCAAGTACAAGAAATTTGAAAATTGCATGTAATTTCACGGTAGTGCTTATGGTCGATCCCGTTTCTCGGCTTCAGAGGCCACTTTCTTGACTGTATTTTGAGTTAAACAGTTGGTGCTACTTCAGTTCTAGCCTAAAAAGTCAAATCTTGTGTGATTCCTCCATGGTAACATAGCTGCCCGAGGTCGCAAAGTTAGCAAGTACAAGAAATTTGAAAATTGTACGTAATTTCACATTAGTGCTTATGGTCGATCCCGTTTCTCGGCTTCAGAGGCCACTTTCTTGACTGTATTTTGAGGTTAAACAGTTGGTGCTACTTCAGTTCTAGCCTAAAAAGTCAAATCTTGTGTGGTTCCTCCTGGTAACATAGCTGCCCGAGGTCGCAAAGTTAGCAAGTACAAGAAATTTGAAAATTGTACGTAATTTCACATTAGTGCTTATGGTCGATCCCGTTTCTCGGCTTCAGAGCCACCTTTCTTGACTGTATTTTGAGTTTAAACAGTTGGTGCTACTTCAGTTCTAGCCTAAAAAGTCAAATCTTGTGTGATTCCTCCATGGTAACATAGCTGCCCGAGGTCGCAAAGTTAGCAAGTACAAGAAATTTGAAAATTGTACGTAATTTCACATTAGTGCTTATGGTCGATCCCGTTTCTCGGCTTCAGAGCCACTTTCTTGACTGTATTTTGAGTTAAACAGTTGGTGCTACTTCAGTTCTAGCCTAAAAAGTCAAATCTTGTGTGATTCCTCCATGGTAACATAGCTGCCCGAGGTCGCAAAGTTAGCAAGTACAAGAAATTTGAAAATTGCATGTAATTTCACGGTAGTGCTTATGGTCGATCCCGTTTCTCGGCTTCAGAGCCACTTTCTTGACTGTATTTTGAGGTAAACAGTTGGTGCTACTTCAGTTCTAGCCTAAAAAGTCAAATCTTGGGGTGATTCCTCTATGGTAACATAGCTGCCCGAGGTCGCAAAGTTAGCAAGTACAAGAATTTGAAAATTGTACGTAATTTCACATTAGTGCTTATGGTCGATCCCGTTTCTCGGCTTCAGAGCCACTTTCTTGACTGTATTTTGAGTTAAACAGTTGGTGCTACTTCAGTTCTAGCCTAAAAAGTCAAATCTTGTGTGATTCCTCCATGGTAACATAGCTGCCGAGGTCGCAAAGTTAGCAAGTACAAGAAATTTGAAAATTGCATGTAATTTCACGGTAGTGCTTATGGTCGATCCCGTTTCTCGGCTTCAGAGCCACTTTCTTGACTGTATTTTGAGTTAAACAGTTGGTGGCTACTTCAGTTCTAGCCTAAAAAGTCAAATCTTGTGTGATTCCTCCATGGTAACATAGCTGCCCGAGGTCGCAAAGTTAGCAAGTACAAGAAATTTGAAAATTGCTTGTAATTTCACGTAGTGCTTATGGTCGATCCCGTTTTCCGGCTTCAGAGCCACTTTCTTGACTGTATTTTGAGTTAAACAGTTGGTGCTACTTCAGTTCTAGCCTAAAAAGTCAAATCTTGTGTGATTCCTCCATGGTAACATAGCTGCCCGAGGTCGCAAATTTAGCAAGTACAAGAAATTTGAAAATTGTACGTAATTTCACATTAGTGCTTATGGTCGATCCCGTTTCTCGGCTTCAGAGCCACTTTCTTGACTGTATTTTGAGTTAAACAGTTGGTGCTACTTCAGTTCTAGCCTAAAAAGTCAAATCTTGTGTGGTTCCTCCATGGTAACATAGCTGCCCGAGGTCGCAAAGTTAGCAAGTACAAGAAATTTGAAAATTGTACGTAATTTCACATTAGTGCTTATGGTCGATCCCGTTTCTCGGGCTTCAGAGCCACTTTCTTGACTGTATTTTGAGTTAAACAGTTGGTGCTACTTCAGTTCTAGCCTAGAAAAGTCAAATCTTGTGTGATTCCTCCATGGTAACATAGCTGCCCGAGGTCGCAAAGTTAGCAAGTACAAGAAATTTGAAAATTGTACGTAATTTCACATTAGTGCCTATGGTCGATCCCGTTTCTCGGCTTCAGAGCCACTTTCTTGACTGTATTTTGAGTTAAACAGTTGGTGCTACTTCAGTTCTAGCCTAAAAAGTCAAATCTTGTGTGATTCCTCCATGGTAACATAGCTGCCCGAGGTCGCAAAGTTAGCAAGTACAAGAAATTTGAAAATTGTACGTAATTTCACATTAGTGCTTATGGTCGATCCCGTTTCTCGGCTTCAGAGCCACTTTCTTGACTGTATTTTGAGTTAAACAGTTGGTGCTTACTTCAGTTCTAGCCTAAAAAGTCAAATCTTGTGTGATTCCTCCATGGTAACATAGCTGCCCGAGGTCGCAAAGTTAGCAAGTACAAGAAATTTGAAAATTGTACGTAATTTCACATTAGTGCTTATGGTCGATCCCGTTTCTCGGCTTCAGAGCCACTTTCTTGACTGTATTTTGAGTTAAACAGTTGGTGCTACTTCAGTTCTAGCCTAAAAAGTCAAATCTTGTGTGATTCCTCCATGGTAACATAGCTGCCCGAGGTCGCAAAGTTAGCAAGTACAAGAAATTTGAAAATTGTACGTAATTTCACATTAGTGCTTATGGTCGATCCCGTTTCTCGGCTTCAGAGCCACTTTCTTGACTGTATTTTGAGTTAAACAGTTGGTGCTACTTCAGTTCTAGCCTAAAAAGTCAAATCTTGTGTGGTTCCTCCATGGTAACATAGCTGCCCGAGGTCGCAAAGTTAGCAAGTACAAGAAATTTGAAAATTGCATGTAATTTCACGGTAGTGCTTATGGTCGATCCCGTTTCTCGGCTTCAGAGCCACTTTCTTGACTGTATTTTGAGTTAAACAGTTGGTGCTACTTCAGTTCTAGCCTAAAAAGTCAAATCTTGTGTGATTCCTCCATGGTAACATAGCTGCCCGAGGTCGCAAAGTTAGCAAGTACAAGAAATTTGAAAATTGCATGTAATTTCACGGTAGTGCTTATGTCGATCCGTTTCTCGGCTTCAGAGCCACTTTCTTGACTGTATTTTGAGTTAAACAGTTGGTGCTACTTCAGTTCTAGCCTAAAAAGTCAAATCTTGTGTGATTCCTCCATGGTAACATAGCTGCCCGAGGTCGCAAAGTTAGCAAGTACAAGAAATTTGAAAATTGTACGTAATTTCACATTAGTGCTTATGGTCGATCCCGTTTCTCGGCTTCAGAGCCACTTTCTTGACTGTATTTTGAGGTTAAACAGTTGGTGCTACTTCAGTTCTAGCCTAAAAAGTCAAATCTTGTGTGATTCCTCCATGGTAACATAGCTGCCCGAGGTCGCAAAGTTAGCAAGTACAAGAAATTTGAAAATTGTACGTAATTTCACATTAGTGCTTATGGTCGATCCCGTTTCTCGGCTTCAGAGCCACTTTCTTGACTGTATTTTGAGTTAAACAGTTGGTGCTACTTCAGTTCTAGCCTAAAAAGTCAAATCTTGTGTGATTCCTCCATGGTAACATAGCTGCCCGAGGTCGCAAAGTCAGCAAGTACAAGAAAATTTGAAAATTGTACGTAATTTCACATTAGTGCTTATGGTCGATCCCGTTTCTCGGCTTCAGAGCCACTTTCTTGACTGTATTTTGAGTTAAACAGTTGGTGCTACTTCAGTTCTAGCCTAAAAAGTCAAATCTTGTGCGACTCCTCCATGGTAACATAGCTGCCGAGGTCGCAAAGTTAGCAGTACAAGAAATTTGAAAATTGTACGTAATTTCACATTAGTGCTTATGGTCGATCCCGTTTCTCGGGCTTCAGAGCCACTTTCTTGACTGTATTTTGAGTTAAGCAGTTGGTGCTACTTCAGTTCTAGCCTAAAAAGTCAAATCTTGTGTGATTCCTCCATGGTAACATAGCTGCCCGAGGTCGCAAAGTTAGCAAGTACAAGAAATTTGAAAATTGTACGTAATTTCACATTAGTGCTTATGGTCGATCCCGTTTCTCGGCTTCAGAGCCACTTTCTTGACTGTATTTTGAGTTAAACAGTTGGTGCTCACTTCAGTTCTAGCCTAAAAGTCAAATCTTGTGTGATTCCTCCATGGTAACATAGCTGCCCGAGGTCGCAAACTTAGCAAGTACAAGAAATTTGAAAATTGTACGTAATTTCACATTAGTGCTTATGGTCGATCCCGTTTCTCGGCTTCAGAGCCACTTTCTTGACTGTATTTTGAGTTAAACAGTTGGTGCTACTTCAGTTCTAGCCTAAAAAGTCAAATCTTGTGTGATTCCTCCATGGTAACATAGCTGCCCGAGGTCGCAAACTTAGCAAGTTACAAGAAATTTGAAAATTGTACGTAATTTCACATTAGTGCTTATGGTCGATCCCGTTTCTCGGCTTCAGAGCCACTTTCTTGACTGTATTTTGAGTTAAACAGTTGGTGCTACTTCAGTTCTAGCCTAAAAAGTCAAATCTTGTGTGATTCCTCCATGGTAACATAGCTGCCCGAGGTCGCAAAGTTAGCAAGTACAAGAAATTTGAAAATTGTACGTAATTTCACATTAGTGCTTATGGTCGATCCCGTTTCTCGGCTTCAGAGCCACTTTCTTGACTGTATTTTGAGTTAAACAGTTGGTGCTACTTCAGTTCTAGCCTAAAAGAGTCAAATCTTGTGCGGTTCCTCCATGGTAACATAGCTGCCCGAGGTCGCAAAGTTAGCAAGTACAAGAAATTTGAAAATTGTACGTAATTTCACATTAGTGCTTATGGTCGATCCCGTTTCTCGGCTTCAGAGCCACTTTCTTGACTGTATTTTGAGTTAAACAGTTGGTGCTACTTCAGTTCTAGCCTAAAAAGTCAAACCTTGTGTGATTCCTCCATGACATAGCTGCCCGAGGTCGCAAAGTTAGCAAGTACAAGAAATTTGAAAATTGTACGTAATTTCACATTAGTGCTTATGGTCGATCCCGTTTCTCCGCTTCAGAGCCACTTTCTTGACTGTATTTTGAGTTAAACAGTTGGTGCTACTTCAGTTCTAGCCTAAAAAGTCAAATCTTGTGTGGTTCCTCCATGGTAACATAGCTGCCCGAGGTCGCAAAGTTAGCAAGTACAAGAAATTTGAAAATTGTACGTAATTTCACATTAGTGCTTATGGTCGATCCCGTTTCTCGGCTTCAGAGCCACTTTCTTGACTGTATTTTGAGTTAAACAGTTGGTGCTACTTCAGTTCTAGCCTAAAAAGTCAAATCTTGTGTGATTCCTCCATGGTAACATAGCTGCCCGAGGTCGCAAAGTTAGCAAGTACAAGAAATTTGAAAATTGTACGTAATTTCACATTAGTGCTTATGGTCGATCCCGTTTCTCGGCTTCAGAGCCACTTTCTTGACTGTATTTTGAGTTAAACAGTTGGTGCTACTTCAGTTCTAGCCTAAAAAGTCAAATCTTGTGTGATTCCTCCATGGTAACATAGCTGCCCGAGGTCGCAAAGTTAGCAAGTACAAGAAATTTGAAAATTGTACGTAATTTCACATTAGTGCTTATGGTCGATCCCGTTTCTCGGCTTCAGAGCCACTTTCTTGACTGTATTTTGAGTTAAACAGTTGGTGCTACTTCAGTTCTAGCCTAAAAAGTCAAATCTTGTGTGATTCCTCCATGGTAACATAGCTGCCCGAGGTCGCAAAGTTAGCAAGTACAAGAAATTTGAAAATTGTACGTAATTTCACATTAGTGCTTATGGTCGATCCCGTTTCTCGGCTTCAGAGCCACTTTCTTGACTATATTTTGAGTTAAACGGTTGATGCTACTTCAGTTCTAGCCTAAAAAGTCAAATCTTGTGTGATTCCTCCATGGTAACATAGCTGCCCGAGGTCGCAAAGTTAGCAAGTACAAGAAATTTGAAAATTGTACGTAATTTCACATTAGTGCTTATGGTCGATCCCGTTTCTCGGCTTCAGAGCCACTTTCTTGACTGTATTTTGAGTTAAACAGTTGGTGCTACTTCAGTTCTAGCCTAAAAAGTCAAATCTTGTGTGATTCCTCCATGGTAACATAGCTGCCCGAGGTCGCAAAGTTAGCAAGTACAAGAAATTTGAAAATTGCATGTAATTTCACGGTAGTGCTTATGGTCGATCCCGTTTCTCGGCTTCAGAGCCACTTTCTTGACTGTATTTTGAGTTAAACAGTTGGTGCTACTTCAGTTCTAGCCTAAAAAGTCAAATCTTGTGTGATTCCTCCATGGTAACATAGCTGCCCGAGGTCGCAAAGTTAGCAAGTACAAGAAATTTGAAAATTGTACGTAATTTCACATTAGTGCTTATGGTCGATCCCGTTCCTCGGCTTCAGAGCCACTTTCTTGACTGTATTTTGAGTTAAACAGTTGGTGCTACTACAGTTCTAGCCTAAAAAGTCAAATCTTGTGTGATTCCTCCATGGTAACATAGCTGCCCGAGGTCGCAAAGTTAGCAAGTACAAGAAATTTGAAAATTGTACGTAATTTCACATTAGTGCTTATGGTCGATCCCGTTTCTCGGCTTCAGAGCCACTTTCTTGACTGTATTTTGAGTTAAACAGTTGGTGCTACTTCAGTTCTAGCCTAAAAAGTCAAATCTTGTGTGATTCCTCCATGGTAACATAGCTGCCCGAGGTCGCAAAGTTAGCAAGTACAAGAAATTTGAAAATTGTACGTAATTTCACATTAGTGCTTATGGTCGATCCCGTTTCTCGGCTTCAGAGCCACTTTCTTGACTGTATTTTGAGTTAAACAGTTGGTGCTACTTCAGTTCTAGCCTAAAAAGTCAAATCTTGTGTGGTTCCTCCATGGTAACATAGCTGCCCGAGGTCGCAAAGTTAGCAAGTACAAGAAATTTGAAAATTGTACGTAATTTCACATTAGTGCTTATGGTCGATCCCGTTTCTCGGCTTCAGAGCCACTTTCTTGACTGTATTTTGAGTTAAACAGTTGGTGCTACTTCAGTTCTAGCCTAAAAAGTCAAATCTTGTGTGATTCCTCCATGGTAACATAGCTGCCCGAGGTCGCAAAGTTAGCAAGTACAAGAAATTTGAAAATTGTACGTAATTTCACATTAGTGCTTATGGTCGATCCCGTTTCTCGGCTTCAGAGCCACTTTCTTGACTGTATTTTGAGTTAAACAGTTGGTGCTACTTCAGTTCTAGCCTAAAAAGTCAAATCTTGTGTGATTCCTCCATGGTAACATAGCTGCCCGAGGTCGCAAAGTTAGCAAGTACAAGAAATTTGAAAATTGCATGTAATTTCACGGTAGTGCTTATGGTCGATCCCGTTTCTCGGCTTCAGAGCTACTTTCTTGACTGTATTTTGAATTAAACAGTTGGCGCTACTTCAGTTCTAGCCTAAAAAGTAAAATCTTGTGTGATTCCTCCATGGTAACATAGCTGCCCGAGGTCGCAAAGTTAGCAAGTACAAGAAATTTGAAAATTGCAAGTAATTTCACGGTAGTGCTTATGGTCGATCCCGTTTCTCGGCTTCAGAGCCACTTTCTTGACTGTATTTTGAATTAAACAGTTGGCGCTACTTCAGTTCTAGCCTAAAAAGTAAAATCTTGTGTGATTCCTCCATGGTAACATAGCTGCCCGAGGTCGCAAAGTTAGCAAGTACAAGAAATTTGAAAATTGTACGTAATTTCACATTAGTGCTTAGGGTCGATCCCGTTTCTCGGCTTCAGAGCCACTTTCTTGACTGTATTTTGAGTTAAACAGTTGGTGCTACTTCAGTTCTAGCCTAAAAAGTCAAATCTTGTGTGGTTCCTCCATGGTAACATAGCTGCCCGAGGTCGCAAAGTTAGCAAGTACAAGAAATTTGAAAATTGTACGTAATTTCACATTAGTGCTTATGGTCGATCCCGTTTCTCGGCTTCAGAGCCACTTTCTTGACTGTATTTTGAGTTAAACAGTTGGTGCTACTTCAGTTCTAGCCTAAAAAGTCAAATCTTGTGTGATTCCTCCATGGTAACATAGCTGCCCGAGGTCGCAAAGTTAGCAAGTACAAGAAATTTGAAAATTGTACGTAATTTCACATTAGTGCTTATGGTCGATCCCGTTTCTCGGCTTCAGAGCCACTTTCTTGACTGTATTTTGAGTTAAACAGTTGGTGCTACTTCAGTTCTAGCCTAAAAAGTCAAATCTTGTGTGATTCCTCCATGGTAACATAGCTGCCCGAGGTCGCAAAGTTAGCAAGTACAAGAAATTTGAAAATTGCATGTAATTTCACGGTAGTGCTTATGGTCGATCCCGTTTCTCGGCTTCAGAGCTACTTTCTTGACTGTATTTTGAATTAAACAGTTGGCGCTACTTCAGTTCTAGCCTAAAAAGTAAAATCTTGTGTGATTCCTCCATGGTAACATAGCTGCCCGAGGTCGCAAAGTTAGCAAGTACAAGAAATTTGAAAATTGCATGTAATTTCACGGTAGTGCTTATGGTCGATCCCGTTTCTCGGCTTCAGAGCCACTTTCTTGACTGTATTTTGAGTTAAACAGTTGGTGCTACTTCAGTTCTAGCCTAAAAAGTCAAATCTTGTGTGATTCCTCCATGGTAACATAGCTGCCCGAGGTCGCAAAGTTAGCAAGTACAAGAAATTTGAAAATTGTACGTAATTTCACATTAGTGCTTATGGTCGATCCCGTTTCTCGGCTTCAGAGCCACTTTCTTGACTGTATTTTGAGTTAAACAGTTGGTGCTACTACAGTTCTAGCCTAAAAAGTCAAATCTTGTGTGATTCCTCCATGGTAACATAGCTGCCCGAGGTCGCAAAGTTAGCAAGTACAAGAAATTTGAAAATTGTACGTAATTTCACATTAGTGCTTATGGTCGATCCCGTTTCTCGGCTTCAGAGCCACTTTCTTGACTGTATTTTGAGTTAAACAGTTGGTGCTACTTCAGTTCTAGCCTAAAAAGTCAAATCTTGTGTGGGTCCTCCATGGTAACATAGCTGCCCGAGGTCGCAAAGTTAGCAAGTACAAGAAATTTGAAAATTGTACGTAATTTCACATTAGTGCTTATGGTCGATCCCGTTTCTCGGCTTCAGAGCCACTTTCTTGACTGTATTTTGAGTTAAACAGTTGGTGCTACTTCAGTTCTAGCCTAAAAAGTCAAATCTTGTGTGATTCCTCCATGGTAACATAGCTGCCCGAGGTCGCAAAGTTAGCAAGTACAAGAAATTTGAAAATTGTACGTAATTTCACATTAGTGCTTATGGTCGATCCCGTTTCTCGGCTTCAGAGCCACTTTCTTGACTGTATTTTGAGTTAAACAGTTGGTGCTACTTCAGTTCTAGCCTAAAAAGTCAAATCTTGTGTGATTCCTCCATGGTAACATAGCTGCCCGAGGTCGCAAAGTTAGCAAGTACAAGAAATTTGAAAATTGCATGTAATTGCACGGTAGTGCTTATGGTCGATCCCGTTTCTCGGCTTCAGAGCCACTTTCTTGACTGTATTTTGAGTTAAACAGTTGGTGCTACTTCAGTTCTAGCCTAAAAAGTCAAATCTTGTGTGATTCCTCCATGGTAACATAGCTGCCCGAGGTCGCAAAGTTAGCAAGTACAAGAAATTTGAAAATTGTACGTAATTTCACATTAGTGCTTATGGTCGATCCCGTTTCTCGGCTTCAGAGCCACTTTCTTGACTGTATTTTGAGTTAAACAGTTGGTGCTACTTCAGTTCTAGCCTAAAAAGTCAAATCTTGTGTGATTCCTCCATGGTAACATAGCTGCCCGAGGTCGCAAAGTTAGCAAGTACAAGAAATTTGAAAATTGTACGTAATTTCACATTAGTGCTTATGGTCGATCCCGTTTCTCGGCTTCAGAGCCACTTTCTTGACTGTATTTTGAGGTAAACAGTTGGTGCTACTTCAGTTCTAGCCTAAAAAGTCAAATCTTGTGTGATTCCTCCATGGTAACATAGCTGCCCGAGGTCGCAAAGTTAGCAAGTACAAGAAATTTGAAAATTGTACGTAATTTCACATTAGTGCTTATGGTCGATCCCGTTTCTCGGCTTCAGAGCCACTTTCTTGACTGTATTTTGAGTTAAACAGTTGGTGCTACTTCAGTTCTAGCCTAAAAAGTCAAATCTTGTGTGATTCCTCCATGGTAACATAGCTGCCCGAGGTCGCAAAGTTAGCAAGTACAAGAAATTTGAAAATTGTACGTAATTTCACATTAGTGCTTATGGTCGATCCCGTTTCTCGGCTTCAGAGCCACTTTCTTGACTGTATTTTGAGTTAAACAGTTGGTGCTACTTCAGTTCTAGCCTAAAAAGTCAAATCTTGTGTGATTCCTCCATGGTAACATAGCTGCCCGAGGTCGCAAAGTTAGCAAGTACAAGAAATTTGAAAATTGCATGTAATTTCACGGTAGTGCTTATGGTCGATCCCGTTTCTCGGCTTCAGAGCCACTTTCTTGACTGTATTTTGAGTTAAACAGTTGGTGCTACTTCAGTTCTAGCCTAAAAAGTCAAATCTTGTGTGATTCCTCCATGGTAACATAGCTGCCCGAGGTCGCAAAGTTAGCAAGTACAAGAAATTTGAAAATTGTACGTAATTTCACATTAGTGCTTATGGTCGATCCCGTTTCTCGGCTTCAGAGCCACTTTCTTGACTGTATTTTGAGTTAAACAGTTGGTGCTACTTCAGTTCTAGCCTAAAAAGTCAAATCTTGTGTGATTCCTCCATGGTAACATAGCTGCCCGAGGTCGCAAAGTTAGCAAGTACAAGAAATTTGAAAATTGTACGTAATTTCACATTAGTGCTTATGGTCGATCCCGTTTCTCGGCTTCAGAGCCACTTTCTTGACTGTATTTTAAGTTAAACAGTTGGTGCTACTTCAGTTCTAGCCTAAAAAGTCAAATCTTGTGTGATTCCTCCATGGTAACATAGCTGCCCGAGGTCGCAAAGTTAGCAAGTACAAGAAATTTGAAAATTGTACGTAATTTCACATTAGTGCTTATGGTCGATCCCGTTTCTCGGCTTCAGAGCCACTTTCTTGACTGTATTTTGAGTTAAACAGTTGGTGCTACTTCAGTTCTAGCCTAAAAAGTCAAATCTTGTGTGGTTCCTCCATGGTAACATAGCTGCCCGAGGTCGCAAAGTTAGCAAGTACAAGAAATTTGAAAATTGCATGTAATTTCACGGTAGTGCTTATGGTCGATCCCGTTTCTCGGCTTCAGAGCCACTTTCTTGACTGTATTTTGAGTTAAACAGTTGGTGCTACTTCAGTTCTAGCCTAAAAAGTCAAATCTTGTGTGATTCCTCCATGGTAACATAGCTGCCCGAGGTCGCAAAGTTAGCAAGTACAAGAAATTTGAAAATTGTACGTAATTTCACATTAGTGCTTATGGTCGATCCCGTTTCTCGGCTTCAGAGCCACTTTCTTGACTGTATTTTGAGGTAAACAGTTGGTGCTACTTCAGTTCTAGCCTAAAAAGTCAAATCTTGTGTGATTCCTCCATGGTAACATAGCTGCCCGAGGTCGCAAAGTTAGCAAGTACAAGAAATTTGAAAATTGTACGTAATTTCACATTAGTGCTTATGGTCGATCCCGTTTCTCGGCTTCAGAGCCACTTTCTTGACTGTATTTTGAGTTAAACAGTTGGTGCTACTTCAGTTCTAGCCTAAAAAGTCAAATCTTGTGTGATTCCTCCATGGTAACATAGCTGCCCGAGGTCGCAAAGTTAGCAAGTACAAGAAATTTGAAAATTGTACGTAATTTCACATTAGTGCTTATGGTCGATCCCGTTTCTCGGCTTCAGAGCCACTTTCTTGACTGTATTTTGAGTTAAACAGTTGGTGCTACTTCAGTTCTAGCCTAAAAAGTCAAATCTTGTGTGATTCCTCCATGGTAACATAGCTGCCCGAGGTCGCAAAGTTAGCAAGTACAAGAAATTTGAAAATTGCATGTAATTTCACGGTAGTGCTTATGGTCGATCCCGTTTCTCGGCTTCAGAGCCACTTTCTTGACTGTATTTTGAGTTAAACAGTTGGTGCTACTTCAGTTCTAGCCTAAAAAGTCAAATCTTGTGTGATTCCTCCATGGTAACATAGCTGCCCGAGGTCGCAAAGTTAGCAAGTACAAGAAATTTGAAAATTGTACGTAATTTCACATTAGTGCTTATGGTCGATCCCGTTTCTCGGCTTCAGAGCCACTTTCTTGACTGTATTTTGAGTTAAACAGTTGGTGCTACTTCAGTTCTAGCCTAAAAAGTCAAATCTTGTGTGATTCCTCCATGGTAACATAGCTGCCCGAGGTCGCAAAGTTAGCAAGTACAAGAAATTTGAAAATTGTACGTAATTTCACATTAGTGCTTATGGTCGATCCCGTTTCTCGGCTTCAGAGCCACTTTCTTGACTGTATTTTAAGTTAAACAGTTGGTGCTACTTCAGTTCTAGCCTAAAAAGTCAAATCTTGTGTGATTCCTCCATGGTAACATAGCTGCCCGAGGTCGCAAAGTTAGCAAGTACAAGAAATTTGAAAATTGTACGTAATTTCACATTAGTGCTTATGGTCGATCCCGTTTCTCGGCTTCAGAGCCACTTTCTTGACTGTATTTTGAGTTAAACAGTTGGTGCTACTTCAGTTCTAGCCTAAAAAGTCAAATCTTGTGTGATTCCTCCATGGTAACATAGCTGCCCGAGGTCGCAAAGTTAGCAAGTACAAGAAATTTGAAAATTGCATGTAATTTCACGGTAGTGCTTATGGTCGATCCCGTTTCTCGGCTTCAGAGCCACTTTCTTGACTGTATTTTGAGTTAAACAGTTGGTGCTACTTCAGTTCTAGCCTAAAAAGTCAAATCTTGTGTGATTCCTCCATGGTAACATAGCTGCCCGAGGTCGCAAAGTTAGCAAGTACAAGAAATTTGAAAATTGTACGTAATTTCACATTAGTGCTTATGGTCGATCCCGTTTCTCGGCTTCAGAGCCACTTTCTTGACTGTATTTTGAGTTAAACAGTTGGTGCTACTTCAGTTCTAGCCTAAAAAGTCAAATCTTGTGTGATTCCTCCATGGTAACATAGCTGCCCGAGGTCGCAAAGTTAGCAAGTACAAGAAATTTGAAAATTGTACGTAATTTCACATTAGTGCTTATGGTCGATCCCGTTTCTCGGCTTCAGAGCCACTTTCTTGACTGTATTTTGAGTTAAACAGTTGGTGCTACTTCAGTTCTAGCCTAAAAAGTCAAATCTTGTGTGATTCCTCCATGGTAACATAGCTGCCCGAGGTCGCAAAGTTAGCAAGTACAAGAAATTTGAAAATTGCATGTAATTTCACGGTAGTGCTTATGGTCGATCCCGTTTCTCGGCTTCAGAGCCACTTTCTTGACTGTATTTTGAGTTAAACAGTTGGTGCTACTTCAGTTCTAGCCTAAAAAGTCAAATCTTGTGCGATTCCTCCATGGTAACATAGCTGCCCGAGGTCGCAAAGTTAGCAAGTACAAGAAATTTGAAAATTGTACGTAATTTCACATTAGTGCTTATGGTCGATCCCGTTTCTCGGCTTCAGAGCCACTTTCTTGACTGTATTTTGAGTTAAACAGTTGGTGCTACTTCAGTTCTAGCCTAAAAAGTCAAATCTTGTGTGGTTCCTCCATGGTAACATAGCTGCCCGAGGTCGCAAAGTTAGCAAGTACAAGAAATTTGAAAATTGTACGTAATTTCACATTAGTGCTTATGGTCGATCCCGTTTCTCGGCTTCAGAGCCACTTTCTTGACTGTATTTTGAGTTAAACAGTTGGTGCTACTTCAGTTCTAGCCTAAAAAGTCAAATCTTGTGTGATTCCTCCATGGTAACATAGCTGCCCGAGGTCGCAAAGTTAGCAAGTACAAGAAATTTGAAAATTGCATGTAATTTCACGGTAGTGCTTATGGTCGATCCCGTTTCTCGGCTTCAGAGCCACTTTCTTGACTGTATTTTGAGTTAAACAGTTGGTGCTACTTCAGTTCTAGCCTAAAAAGTCAAATCTTGTGTGATTCCTCCATGGTAACATAGCTGCCCGAGGTCGCAAAGTTAGCAAGTACAAGAAATTTGAAAATTGTACGTAATTTCACATTAGTGCTTATGGTCGATCCCGTTTCTCGGCTTCAGAGCCACTTTCTTGACTGTATTTTGAGTTAAACAGTTGGTGCTACTTCAGTTCTAGCCTAAAAAGTCAAATCTTGTGTGATTCCTCCATGGTAACATAGCTGCCCGAGGTCGCAAAGTTAGCAAATACAAGAAATTTGAAAATTGTACGTAATTTCACATTAGTGCTTATGGTCGATCCCGTTTCTCGGCTTCAGAGCCACTTTCTTGACTGTATTTTGAGTTAAACAGTTGGTGCTACTTCAGTTCTAGCCTAAAAAGTCAAATCTTGTGTGGTTCCTCCATGGTAACATAGCTGCCCGAGGTCGCAAAGTTAGCAAGTACAAGAAATTTGAAAATTGTACGTAATTTCACATTAGTGCTTATGGTCGATCCCGTTTCTCGGCTTCAGAGCCACTTTCTTGACTATATTTTGAGTTAAACGGTTGATGCTACTTCAGTTCTAGCCTAAAAAGTCAAATCTTGTGTGATTCCTCCATGGTAACATAGCTGCCCGAGGTCGCAAAGTTAGCAAGTACAAGAAATTTGAAAATTGTACGTAATTTCACATTAGTGCTTATGGTCGATCCCGTTTCTCGGCTTCAGAGCCACTTTCTTGACTGTATTTTGAGTTAAACAGTTGGTGCTACTTCAGTTCTAGCCTAAAAAGTCAAATCTTGTGTGATTCCTCCATGGTAACATAGCTGCCCGAGGTCGCAAAGTTAGCAAGTACAAGAAATTTGAAAATTGCATATAATTTCACGGTAGTGCTTATGGTCGATCCCGTTTCTCGGCTTCAGAGCCACTTTCTTGACTGTATTTTGAGTTAAACAGTTGGTGCTACTTCAGTTCTAGCCTAAAAAGTCAAATCTTGTGTGATTCCTCCATGGTAACATAGCTGCCCGAGGTCGCAAAGTTAGCAAGTACAAGAAATTTGAAAATTGTACGTAATTTCACATTAGTGCTTATGGTCGATCCCGTTTCTCGGCTTCAGAGCCACTTTCTTGACTGTATTTTGAGTTAAACAGTTGGTGCTACTTCAGTTCTAGCCTAAAAAGTCAAATCTTGTGTGATTCCTCCATGGTAACATAGCTGCCCGAGGTCGCAAAGTTAGCAAGTACAAGAAATTTGAAAATTGCATGTACATAATTTCACGGTAGTGCTTATGGTCGATCCCGTTTCTCGGCTTCAGAGCCACTTTCTTGACTATATTTTGAGTTAAACGGTTGATGCTACTTCAGTTCTAGCCTAAAAAGTCAAATCTTGTGTGATTCCTCCATGGTAACATAGCTGCCCGAGGTCGCAAAGTTAGCAAGTACAAGAAATTTGAAAATTGTACGTAATTTCACATTAGTGCTTATGGTCGATCCCGTTTCTCGGCTTCAGAGCCACTTTCTTGACTGTATTTTGAGTTAAACAGTTGGTGCTACTTCAGTTCTAGCCTAAAAAGTCAAATCTTGTGTGGTTCCTCCATGGTAACATAGCTGCCCGAGGTCGCAAAGTTAGCAAGTACAAGAAATTTGAAAATTGTACGTAATTTCACATTAGTGCTTATGGTCGATCCCGTTTCTCGGCTTCAGAGCCACTTTCTTGACTATATTTTGAGTTAAACGGTTGATGCTACTTCAGTTCTAGCCTAAAAAGTCAAATCTTGTGTGATTCCTCCATGGTAACATAGCTGCCCGAGGTCGCAAAGTTAGCAAGTACAAGAAATTTGAAAATTGTACGTAATTTCACATTAGTGCTTATGGTCGATCCCGTTTCTCGGCTTCAGAGCCACTTTCTTGACTGTATTTTGAGTTAAACAGTTGGTGCTACTTCAGTTCTAGCCTAAAAAGTCAAATCTTGTGTGATTCCTCCATGGTAACATAGCTGCCCGAGGTCGCAAAGTTAGCAAGTACAAGAAATTTGAAAATTGCATATAATTTCACGGTAGTGCTTATGGTCGATCCCGTTTCTCGGCTTCAGAGCCACTTTCTTGACTGTATTTTGAGTTAAACAGTTGGTGCTACTTCAGTTCTAGCCTAAAAAGTCAAATCTTGTGTGATTCCTCCATGGTAACATAGCTGCCCGAGGTCGCAAAGTTAGCAAGTACAAGAAATTTGAAAATTGTACGTAATTTCACATTAGTGCTTATGGTCGATCCCGTTTCTCGGCTTCAGAGCCACTTTCTTGACTGTATTTTGAGTTAAACAGTTGGTGCTACTTCAGTTCTAGCCTAAAAAGTCAAATCTTGTGTGATTCCTCCATGGTAACATAGCTGCCCGAGGTCGCAAAGTTAGCAAGTACAAGAAATTTGAAAATTGCATGTATGTAATTTCACGGTAGTGCTTATGGTCGATCCCGTTTCTCGGCTTCAGAGCCACTTTCTTGACTGTATTTTGAGTTAAACAGTTGGTGCTACTTCAGTTCTAGCCTAAAAAGTCAAATCTTGTGTGATTCCTCCATGGTAACATAGCTGCCCGAGGTCGCAAAGTTAGCAAGTACAAGAAATTTGAAAATTGTACGTAATTTCACATTAGTGCTTATGGTCGATCCCGTTTCTCGGCTTCAGAGCCACTTTCTTGACTGTATTTTGAGTTAAACAGTTGGTGCTACTACAGTTCTAGCCTAAAAAGTCAAATCTTGTGTGATTCCTCCATGGTAACATAGCTGCCCGAGGTCGCAAAGTTAGCAAGTACAAGAAATTTGAAAATTGTACGTAATTTCACATTAGTGCTTATGGTCGATCCCGTTTCTCGGCTTCAGAGCCACTTTCTTGACTGTATTTTGAGTTAAACAGTTGGTGCTACTTCAGTTCTAGCCTAAAAAGTCAAATCTTGTGTGATTCCTCCATGGTAACATAGCTGCCCGAGGTCGCAAAGTTTGCAAGTACAAGAAATTTGAAAATTGTACGTAATTTCACATTAGTGCTTATGGTCGATCCCGTTTCTCGGCTTCAGAGCCACTTTCTTGACTGTATTTTGAGTTAAACAGTTGGTGCTACTTCAGTTCTAGCCTAAAAAGTCAAATCTTGTGTGATTCCTCCATGGTAACATAGCTGCCCGAGGTCGCAAAGTTAGCAAGTACAAGAAATTTGAAAATTGTACGTAATTTCACATTAGTGCTTATGGTCGATCCCGTTTCTCGGCTTCAGAGCCACTTTCTTGACTGTATTTTGAGGTAAACAGTTGGTGCTACTTCAGTTCTAGCCTAAAAAGTCAAATCTTGTGTGATTCCTCCATGGTAACATAGCTGCCCGAGGTCGCAAAGTTAGCAAGTACAAGAAATTTGAAAATTGTACGTAATTTCACATTAGTGCTTATGGTCGATCCCGTTTCTCGGCTTCAGAGCCACTTTCTTGACTGTATTTTGAGTTAAACAGTTGGTGCTACTTCAGTTCTAGCCTAAAAAGTCAAATCTTGTGTGATTCCTCCATGGTAACATAGCTGCCCGAGGTCGCAAAGTTAGCAAGTACAAGAAATTTGAAAATTGCATGTAATTTCACGGTAGTGCTTATGGTCGATCCCGTTTCTCGGCTTCAGAGCCACTTTCTTGACTGTATTTTGAGTTAAACAGTTGGTGCTACTTCAGTTCTAGCCTAAAAAGTCAAATCTTGTGTGATTCCTTCATGGTAACATAGCTGCCCGAGGTCGCAAAGTTAGCAAGTACAAGAAATTTGAAAATTGTACGTAATTTCACATTAGTGCTTATGGTCGATCCCGTTTCTCGGCTTCAGAGCCACTTTCTTGACTGTATTTTGAGTTAAACAGTTGGTGCTACTTCAGTTCTAGCCTAAAAAGTCAAATCTTGTGTGATTCCTCCATGGTAACATAGCTGCCCGAGGTCGCAAAGTTAGCAAGTACAAGAAATTTGAAAATTGTACGTAATTTCACATTAGTGCTTATGGTCGATCCCGTTTCTCGGCTTCAGAGCCACTTTCTTGACTGTATTTTAAGTTAAACAGTTGGTGCTACTTCAGTTCTAGCCTAAAAAGTCAAATCTTGTGTGATTCCTCCATGGTAACATAGCTGCCCGAGGTCGCAAAGTTAGCAAGTACAAGAAATTTGAAAATTGTACGTAATTTCACATTAGTGCTTATGGTCGATCCCGTTTCTCGGCTTCAGAGCCACTTTCTTGACTGTATTTTGAGTTAAACAGTTGGTGCTACTTCAGTTCTAGCCTAAAAAGTCAAATCTTGTGTGATTCCTCCATGGTAACATAGCTGCCCGAGGTCGCAAAGTTAGCAAGTACAAGAAATTTGAAAATTGCATGTAATTTCACGGTAGTGCTTATGGTCGATCCCGTTTCTCGGCTTCAGAGCCACTTTCTTGACTGTATTTTGAGTTAAACAGTTGGTGCTACTTCAGTTCTAGCCTAAAAAGTCAAATCTTGTGTGATTCCTCCATGGTAACATAGCTGCCCGAGGTCGCAAAGTTAGCAAGTACAAGAAATTTGAAAATTGTACGTAATTTCACATTAGTGCTTATGGTCGATCCCGTTTCTCGGCTTCAGAGCCACTTTCTTGACTGTATTTTGAGTTAAACAGTTGGTGCTACTTCAGTTCTAGCCTAAAAAGTCAAATCTTGTGTGATTCCTCCATGGTAACATAGCTGCCCGAGGTCGCAAAGTGAGCAAGTACAAGAAATTTGAAAATTGTACGTAATTTCACATTAGTGCTTATGGTCGATCCCGTTTCTCGGCTTCAGAGCCACTTTCTTGACTGTATTTTGAGTTAAACAGTTGGTGCTACTTCAGTTCTAGCCTAAAAAGTCAAATCTTGTGTGATTCCTCCATGGTAACATAGCTGCCCGAGGTCGCAAAGTTAGCAAGTACAAGAAATTTGAAAATTGCATGTAATTTCACGGTAGTGCTTATGGTCGATCCCGTTTCTCGGCTTCAGAGCCACTTTCTTGACTGTATTTTGAGTTAAACAGTTGGTGCTACTTCAGTTCTAGCCTAAAAAGTCAAATCTTGTGTGATTCCTCCATGGTAACATAGCTGCCCGAGGTCGCAAAGTTAGCAAGTACAAGAAATTTGAAAATTGTACGTAATTTCACATTAGTGCTTATGGTCGATCCCGTTTCTCGGCTTCAGAGCCACTTTCTTGACTGTATTTTGAGTTAAACAGTTGGTGCTACTTCAGTTCTAGCCTAAAAAGTCAAATCTTGTGTGATTCCTCCATGGTAACATAGCTGCCCGAGGTCGCAAAGTTAGCAAGTACAAGAAATTTGAAAATTGTACGTAATTTCACATTAGTGCTTATGGTCGATCCCGTTTCTCGGCTTCAGAGCCACTTTCTTGACTGTATTTTGAGTTAAACAGTTGGTGCTACTTCAGTTCTAGCCTAAAAAGTCAAATCTTGTGCGATTCCTCCATGGTAACATAGCTGCCCGAGGTCGCAAAGTTAGCAAGTACAAGAAATTTGAAAATTGTACGTAATTTCACATTAGTGCTTATGGTCGATCCCGTTTCTCGGCTTCAGAGCCACTTTCTTGACTGTATTTTGAGTTAAACAGTTGGTGCTACTTCAGTTCTAGCCTAAAAAGTCAAATCTTGTGTGGTTCCTCCATGGTAACATAGCTGCCCGAGGTCGCAAAGTTAGCAAGTACAAGAAATTTGAAAATTGTACGTAATTTCACATTAGTGCTTATGGTCGATCCCGTTTCTCGGCTTCAGAGCCACTTTCTTGACTGTATTTTGAGTTAAACAGTTGGTGCTACTTCAGTTCTAGCCTAAAAAGTCAAATCTTGTGTGATTCCTCCATGGTAACATAGCTGCCCGAGGTCGCAAAGTTAGCAAGTACAAGAAATTTGAAAATTGCATGTAATTTCACGGTAGTGCTTATGGTCGATCCCGTTTCTCGGCTTCAGAGCCACTTTCTTGACTGTATTTTGAGTTAAAACAGTTGGTGCTACTTCAGTTCTAGCCTAAAAAAGTCAAATCTTGTGTGATTCCTCCATGGTAACATAGCTGCCCGAGGTCGCAAAGTTAGCAAGTACAAGAAATTTGAAAATTGTACGTAATTTCACATTAGTGCTTATGGTCGATCCCGTTTCTCGGCTTCAGAGCCACTTTCTTGACTGTATTTTGAGTTAAACAGTTGGTGCTACTTCAGTTCTAGCCTAAAAAGTCAAATCTTGTGTGATTCCTCCATGGTAACATAGCTGCCCGAGGTCGCAAAGTTAGCAAATACAAGAAATTTGAAAATTGTACGTAATTTCACATTAGTGCTTATGGTCGATCCCGTTTCTCGGCTTCAGAGCCACTTTCTTGACTGTATTTTGAGGTTAAGCAGTTGGTGCTACTTCAGTTCTAGCCTAAAAAGTCAAATCTTGTGTGGTTCCTCCATGGTAACATAGCTGCCCGAGGTCGCAAAGTTAGCAAGTACAAGAAATTTGAAAATTGTACGTAATTTCACATTAGTGCTTATGGTCGATCCCGTTTCTCGGCTTCAGAGCCACTTTCTTGACTGTATTTTGAGTTAAACAGTTGGTGCTACTTCAGTTCTAGCCTAAAAAGTCAAATCTTGTGTGATTCCTCCATGGTAACATAGCTGCCCGAGGTCGCAAAGTTAGCAAGTACAAGAAATTTGAAAATTGCATATAATTTCACGTAGTGCTTATGGTCGATCCCGTTTCTCGGCTTCAGAGCCACTTTCTTGACTGTATTTTGAGTTAAACAGTTGGTGCTACTTCAGTTCTAGCCTAAAAAGTCAAATCTTGTGTGATTCCTCCATGGTAACATAGCTGCCCGAGGTCGCAAAGTTAGCAAGTACAAGAAATTTGAAAATTGTACGTAATTTCACATTAGTGCTTATGGTCGATCCGTTTCTCGGCTTCAGAGCCACTTTCTTGACTGTATTTTGAGTTAAACAGTTGGTGCTACTTCAGTTCTAGCCTAAAAGTCAAATCTTGTGTGATTCCTCCATGGTAACATAGCTGCCCGAGGTCGCAAAGTTAGCAAGTACAAGAAATTTGAAAATTGCATGTAATTTCACGTAGTGCTTATGGTCGATCCCGTTTCTCGGCTTCAGAGCCACTTTCTTGACTGTATTTTGAGTTAAACAGTTGGTGCTACTTCAGTTCTAGCCTAAAAAGTCAAATCTTGTGTGATTCCTCCATGGTAACATAGCTGCCCGAGGTCGCAAAGTTAGCAAGTACAAGAAATTTGAAAATTGTACGTAATTTCACATTAGTGCTTATGGTCGATCCCGTTTCTCGGCTTCAGAGCCACTTTCTTGACTGTATTTTGAGTTAAACAGTTGGTGCTACTACAGTTCTAGCCTAAAAAGTCAAATCTTGTGTGATTCCTCCATGGTAACATAGCTGCCCGAGGTCGCAAAGTTAGCAAGTACAAGAAATTTGAAAATTGTACGTAATTTCACATTAGTGCTTATGGTCGATCCCGTTTCTCGGCTTCAGAGCCACTTTCTTGACTGTATTTTGAGTTAAACAGTTGGTGCTACTTCAGTTCTAGCCTAAAAAGTCAAATCTTGTGTGATTCCTCCATGGTAACATAGCTGCCCGAGGTCGCAAAGTTAGCAAGTACAAGAAATTTGAAAATTGTACGTAATTTCACATTAGTGCTTATGGTCGATCCCGTTTCTCGGCTTCAGAGCCACTTTCTTGACTGTATTTTGAGTTAAACAGTTGGTGCTACTTCAGTTCTAGCCTAAAAAGTCAAATCTTGTGCGATTCCTCCATGGTAACATAGCTGCCCGAGGTCGCAAAGTTAGCAAGTACAAGAAATTTGAAAATTGTACGTAATTTCACATTAGTGCTTATGGTCGATCCCGTTTCTCGGCTTCAGAGCCACTTTCTTGACTGTATTTTGAGTTAAACAGTTGGTGCTACTTCAGTTCTAGCCTAAAAAGTCAAATCTTGTGTGGTTCCTCCATGGTAACATAGCTGCCCGAGGTCGCAAAGTTAGCAAGTACAAGAAATTTGAAAATTGTACGTAATTTCACATTAGTGCTTATGGTCGATCCCGTTTCTCGGCTTCAGAGCCACTTTCTTGACTGTATTTTGAGTTAAACAGTTGGTGCTACTTCAGTTCTAGCCTAAAAAGTCAAATCTTGTGTGATTCCTCCATGGTAACATAGCTGCCCGAGGTCGCAAAGTTAGCAAGTACAAGAAATTTGAAAATTGCATGTAATTTCACGGTAGTGCTTATGGTCGATCCCGTTTCTCGGCTTCAGAGCCACTTTCTTGACTGTATTTTGAGTTAAACAGTTGGTGCTACTTCAGTTCTAGCCTAAAAAGTCAAATCTTGTGTGATTCCTCCATGGTAACATAGCTGCCCGAGGTCGCAAAGTTAGCAAGTACAAGAAATTTGAAAATTGTACGTAATTTCACATTAGTGCTTATGGTCGATCCCGTTTCTCGGCTTCAGAGCCACTTTCTTGACTGTATTTTGAGTTAAACAGTTGGTGCTACTTCAGTTCTAGCCTAAAAAGTCAAATCTTGTGTGATTCCTCCATGGTAACATAGCTGCCCGAGGTCGCAAAGTTAGCAAGTACAAGAAATTTGAAAATTGTACGTAATTTCACATTAGTGCTTATGGTCGATCCCGTTTCTCGGCTTCAGAGCCACTTTCTTGACTGTATTTTGAGTTAAACAGTTGGTGCTACTTCAGTTCTAGCCTAAAAAGTCAAATCTTGGTGGTTCCTCCATGGTAACATAGCTGCCCGAGGTCGCAAAGTTAGCAAGTACAAGAAATTTGAAAATTGTACGTAATTTCACATTAGTGCTTATGGTCGATCCCGTTTCTCGGCTTCAGAGCCACTTTCTTGACTTATTTTGAGTTAAACGGTTGATGCTACTTCAGTTCTAGCCTAAAAAGTCAAATCTTGTGTGATTCCTCCATGGTAACATAGCTGCCCGAGGTCGCAAAGTTAGCAAGTACAAGAAATTTGAAAATTGTACGTAATTTCACATTAGTGCTTATGGTCGATCCCGTTTCTCGGCTTCAGAGCCACTTTCTTGACTGTATTTTGAGTTAAACAGTTGGTGCTACTTCAGTTCTAGCCTAAAAAGTCAAATCTTGTGTGATTCCTCCATGGTAACATAGCTGCCCGAGGTCGCAAAGTTAGCAAGTACAAGAAATTTGAAAATTGCATAGTAATTTCACGGTAGTGCTTATGGTCGATCCCGTTTCTCGGCTTCAGAGCCACTTTCTTGACTGTATTTTGAGTTAAACAGTTGGTGCTACTTCAGTTCTAGCCTAAAAAGTCAAATCTTGTGTGATTCCTCCATGGTAACATAGCTGCCCGAGGTCGCAAAGTTAGCAAGTACAAGAAATTTGAAAATTGTACGTAATTTCACATTAGTGCTTATGGTCGATCCCGTTTCTCGGCTTCAGAGCCACTTTCTTGACTGTATTTGAGTTAAACAGTTGGTGCTACTTCAGTTCTAGCCTAAAAGTCAAATCTTGTGTGATTCCTCCATGGTAACATAGCTGCCCGAGGTCGCAAAGTTAGCAAGTACAAGAAATTTGAAAATTGTACGTAATTTCACGGTAGTGCTTATGGTCGATCCCGTTTCTCGGCTTCAGAGCCACTTTCTTGACTGTATTTTGAGTTAAACAGTTGGTGCTACTTCAGTTCTAGCCTAAAAAGTCAAATCTTGTGTGATTCCTCCATGGTAACATAGCTGCCCGAGGTCGCAAAGTTAGCAAGTACAAGAAATTTGAAAATTGTACGTAATTTCACATTAGTGCTTATGATCGATCCCGTTTCTCGGCTTCAGAGCCACTTTCTTGACTGTATTTTGAGTTAAAAGTTGGTGCTACTTCAGTTCTAGCCTAAAAAGTCAAATCTTGTGTGATTCCTCCATGGTAACATAGCTGCCCGAGGTCGCAAAGTTAGCAAGTACAAGAAATTTGAAAATTGTACGTAATTTCACATTAGTGCTTATGGTCGATCCCGTTTCTCGGCTTCAGAGCCACTTTCTTGACTGTATTTTGAGTTAAACAGTTGGTGCTACTTCAGTTCTAGCCTAAAAAGTCAAATCTTGTGTGATTCCTCCATGGTAACATAGCTGCCCGAGGTCGCAAAGTTAGCAAGTACAAGAAATTTGAAAATTGTACGTAATTTCACATTAGTGCTTATGGTCGATCCCGTTTCTCGGCTTCAGAGCCACTTTCTTGACTGTATTTTGAGTTAAACAGTTGGTGCTACTTCAGTTCTAGCCTAAAAAGTCAAATCTTGTGTGGTTCCTCCATGGTAACATAGCTGCCCGAGGTCGCAAAGTTAGCAAGTACAAGAAATTTGAAAATTGTACGTAATTTCACATTAGTGCTTATGGTCGATCCCGTTTCTCGGCTTCAGAGCCACTTTCTTGACTGTATTTTGAGTTAAACAGTTGGTGCTACTTCAGTTCTAGCCTAAAAAGTCAAATCTTGTGTGATTCCTCCATGGTAACATAGCTGCCCGAGGTCGCAAAGTTAGCAAGTACAAGAAATTTGAAAATTGTACGTAATTTCACATTAGTGCTTATGGTCGATCCCGTTTCTCGGCTTCAGAGCCACTTTCTTGACTGTATTTTGAGTTAAACAGTTGGTGCTACTTCAGTTCTAGCCTAAAAAGTCAAATCTTGTGTGATTCCTCATGGTAACATAGCTGCCCGAGGTCGCAAAGTTAGCAAGTACAAGAAATTTGAAAATTGCATGTAATTTCACGGTAGTGCTTATGGTCGATCCCGTTTCTCGGCTTCAGAGCTACTTTCTTGACTGTATTTTGAATTAAACAGTTGGTGCTACTTCAGTTCTAGCCTTAAAAGTAAAATCTTGTGTGATTCCTCCATGGTAACATAGCTGCCCGAGGTCGCAAAGTTAGCAAGTACAAGAAATTTGAAAATTGTCAAGTAATTTCACAGTAGTGCTTATGGTCGATCCGTTTCTCGGCTTCAGAGCCACTTTCTTGACTGTATTTTGAGTTAAACAGTTGGTGCTACTCAGTTCTAGCCTAAAAAGTCAAATCTTGTGTGGGTCCTCCATGGTAACATAGCTGCCCGAGGTCGCAAAGTTAGCAAGTACAAGAAATTTGAAAATTGTACGTAATTTCACATTAGTGCTTATGGTCGATCCCGTTTCTCGGCTTCAGAGCCACTTTCTTGACTGTATTTTGAGTTAAACAGTTGGTGCTACTTCAGTTCTAGCCTAAAAAGTCAAATCTTGTGTGATTCCTCCATGGTAACATAGCTGCCCGAGGTCGCAAAGTTAGCAAGTACAAGAAATTTGAAAATTGTACGTAATTTCACATTAGTGCTTATGGTCGATCCCGTTTCTCGGCTTCAGAGCCACTTTCTTGACTGTATTTTGAGTTAAACAGTTGGTGCTACTTCAGTTCTAGCCTAAAAAGTCAAATCTTGTGTGATTCCTCCATGGTAACATAGCTGCCCGAGGTCGCAAAGTTAGCAAGTACAAGAAATTTGAAAATTGCATGTAATTTCACGGTAGTGCTTATGGTCGATCCAGTTTCTCGGCTTCAGAGCCACCTTTCTTGACTGTATTTTGAGTTAAACAGTTGGTGCTACTTCAGTTCTAGCTTAAAAAGTCAAATCTTGTGTGATTCCTCCATGGTAACAATAGCTTGCCCGAGGTCGCAAAGTTAGCAAGTACAAGAAATTTGAAAATTGTACGTAATTTCACATTAGTGCTTATGGTCGATCCCGTTTCTCGGCTTCAGAGCC
>CATQJT010000080.1:0-137000 GCA_958301585.1 Merodon equestris
GCACAGTAGTGCTTATGGTCGATGCCGTTTCTCGGCTTCAGAGCTACTTTCTTGACTGTATTTTGAGTTAAGCAGTTGGCGCGACTGCAGTTCTAGCCTTAAAAGTAAAATGTTGTGTGATTCCTCCATGGTAACATAGCTGCCCGAGGTCGCTAAGTTAGCAAGTACAAGAAATTTGAAAATTGTACGCGATTGCACAGTAGTGCTTATGGTCGATCCCGTTTCTCAGCTTCAGAGCTACTTTCTTGAGTGTATTTTGAGTTAAGCAGTTGGCGCGACTCCAGTTCTAGCCTTAAAAGTCAAATCTTGCGTGATTCCTCCATGGTAACATAGCTGCCCGAGGTCGCAAAGTTAGCAAGTACAAGAAATTTGAAAATTGTACGTAATTGCACAGTAGTGCTTATGGTCGATGCCGTTTCTCGGCTTCAGAGCTACTTTCTTGACTGTATTTTGAGTTAAGCAGTTGGCGCGACTCCAGTTCTAGCCTATAAAGTCAAATCTTGTGTGATTCCTCCATGGAAACATAGCTGCCCGAGGTCGCAAAGTTAGCAAGTACAAGAAATTTGAAAATTGTACGTAATTGCACAGTAGTGCTTATGGTCGATCCCGTTTCTCAGCTTCAGAGCTACTTTCTTGACTGTATTTTGAGTTAAGCAGTTGGCGCGACTCCAGTTCTAGCCTTAAAAGTCAAATCTTGTGTGATTCCTCCATGGTAACATAGCTGCCCGAGGTCGCAAAGTTAGCAAGTACAAGAAATTTGAAAATTGTACGTAATTGCACAGTAGTGCTTATGGTCGATGCCGTTTCTCGGCTTCAGAGCTACTTTCTTGACTGTATTTTGAGTTAAGCAGTTGGCGCGACTCCAGTTCTAGCCTTAAAAGTCAAATGTTGTGTGATTCCTCCATGGTAACATAGCTGCCCGAGGTCGCAAAGTTAGCAAGTACAAGAAATTTGAAAATTGTACGTAATTGCACAGTAGTGCTTATGGTCGATGCCGTTTCTCGGCTTCAGAGCTACTTTCTTGACTGTATTTTGAGTTAAACAGTTGGCGCGACTCCAGTTCTAGCCTTAAAAGTCAAATGTTGTGTGATTCCTCGATGGTAACATAGCTGCCCGAGGTCGCAAAGTTAGCAAGTACAAGAAATTTGAAAATTGTACGTAATTGCACAGTAGTGCTTATGGTCGATGCCGTTTCTCTTCTTCAGAGCTACTTTCTTGACTGTATTTTGAGTTAAGCAGTTGGCGCCACTTCAGTTCTAGCCTATAAAGTCAAATCTTGTGTGATTCCTCCATGGTAACATAGCTGCCCGAGGTCGCAAAGTTAGCAAGTACAAGAAATTTGAAAATTGTACGTAATTGCACAGTAGTGCTTATGGTCGATGCCGTTTCTCGGCTTCAGAGCTACTTTCTTGAGTGTATTTTGAGTTAAGCAGTTGGCGCGACTCCAGTTCTAGCCTATAAAGTCAAATGTTGTGTGATTCCTCGATGGTAACATAGCTGCCCGAGGTCGCAAAGTTAGCAAGTACAAGAAATTTGAAAATTGTACGTAATTGCACAGTAGTGCTTATGGTCGATGCCGTTTCTCGGCTTCAGAGCTACTTTCTTGACTGTATTTTGAGTTAAGCAGTTGGCGCGACTCCAGTTCTAGCCTTAAAAGTCAAATGTTGTGTGATTCCTCCATGGTAACATGGCTGCCCGAGGTCGCAAAGTTAGCAAGTACAAGAAATTTGAAAATTGTACGTAATTGCACAGTAGTGCTTATGGTCGATGCCGTTTCTCGGCTTCAGAGCTACTTTCTTGACTGTATTTTGAGTTAAACAGTTGGCGCGACTTCAGTTCTAGGTTATAAAGTCAAATGTTGTGTGATTCCTCCATGGTAACATAGCTGCCCGAGGTCGCAAAGTTAGCAAGTTCGAGAAATTTGAAAATTGTACGTAATTGCACAGTAGTGCTTATGGTGGATGCCGTTTCTCGGCTTCAGAGCTACTTTCTTGACTGTTTTTTGAGTTAAGCAGTTGGCGCGACTCCAGTTCTAGCCTTAAAAGTCAAATGTTGTGTGATTCCTCCATGGTAACATAGCTGCCCGAGGTCGCAAAGTTAGCAAGTACAAGAAATTTGAAAATTGTACGTAATTGCACAGTAGTGCTTATGGTCGATGCCGTTTCTCGGCTTCATAGCTACTTTCTTGACTGTATTTTGAGTTAAGCAGTTGGCGCGACTCCAGTTCTAGCCTATAAAGTCAAATCTTGTGTGATTCCTCCATGGTAACATAGCTGCCCGAGGTCGCAAAGTTATCAAATCTTGCGTGATTCCTCCATGGTAACATAGCTGCCCGAGGTCGCAAAGTTAGCAAGTACAAGAAATTTGAAAATTGTACGTAATTGCACAGTAGTGCTTATGGTCGATGCCGTTTCTCGGCTTCAGAGCTACTTTCTTGACTGTATTTTGAGTTAAACAGTTGGCGCGACTCCAGTTCTAGCCTTAAAAGTCAAATGTTGTGTGATTCCTCGATGGTAACATAGCTGCCCGAGGTCGCAAAGTTAGCAAGTACAAGAAATTTGAAAATTGTACGTAATTGCACAGTAGTGCTTATGGTCGATGCCGTTTCTCGGCTTCAGAGCTACTTTCTTGACTGTATTTTGAGTTAAGCAGTTGGCGCCACTTCAGTTCTAGCCTATAAAGTCAAATCTTGTGTGATTCCTCCATGGTAACATAGCTGCCCGAGGTCGCAAAGTTAGCAAGTACAAGAAATTTGAAAATTGTACGTAATTGCACAGTAGTGCTTATGGTCGATGCCGTTTCTCGGCTTCAGAGCTACTTTCTTGAGTGTATTTTGAGTTAAGCAGTTGGCGCGACTCCAGTTCTAGCCTTAAAAGTCAAATGTTGTGTGATTCCTGCATGGTAACATAGCTGCCCGAGGTCGCAAAGTTAGCAAGTACAAGAAATTTGAAAATTGTACGTAATTGCTCAGTAGTGCTTATGGTCGATGCCGTTTCTCGGCTTCAGAGCTACTTTCTTGACTGTATTTTGAGTTAAGCAGTTGGCGCGACTCCAGTTCTAGCCTTAAAAGTCAAATGTTGTGTGATTCCTCCATGGTAACATAGCTGCCCGAGGTCGCAAAGTTAGCAAGTACAAGAAATTTGAAAATTGTACGTAATTGCACAGTAGTGCTTATGGTCGATGCCGTTTCTCGGCTTCAGAGCTACTTTCTTGACTGTATTTTGAGTTTAACAGTTGGCGCGACTCCAGTTCTAGCCTTAAAAGTCAAATGTTGTGTGATTCCTCGATGGTAACATAGCTGCCCGAGGTCGCAAAGTTAGCAAGTACAAGAAATTTGAAAATTGTACGTAATTGCACAGTAGTGCTTATGGTCGATGCCGTTTCTCGGCTTCAGAGCTACTTTCTTGACTGTATTTTGAGTTAAGCAGTTGGCGCCACTTCAGTTCTAGCCTATAAAGTCAAATCTTGTGTGATTCCTCCATGGTAACATAGCTGCCCGAGGTCGCAAAGTTAGCAAGTACAAGAAATTTGAAAATTGTATGTAATTGCACAGTAGTGCTTATGGTCGATGCCGTTTCTCGGCTTCAGAGCTACTTTCTTGACTGTATTTTGAGTTAAACAGTTGGCGCGACTTCAGTTCTAGCCTATAAAGTCAAATGTTGTGTGATTCCTCCATGGTAACATAGCTGCCCGAGGTCGCAAAGTTAGCAAGTACAAGAAATTTGAAAATTGTACGTAATTGCACAGTAGTGCTTATGGTCGATGCCGTTTCTCGGCTTCAGAGCTACTTTCTTGACTGTATTTTGAGTTAAGCAGTTGGCGCGACTCCAGTTCTAGCCTTAAAAGTCAAATGTTGTGTGATTCCTCCATGGTAACATAGCTGCCCGAGGTCGCAAAGTTAGCAAGTACAAGAAATTTGAAAATTGTATGTAATTGCACAGTAGTGCTTATGGTCGATGCCGTTTCTCGGCTTCAGAGCTACTTTCTTGACTGTATTTTGAGTTAAACAGTTGGCGCGACTTCAGTTCTAGCCTATAAAGTCAAATGTTGTGTGATTCCTCCATGGTAACATAGCTGCCCGAGGTCGCAAAGTTAGCAAGTTCGAGAAATTTGAAAATTGTACGTAATTGCACAGTAGTGCTTATGGTCGATGCCGTTTCTCGGCTTCAGAGCTACTTTCTTGACTGTATTTTGAGTTAAACAATTGGCGCGACTTCAGTTCTAGCCTTAAAAGTAAAATGTTGTGTGATTCCTCCATGGTAACATAGCTGCCCGAGGTCGCAAAGTTAGCAAGTACAAGAAATTTGAAAATTGCACGTAATTGCACAGTAGTGCTTATGGTCGATGCCGTTTCTCGGCTTCAGAGCTACTTTCTTGACTGTTTTTTGAGTTAAACAGTTGGCGCGACTTCAGTTCTAGCCTATAAAGTAAAATGTTGTGTGATTCCTCGATGGTAACATGGCTGCCCGAGGTCGCAAATTTAGCAAGTACAAGAAATTTGAAAATTGTACGTAATTGGACAGTAGTGCTTATGGTCGATCCCGTTTCTCAGCTTCAGAGCTACTTTCTTGAGTGTATTTTGAGTTAAGCAGTTGGCGCGACTCCAGTTCTAGCCTTAAAAGTCAAATGTTGTGTGATTCCTCCATGGTAACATAGCTGCCCGAGGTCGCAAAGTTAGCAAGTACAAGAAATTTGAAAATTGTACGTAATTGCACAGTAGTGCTTATGGTCGATGCCGTTTCTCGGCTTCAGAGCTACTTTCTTGACTGTATTTTGAGTTAAGCAGTTGGCGCCACTTCAGTTCTAGCCTATAAAGTTAAATCTTGTGTGATTCCTCCATGGTAACATAGCTGCCCGAGGTCGCTAAGTTAGCAAGTACAAGAAATTTGAAAATTGTACGCGATTGCACAGTAGTGCTTATGGTCGATCCCGTTTCTCAGCTTCAGAGCTACTTTCTTGAGTGTATTTTGAGTTAAGCAGTTGGCGAGACTCCAGTTCTAGCCTTAAAAGTCAAATCTTGCGTGATTCCTCCATGGTAACATAGCTGCCCGAGGTCGCAAAGTTAGCAAGTACAAGAAATTTGAAAATTGTACGTAATTGCACAGTAGTGCTTATGGTCGATGCCGTTTCTCGGCTTCATAGCTACTTTCTTGACTGTATTTTGAGTTAAGCAGTTGGCGCGACTCCAGTTCTAGCCTATAAAGTCAAATCTTGTGTGATTCCTCCATGGTAACATGGCCCGAGGTCGCAAAGTTAGCAAGTACAAGAAATTTGAAAATTGTACGTAATTGCACAGTAGTGCTTATGGTCGATCCCGTTTCTCAGCTTCAGAGCTACTTTCTTGACTGTATTTTGAGTTAAGCAGTTGGCGCGACTCCAGTTCTAGCCTTAAAAGTCAAATGTTGTGTGATTCCTCGATGGTAACATAGCTGCCCGAGGTCGCAAAGTTAGCAAGTACAAGAAATTTGAAAATTGTACGTAATTGCACAGTAGTGCTTATGGTCGATGCCGTTTCTCGGCTTCAGAGCTACTTTCTTGACTGTATTTTGAGTTAAGCAGTTGGCGCCACTTCAGTTCTAGCCTATAAAGTCAAATCTTGTGTGATTCCTCCATGGTAACATAGCTGCCCGAGGTCGCAAAGTTAGCAAGTACAAGAAATTTGAAAATTGTACGTAATTGCACAGTAGTGCTTATGGTCGATGCCGTTTCTCGGCTTCAGAGCTACTTTCTTGAGTGTATTTTGAGTTAAGCAGTTGGCGCGACTCCAGTTCTAGCCTTAAAAGTCAAATGTTGTGTGATTCCTGCGTGGTAACATAGCTGCCCGAGGTCGCAAAGTTAGCAAGTACAAGAAATTTGAACATTGTACGTAATTGCACAGTAGTGCTTATGGTCGATGCCGTTTCTCGGCTTCAGAGCTACTTTCTTGACTGTATTTTGAGTTAAGCAGTTGGCGCGACTCCAGTTCTAGCCTTAAAAGTCAAATGTTGTGTGATTCCTCCATGGTAACATAGCTGCCCGAGGTCGCAAAGTTAGCAAGTACAAGAAATTTGAAAATTCTACGTAATTGCACAGTAGTGCTTATGGTCGATGCCGTTTCTCGGCTTCAGAGCTACTTTCTTGACTGTATTTTGAGTTAAACAGTTGGCGCGACTCCAGTTCTAGCCTTAAAAGTCAAATGTTGTGTGATTCCTCGATGGTAACATAGCTGCCCGAGGTCGCAAAGTTAGCAAGTACAAGAAATTTGAAAATTGTACGTAATTGCACAGTAGTGCTTATGGTCGATGCCGTTTCTCGGCTTCAGAGCTACTTTCTTGACTGTATTTTGAGTTAAGCAGTTGGCGCGACTCCAGTTCTAGCCTATAAAGTCAAATCTTGTGTGATTCCTCCATGGTAACATAGCTGCCCGAGGTCGCAAAGTTAGCAAGTACAAGAAATTTGAAAATTGTACGTAATTGCACAGTAGTGCTTATGGTCGATGCCGTTTCTCGGCTTCAGAGCTACTTTCTTGACTGTATTTTGAGTTAAGCAGTTGGCGCGACTGCAGTTCTAGCCTTAAAATTAAAATGTTGTGTGATTCCTCCATGGTAACATAGCTGCCCGAGGTCGCTAAGTTAGCAAGTACAAGAAATTTGAAAATTGTACGCGATTGCACAGTAGTGCTTATGGTCGATCCCGTTTATCAGCTTCAGAGCTACTCTCTTGAGTGTATTTTGAGTTAAGCAGTTGGCGCGACTCCAGTTCTAGCCTTAAAAGTCAAATCTCGCGTGATTCCTCCATGGTAACATAGCTGCCCGAGGTCGCAAAGTTAGCAAGTACAAGAAATTTGAAAATTGTACGTAATTGCACAGTAGTGCTTATGGTCGATGCCGTTTCTCGGCTTCAGAGCTACTTTCTTGACTGTATTTTGAGTTAAACAGTTGGCGCGACTTCAGTTCTAGCCTATAAAGTCAAATGTTGTGTGATTCCTCCATGGTAACATAGCTGCCCGAGGTCGCAAAGTTAGCAAGTTCGAGAAATTTGAAAATTGTACGTAATTGCACAGTAGTGCTTATGGTCGATGCCGTTTCTCGGCTTCAGAGCTACTTTTTTGACTGTATTTTGAGTTAAACAGTTGGCGCGACTTCAGTTCTAGCCTTAAAAGTAAAATGTTGTGTGATTCCTCCATGGTAACATAGCTGCCCGAGGTCGCAAAGTTAGCAAGTACAAGAAATTTGAAAATTGTACGTAATTGCACAGTAGTGCTTATGGTCGATGCCGTTTCTCGGCTTCAGAGCTACTTTCTTGACTGTTTTTTGAGTTAAACAGTTGGCGCGACTTCAGTTCTAGCCTATAAAGTCAAATGTTGTGTGATTCCTCGATGGTAACATAGCTGCCCGAGGTCGCAAAGTTAGCAAGTACAAGAAATTTGAAAATTGTACGTAATTGCACAGTAGTGCTTATGGTCGATCCCGTTTCTCAGCTTCAGAGCTACTTTCTTGAGTGTATTTTGAGTTAAGCAGTTGGCGCGACTCCAGTTCTAGCCTTAAAACATAGCTGCCCGAGGTCGCAAAGTTAGCAAGTACAAGAAATTTGAAAATTGTACGTAATTGCACAGTAGTGCTTATGGTCGATGCCGTTTCTCGGCTTCAGAGCTACTTTCTTGACTGTATTTTGAGTTAAGCAGTTGGCGCGAGTGCAGTTCTAGCCTTAAAATTAAAATGTTGTGTGATTCCTCCATGGTAACATAGCTGCCCGAGGTCGCTAAGTTAGCAAGTACAAGAAATTTGAAAATTGTACGCGATTGCACAGTAGTGCTTATGGTCGATCCCGTTTCTCAGCTTCAGAGCTACTTTCTTGAGTGTATTTTGAGTTAAGCAGTTGGCGCGACTCCAGTTCTAGCCTTAAAAGTCAAACCTCGCGTGATTCCTCCATGGTAACATAGCTGCCCGAGGTCGCAAAGTTAGCAAGTACAAGAAATTTGAAAATTGTACGTAATTGCACAGTAGTGCTTATGGTCGATGCCGTTTCTCGGCTTCAGAGCTACTTTCTTGACTGTATTTTGAGTTAAGCAGTTGGCGCGACTCCAGTTCTAGCCTTAAAAGTCAAATGTTGTGTGATTCCTGCATGGTAACATAGCTGCCCGAGGTCGCAAAGTTAGCAAGTACAAGAAATTTGAAAATTGTACGTAATTGCACAGTAGTGCTTATGGTCGATGCCGTTTCTCGGCTTCAGAGCTACTTTCTTGACTGTATTTTGAGTTAAGCAGTTGGCGCGACTCCAGTTCTAGCCTTAAAAGTCAAATGTTGTGTGATTCCTCCATGGTAACATAGCTGCCCGAGGTCGCAAAGTTAGCAAGTACAAGAAATTTGAAAATTGTACGTAATTGCACAGTAGTGCTTATGGTCGATGCCGTTTCTCGGCTTCAGAGCTACTGTCTTGACTGTATTTTGAGTTAAACAGTTGGCGCGACTCCAGTTCTAGCCTTAAAAGTCAAATGTTGTGTGATTCCTCGATGGTAACATAGCTGCCCGAGGTCGCAAAGTTAGCAAGTACAAGAAATTTGAAAATTGTACGTAATTGCACAGTAGTGCTTATGGTCGATGCCGTTTCTCGGCTTCAGAGCTACTTTCTTGACTGTATTTTGAGTTAAGCAGTTGGCGCCACTTCAGTTCTAGCCTATAAAGTCAAATCTTGTGTGATTCCTCCATGGTAACATAGCTGCCCGAGGTCGCAAAGTTAGCAAGTACAAGAAATTTGAAAATTGTATGTAATTGCACAGTAGTGCTTATGGTCGATGCCGTTTCTCGGCTTCAGAGCTACTTTCTTGACTGTATTTTGAGTTAAACAGTTGGCGCGACTTCAGTTCTAGCCTATAAAGTCAAATGTTGTGTGATTCCTCCATGGTAACATAGCTGCCCGAGGTCGCAAAGTTAGCAAGTACAAGAAATTTGAAAATTGTACGTAATTGCACAGTAGTGCTTATGGTCGATGCCGTTTCTCGGCTTCAGAGCTACTTTCTTGACTGTATTTTGAGTTAAGCAGTTGGCGCGACTCCAGTTCTAGCCTATAAAGTCAAATGTTGTGTGATTCCTCCATGGTAACATAGCTGCCCGAGGTCGCAAAGTTAGCAAGTACAAGAAATTTGAAAATTGTATGTAATTGCACAGTAGTGCTTATGGTCGATGCCGTTTCTCGGCTTCAGAGCTACTTTCTTGACTGTATTTTGAGTTAAACAGTTGGCGCGACTTCAGTTCTAGCCTTAAAAGTAAAATGTTGTGTGATTCCTCCATGGTAACATAGCTGCCCGAGGTCGCAAAGTTAGCAAGTACAAGAAATTTGAAAATTGTACGTAATTGCACAGTAGTGCTTATGGTCGATGCCGTTTCTCGGCTTCAGAGCTACTTTCTTGACTGTTTTTTGAGTTAAACAGTTGGCGCGACTTCAGTTCTAGCCTATAAAGTAAAATGTTGTGTGATTCCTCGATGGTAACATAGCTGCCCGAGGTCGCAAAGTTAGCAAGTACAAGAAATTTGAAAATTGTACGTAATTGGACAGTAGTGCTTATGGTCGATCCCGTTTCTCAGCTTCAGAGCTACTTTCTTGAGTGTATTTTGAGTTAAGCAGTTGGCGCGACTCCAGTTCTAGCCTTAAAAGTCAAATGTTGTGTGATTCCTCCATGGTAACATAGCTACCCGAGGTCGCAAAGTTAGCAAGTACAAGAAATTTGAAAATTGTACGTAATTGCACAGTAGTGCTTATGGTCGATGCCGTTTCTCGGCTTCAGAGCTACTTTCTTGACTGTATTTTGAGTTAAGCAGTTGGCGCCACTTCAGTTCTAGCCTATAAAGTCAAATCTTGTGTGATTCCTCCATGGTAACATAGCTGCCCGAGGTCGCTAAGTTAGCAAGTACAAGAAATTTGAAAATTGTACGCGATTGCACAGTAGTGCTTATGGTCGATCCCGTTTCTCAGCTTCAGAGCTACTTTCTTGAGTGTATTTTGAGTTAAGCAGTTGGCGAGACTCCAGTTCTAGCCTTAAAAGTCAAATCTTACGTGATTCCTCCATGGTAACATAGCTGCCCGAGGTCGCAAAGTTAGCAAGTACAAGAAATTTGAAAATTGTACGTAATTGCACAGTAGTGCTTATGGTCGATGCCGTTTCTCGGCTTCATAGCTACTTTCTTGACTGTATTTTGAGTTAAGCAGTTGGCGCGACTCCAGTTCTAGCCTATAAAGTCAAATCTTGTGTGATTCCTCCATGGTAACATAGCTGCCCGAGGTCGCAAAATTAGCAAGTACAAGAAATTTGAAAATTGTACGTAATTGCACAGTAGTGCTTATGGTCGATCCCGTTTCTCAGCTTCAGAGCTACTTTCTTGACTGTATTTTGAGTTAAGCAGTTGGCGCGACTCCAGTTCTAGCCTTAAAAGTCAAATCTTGTGTGATTCCTCCATGGTAACATAGCTGCCCGAGGTCGCAAAGTTAGCAAGTACAAGAAATTTGAAAATTGTACGTAATTGCACAGTAGTGCTTATGGTCGATGCCGTTTCTCGGCTTCAGAGCTACTTTCTTGACTGTATTTTGAGTTAAGCAGTTGGCGCGACTCCAGTTCTAGCCTTATAAGTCAAATGTTGTGTGATTCCTCCATGGTAACATAGCTGCCCGAGGTCGCAAAGTTAGCAAGTACAAGAAATTTGAAAATTGTACGTAATTGCACAGTAGTGCTTATGGTCGATGCCGTTTCTCGGCTTCAGAGCTACTTTCTTGACTGTATTTTGAGTTAAACAGTTGGCGCGACTCCAGTTCTAGCCTTAAAAGTCAAATGTTGTGTGATTCCTCGATGGTAACATAGCTGCCCGAGGTCGCAAAGTTAGCAAGTACAAGAAATTTGAAAATTGTACGTAATTGCACAGTAGTGCTTATGGTCGATGCCGTTTCTCGGCTTCAGAGCTACTTTCTTGACTGTATTTTGAATTAAGCAGTTGGCGCCACTTCAGTTCTAGCCTATAAAGTCAAATCTTGTGTGATTCCTCCATGGTAACATAGCTGCCCGAGGTCGCAAAGTTAGCAAGTACAAGAAATTTGAAAATTGTACGTAATTGCACAGTAGTGCTTATGGTCGATGCCGTTTCTCGGCTTCAGAGCTACTTTCTTGAGTGTATTTTGAGTTAAGCAGTTGGCGCGACTCCAGTTCTAGCCTTAAAAGTCAAATGTTGTGTGATTCCTGCATGGTAACATAGCTGCCCGAGGTCGCAAAGTTAGCAAGTACAAGAAATTTGAAAATTGTACGTAATTGCACAGTAGTGCTTATGGTCGATGCCGTTTCTCGGCTTCAGAGCTACTTTCTTGACTGTATTTTGAGTTAAGCAGTTGGCGCGACTCCAGTTCTAGCCTTAAAAGTCAAATGTTGTGTGATTCCTCCATGGTAACATAGCTGCCCGAGGTCGCAAAGTTAGCAAGTACAAGAAATTTGAAAATTGTACGTAATTGCACAGTAGTGCTTATGGTCGATGCCGTTTCTCGGCTTCAGAGCTACTTTCTTGACTGTATTTTGAGTTAAACAGTTGGCGCGACTCCAGTTCTAGCCTTAAAAGTCAAATGTTGTGTGATTCCTCGATGGTAACATAGCTGCCCGAGGTCGCAAAGTTAGCAAGTACAAGAAATTTGAAAATTGTACGTAATTGCACAGTAGTGCTTATGGTCGATGCCGTTTCTCGGCTTCAGAGCTACTTTCTTGACTGTATTTTGAGTTAAGCAGTTGGCGCCACTTCAGTTCTAGCCTATAAAGTCAAATCTTGTGTGATTCCTCCATGGTAACATAGCTGCCCGAGGTCGCAAAGTTAGCAAGTACAAGAAATTTGAAAATTGTATGTAATTGCACAGTAGTGCTTATGGTCGATGCCGTTTCTCGGCTTCAGAGCTACTTTCTTGACTGTATTTTGAGTTAAACAGTTGGCGCGACTTCAGTTCTAGCCTATAAAGTCAAATGTTGTGTGATTCCTCCATGGTAACATAGCTGCCCGAGGTCGCAAAGTTAGCAAGTACAAGAAATTTGAAAATTGTACGTAATTGCACAGTAGTGCTTATGGTCGATGCCGTTTCTCGGCTTCAGAGCTACTTTCTTGACTGTATTTTGAGTTAAGCAGTTGGCGCGACTCCAGTTCTAGCCTTAAAAGTCAAATGTTGTGTGATTCCTCCATGGTAACATAGCTGCCCGAGGTCGCAAAGTTAGCAAGTACAAGAAATTTGAAAATTGTATGTAATTGCACAGTAGTGCTTATGGTCGATGCCGTTTCTCGGCTTCAGAGCTACTTTCTTGACTGTATTTTGAGTTAAACAGTTGGCGCGACTTCAGTTCTAGCCTATAAAGTCAAATGTTGTGTGATTCCTCCATGGTAACATAGCTGCCCGAGGTCGCAAAGTTAGCAAGTTCGAGAAATTTGAAAATTGTACGTAATTGCACAGTAGTGCTTATGGTCGATGCCGTTTCTCGGCTTCAGAGCTACTTTCTTGACTGTATTTTGAGTTAAACAGTTGGCGCGACTTCAGTTCTAGCCTTAAAAGTAAAATGTTGTGTGATTCCTCGATGGTAACATAGCTGCCCGAGGTCGCAAAGTTAGCAAGTACAAGAAATTTGAAAATTGTACGTAATTGCACAGTAGTGCTTATGGTCGATGCCGTTTCTCGGCTTCAGAGCTACTTTCTTGACTGTTTTTTGAGTTAAACAGTTGGCGCGACTTCAGTTCTAGCCTATAAAGTCAAATGTTGTGTGATTCCTCCATGGTACCATAGCTGCCCGAGGTCGCAAAGTTAGCAAGTTCGAGAAATTTGAAAATTGTACGTAATTGCACAGTAGTGCTTATGGTCGATGCCGTTTCTCGGCTTCAGAGCTACTTTCTTGACTGTATTTTGAGTTAAGCAGTTGGCGCGACTGCAGTTCTAGCCTTAAAAGTAAAATGTTGTGTGATTCCTCCATGGTAACATAGCTGCCCGAGGTCGCTAAGTTAGCAAGTACAAGAAATTTGAAAATTGTACGCGATTGCACAGTAGTGCTTATGGTCGATGCCGTTTCTCGGCTTCAGAGCTACTTTCTTGACTGTATTTTGAGTTAAGCAGTTGGCGCGACTGCAGTTCTAGCCTTAAAAGTAAAATGTTGTGTGATTCCTCCATGGTAACATAGCTGCCCGAGGTCGCAAAGTTAGCAAGTACAAGAAATTTGAAAATTGTACGTAATTGCACAGTAGTGCTTATGGTCGATCCCGTTTCTCAGCTTCAGAGCTACTTTCTTGAGTGTATTTTGAGTTAAGCAGTTGGCGCGACTCCAGTTCTAGCCTTAAAAGTCAAATCTTGTGTGATTCCTCCATGGTAACATAGCTGCCCGAGGTCGCTAAGTTAGCAAGTACAAGAAATTTGAAAATTGTACGCGATTGCACAGTAGTGCTTATGGTCGATCCCGTTTCTCAGCTTCAGAGCTACTTTCTTGAGTGTTTTTTGAGTTAAGCAGTTGGCGCGACTCCAGTTCTAGCCTTAAAAGTCAAATCTTGCGTGATTCCTCCATGGTAACATAGCTGCCCGAGGTCGCAAAGTTAGCAAGTACAAGAAATTTGAAAATTGTACGTAATTGCACAGTAGTGCTTATGGTCGATGCCGTTTCTCGGCTTCAGAGCTACTTTCTTGACTGTATTTTGAGTTAAGCAGTTGGCGCGACTCCAGTTCTAGCCTATAAAGTCAAATCTTGTGTGATTCCTCCATGGAAACATAGCTGCCCGAGGTCGCAAAGTTAGCAAGTACAAGAAATTTGAAAATTGTACGTAATTGCACAGTAGTGCTTATGGTCGATCCCGTTTCTCAGCTTCAGAGCTACTTTCTTGACTGTATTTTGAGTTAAGCAGTTGGCGCGACTCCAGTTCTAGCCTTAAAAGTCAAATCTTGTGTGATTCCTCCATGGTAACATAGCTGCCCGAGGTCGCAAAGTTAGCAAGTACAAGAAATTTGAAAATTGTACGTAATTGCACAGTAGTGCTTATGGTCGATGCCGTTTCTCGGCTTCAGAGCTACTTTCTTGACTGTATTTTGAGTTAAGCAGTTGGCGCGACTCCAGTTCTAGCCTTAAAAGTCAAATGTTGTGTGATTCCTCCATGGTAACATAGCTGCCCGAGGTCGCAAAGTTAGCAAGTACAAGAAATTTGAAAATTGTACGTAATTGCACAGTAGTGCTTATGGTCGATGCCGTTTCTCGGCTTCAGAGCTACTTTCTTGACTGTATTTTGAGTTAAACAGTTGGCGCGACTCCAGTTCTAGCCTTAAAAGTCAAATGTTGTGTGATTCCTCGATGGTAACATAGCTGCCCGAGGTCGCAAAGTTAGCAAGTACAAGAAATTTGAAAATTGTACGTAATTGCACAGTAGTGCTTATGGTCGATGCCGTTTCTCTTCTTCAGAGCTACTTTCTTGACTGTATTTTGAGTTAAGCAGTTGGCGCCACTTCAGTTCTAGCCTATAAAGTCAAATGTTGTGTGATTCCTGCATGGTAACATAGCTGCCCGAGGTCGCAAAGTTAGCAAGTACAAGAAATTTGAAAATTGTACGTAATTGCACAGTAGTGCTTATGGTCGATGCCGTTTCTCGGCTTCAGAGCTACTTTCTTGACTGTATTTTGAGTTAAGCAGTTGGCGCGACTCCAGTTCTAGCCTTAAAAGTCAAATGTTGTGTGATTCCTCCATGGTAACATGGCTGCCCGAGGTCGCAAAGTTAGCAAGTACAAGAAATTTGAAAATTGTACGTAATTGCACAGTAGTGCTTATGGTCGATGCCGTTTCTCGGCTTCAGAGCTACTTTCTTGACTGTATTTTGAGTTAAACAGTTGGCGCGACTTCAGTTCTAGCCTATAAAGTCAAATGTTGTGTGATTCCTCCATGGTAACATAGCTGCCCGAGGTCGCAAAGTTAGCAAGTTCGAGAAATTTGAAAATTGTACGTAATTGCACAGTAGTGCTTATGGTCGATGCCGTTTCTCGGCTTCAGAGCTACTTTCTTGACTGTTTTTTGAGTTAAGCAGTTGGCGCGACTCCAGTTCTAGCCTTAAAAGTCAAATGTTGTGTGATTCCTCCATGGTAACATAGCTGCCCGAGGTCGCAAAGTTAGCAAGTACAAGAAATTTGAAAATTGTACGTAATTGCACAGTAGTGCTTATGGTCGATGCCGTTTCTCGGCTTCAGAGCTACTTTCTTGATGGTTTTTTGAGTTAAACAGTTGGCGCGACTTCAGTTCTAGCCTATAAAGTCAAATGTTGTGTGATTCCTCGATGGTAACATAGCTGCCCGAGGTCGCAAAGTTAGCAAGTACAAGAAATTTGAAAATTGTACGTAATTGCACAGTAGTGCTTATGGTCGATCCCGTTTCTCAGCTTCAGAGCTACTTTCTTGAGTGTATTTTGAGTTAAGCAGTTGGCGCGACTCCAGTTCTAGCCTTAAAAGTCAAATCTTGTGTGATTCCTCCATGGTAACATAGCTGCCCGAGGTCGAAAAGTTAGCAAGTACAAGAAATTTGAAAATTGTACGTAATTGCACAGTATTGCTTATGGTCGATGCCGTTTCTCGGCTTCAGAGCTACTTTCTTGACTGTATTTTGAGTTAAGCAGTTGGCGCGACTGCAGTTCTAGCCTTAAAAGTAAAATGTTGTGTGATTCCTCCATGGTAACATAGCTGCCCGAGGTCGCTAAGTTAGCAAGTACAAGAAATTTGAAAATTGTACGCGATTGCACAGTAGTGCTTATGGTCGATCCCGTTTCTCAGCTTCAGAGCTACTTTCTTGAGTGTATTTTGAGTTAAGCAGTTGGCGCGACTCCAGTTCTAGCCTTAAAAGTCAAATCTTGCGTGATTCCTCCATGGTAACATAGCTGCCCGAGGTCGCAAAGTTAGCAAGTACAAGAAATTTGAAAATTGTACCTAATTGCACAGTAGTGCTTATGGTCGATGCCGTTTCTCGGCTTCAGAGCTACTTTCTTGACTGTATTTTGAGTTAAGCAGTTGGCGCGACTCCAGTTCTAGCCTATAAAGTCAAATCTTGTGTGATTCCTCCATGGTAACATAGCTGCCCGAGGTCGCAAAGTTAGCAAGTACAAGAAATTTGAAAATTGTACGTAATTGCACAGTAGTGCTTATGGTCGATCCCGTTTCTCAGCTTCAGAGCTACTTTCTTGACTGTATTTTGAGTTAAGCAGTTGGCGCGACTCCAGTTCTAGCCTTAAAAGTCAAATCTTGTGTGATTCCTCCATGGTAACATAGCTGCCCGAGGTCGCAAAGTTAGCAAGTACAAGAAATTTGAAAATTGTACGTAATTGCACAGTAGTGCTTATGGTCGATGCCGTTTCTCGGCTTCAGAGCTACTTTCTTGACTGTATTTTGAGTTAAACAGTTGGCGCGACTGCAGTTCTAGCCTTAAAAGTAAAATGTTGTGTGATTCCTCCATGGTAACATAGCTGCCCGAGGTCGCTAAGTTAGCAAGTACAAGAAATTTGAAAATTGTACGCGATTGCACAGTAGTGCTTATGGTCGATCCCGTTTCTCAGCTTCAGAGCTACTTTCTTGAGTGTATTTTGAGTTAAGCAGTTGGCGCGACTCCAGTTCTAGCCTTAAAAGTCAAATCTTGTGTGATTCCTCCATGGTAACATAGCTGCCCGAGGTCGCAAAGTTAGCAAGTACAAGAAATTTGAAAATTGTACGTAATTGCACAGTAGTGCTTATGGTCGATGCCGTTTCTCGGCTTCAGAGCTACTTTCTTGACTGTATTTTGAGTTAAACAGTTGGCGCGACTCCAGTTCTAGCCTTAAAAGTCAAATGTTGTGTGATTCCTCGCTGGTAACATAGCTGCCCGAGGTCGCAAAGTTAGCAAGTACAAGAAATTTGAAAATTGTACGTAATTGCACAGTAGTGCTTATGGTCGATGCCGTTTCTCGGCTTCAGAGCTACTTTCTTGACTGTATTTTGAGTTAAGCAGTTGGCGCCACCTCAGTTCTAGCCTATAAAGTCAAATCTTGTGTGATTCCTCCATGGTAACACAGCTGCCCGAGGTCGCAAAGTTAGCAAGTACAAGAAATTTGAAAATTGTACGTAATTGCACAGTAGTGCTTATGGTCGATGCCGTTTCTCGGCTTCAGAGCTACTTTCTTGAGTGTATTTTGAGTTAAGCAGTTGGCGCGACTCCAGTTCTAGCCTTAAAAGTCAAATGTTGTGTGATTCCTGCATGGTAACATAGCTGCCCGAGGTCGCAAAGTTAGCAAGTACAAGAAATTTGAAAATTGTACGTAATTGCACAGTAGTGCTTATGGTCGATGCCGTTTCTCGGCTTCAGAGCTACTTTCTTGACTGTATTTTGAGTTAAGCAGTTGGCGCGACTCCAGTTCTAGCCTTAAAAGTCAAATGTTGTGTGATTCCTCCATGGTAACATAGCTGCCCGAGGTCGCAAAGTTAGCAAGTACAAGAAATTTGAAAATTGTACGTAATTGCACAGTAGTGCTTATGGTCGATGCCGTTTCTCGGCTTCAGAGCTACTTTCTTGACTGTATTTTGAGTTAAACAGTTGGCGCGACTCCAGTTCTAGCCTTAAAAGTCAAATGTTGTGTGATTCCTCGCTGGTAACATAGCTGCCCGAGGTCGCAAAGTTAGCAAGTACAAGAAATTTGAAAATTGTACGTAATTGCACAGTAGTGCTTATGGTCGATGCCGTTTCTCGGCTTCAGAGCTACTTTCTTGACTGTATTTTGAGTTAAGCAGTTGGCGCCACTTCAGTTATAGCCTATAAAGTTAAATCTTGTGTGATTCCTCCATGGTAACATAGCTGCCCGAGGTCGCAAAGTTAGCAAGTACAAGAAATTTGAAAATTGTATGTAATTGCACAGTAGTGCTTATGGTCGATGCCGTTTCTCGGCTTCAGAGCTACTTTCTTGACTGTATTTTGAGTTAAACAGTTGGCGCGACTTCAGTTCTAGCCTATAAAGTCAAATGTTGTGTGATTCCTCCATGGTAACATAGCTGCCCGAGGTCGCAAAGTTAGCAAGTACAAGAAATTTGAAAATTGTACGTAATTGCACAGTAGTGCTTATGGTCGATGCCGTTTCTCGGCTTCAGAGCTACTTTCTTGACTGTATTTTGAGTTAAGCAGTTGGCGCGACTCCAGTTCTAGCCTTAAAAGTCAAATGTTGTGTGATTCCTCCATGGTAACATAGCTGCCCGAGGTCGCAAAGTTAGCAAGTACAAGAAATTTGAAAATTGTATGTAATTGCACAGTAGTGCTTATGGTCGATGCCGTTTCTCGGCTTCAGAGCTACTTTCTTGACTGTATTTTGAGTTAAACAGTTGGCGCGACTTCAGTTCTAGCCTATAAAGTCAAATGTTGTGTGATTCCTCCATGGTAACATAGCTGCCCGAGGTCGCAAAGTTAGCAAGTACAAGAAATTTGAAAATTGTACGTAATTGCACAGTAGTGCTTATGGTCGATGCCGTTTCTCGGCTTCAGAGCTACTTTCTTGACTGTATTTTGAGTTAATCAGTTGGCGCGACTCCAGTTCTAGCCTTAAAAGTCAAATCTTGCGTGATTCCTGCATGGTAATATAGCTGCCCGAGGTCGCAAATTTAGCAAGTACAAGAAATTTGAAAATTGTACGTAATTGCACAGTAGTGCTTATGGTCGATGCCGTTTCTCGGCTTCAGAGCTACTTTCTTGACTGTATTTTGAGTTAAGCAGTTGGCGCGACTTCAGTTCTAGCCTATAAAGTCAAATCTTGTGTGATTCCTCCATGGTAACATAGCTGCCCGAGGTCGCAAAGTTAGCAAGTACAAGAAATTTGAAAATTGTGCGTAATTGCACAGTAGTGCTTATGGTCGATGCCGTTTCTCGACTTCAGAGCTACTTTCTTGACTGTATTTTGAGTTAAGCAGTTGGCGCGACTTCAGTTCTAGCCTATAAAGTCAAATCTTGTGTGATTCCTCCATGGTAACATAGCTGCCCGAGGTCGCAAAGTTAGCAAGTACAAGAAATTTGAAAATTGTACGTAATTGCACAGTAGTGCTTATGGTCGATGCCGTTTCTCGGCTTCAGAGCTACTTTCTTGACTGTATTTTTAGTTAAGCAGTTGGCGCGACTCCAGTTCTAGCCTTAAAAGTCAAATGTTGTGTGATTCCTCCATGGTAACATAGCTGCCCGAGGTCGCAAAGTTAGCAAGTACAAGAAATTTGAAAATTGTACGTAATTGCACAGTAGTGCTTATGGTCGATGCCGTTTCTCGGCTTCAGAGCTACTTTCTTGACTGTATTTTGAGTTAAGCAGTTGGCGCGACTGCAGTTCTAGCCTTAAAAGTAAAATGTTGTGTGATTCATCCATGGTAACATAGCTGCCCGAGGTCGCAAAGTTAGCAAGTACAAGAAATTTGAAAATTGTACGTAATTGCACAGTAGTGCTTATGGTCGATGCCGTTTCTCGGCTTCAGAGCTACTTTCTTGACTGTATTTTGAGTTAAGCAGTTGGCGCGACTTCAGTTCTAGCCTATAAAGTCAAATCTTGTGTGATTCCTCCATGGTAACATAGCTGCCCGAGGTCGCAAAGTTAGCAAGTACAAGAAATTTGAAAATTGTACGTAATTGCACAGTAGTGCTTATGGTCGATGCCGTTTCTCGGCTTCAGAGCTACTTTCTTGACTGTATTTTGAGTTAAGCAGTTGGCGCGACTCCAGTTCTAGCCTTAAAAGTCAAATGTTGTGTGATTCCTCCATGGTAACATAGCTGCCCGAGGTCGCAAAGTTAGCAAGTACAAGAAATTTGAAAATTGTACGTAATTGCACAGAAGTGCTTATGGTCGATGAGGTTTCTCGGCTTCAGAGCTACTTTCTTGACTGTATTTTGAGTTAAGCAGTTGGCGCGACTCCATTTCTAGCCTTAAAAGTCAAATCTTGCGTGATTCCTCCATGGTAACATAGCTGCCCGAGGTCTCAAGTTAGCAAGTACAAGAAATTTGAAAATTGTACGTAATTGCACAGTAGTGCTTATGGTCGATGCCGTTTCTCGGCTTCAGAGCTACTTTCTTGACTGTATTTTGAGTTAAGCAGTTGGCGCGACTCCAGTTCTAGCCTTAAAAGTCAAATGTTGTGTGATTCCTCCATGGTAACATAGCTGCCCGAGGTCGCAAAGTTAGCAAGTACAAGAAATTTGAAAATTGTACGTAATTGCACAGAAGTGCTTATGGTCGATGAGGTTTCTCGGCTTCAGAGCTACTTTCTTGACTGTATTTTGAGTTAAGCAGTTGGCGCGACTCCAGTTCTAGCCTTAAAAGTCAAATGTTGTGTGATTCCTCCATGGTAACATAGCTGCCCGAGGTCGCAAAGTTAGCAAGTACAAGAAATTTGAAAATTGTACGTAATTGCACAGTAGCGCTTATGGTCGATGCCGTTTCTCAGCTTCAGAGCTGCTTTCTTGACTGTATTTTGAGTTAAGCAGTTGGCACGACTGCAGTTCTAGCGTTAAAAGTCAAATGTTGTGTGATTCCTCCATGGTAACATAGCTGCCCGAGGTCGCAAAGTTAGCAAGTACAAGAAATTTGAAAATTGTACGTAATTGCACAGTAGTGCTTATGGTCGATGCCGTTTCTCGGCTTCAGAGCTACTTTCTTGACTGTATTTTTAGTTAAGCAGTTGGCGCGACTCCAGTTCTAGCCTTAAAAGTCAAATCTTGCGTGATTCCTCCTTGGTAACATAGCTGCCCGAGGTCGCAAAGTTAGCAAGTACAAGAAATTTGAAAATTGTACGTAATTGCACAGTAGTGCTTATGGTCGATGCCGTTTCTCGGCTTCAGAGCTACTTTCTTGACTGTATTTTTAGTTAAGCAGTTGGCGCGACTTCAGTTCTAGCCTATAAAGTCAAATGTTGTGTGATTCCTCCATGGTAACATAGCTGCCCGAGGTCGCAAAGTTAGCAAGTACAAGAAATTTGAAAATTGTACGTAATTGCACAGTAGTGCTTATGGTCGATGCCGTTTCTCGGCTTCAGAGCTACTTTCTTGACTGTATTTTGAGTTAAGCAGTTGGCGCGACTCCAGTTCTAGCCTTAAAAGTCAAATCTTGCGTGATTCCTCCATGGTAACATAGCTGCCCGAGGTCGCAAAGTTAGCAAGTACAAGAAATTTGAAAATTGTACGTAATTGCACAGTAGTGCTTATGGTCGATGCCGTTTCTCGGCTTCAGAGCTACTTTCTTGACTGTATTTTTAGTTAAGCAGTTGGCGCGACTTCAGTTCTAGCCTATAAAGTCAAATCTTGTGTGATTCCTCCATGGTAACATAGCTGCCCGAGGTCGCAAAGTTAGCAAGTACAAGAAATTTGAAAATTGTACGTAATTGCACAGTAGTGCTTATGGTCGATGCCGTTTCTCGGCTTCAGAGCTACTTTCTTGACTGTATTTTTAGTTAAGCAGTTGGCGCGACTTCAGTTCTAGCCTATAAAGTCAAATCTTGTGTGATTCCTCCATGGTAACATAGCTGCCCGAGGTCGCAAAGTTAGCAAGTACAAGAAATTTGAAAATTGTACGTAATTGCACAGTAGTGCTTATGGTCGATGCCGTTTCTCGGCTTCAGAGCTACTTTCTTGACTGTATTTTGAGTTAAGCAGTTGGCGCGACTCCAGTTCTAGCCTATAAAGTCAAATCTTGTGTGATTCCTCCATGGTAACATAGCTGCCCGAGGTCGCAAAGTTAGCAAGTACAAGAAATTTGAAAATTGTACGTAATTGCACAGTAGTGCTTATGGTCGATCCCGTTTCTCAGCTTCAGAGCTACTTTCTTGACTGTATTTTGAGTTAAGCAGTTGGCGCGACTCCAGTTCTAGCCTTAAAAGTCAAATCTTGCGTGATTCCTCCATGGTAACATAGCTGCCCGAGGTCGCAAAGTTAGCAAGTACAAGAAATTTGAAAATTGTACGTAATTGCACAGTAGTGCTTATGGTCGATGCCGTTTCTCGGCTTCAGAGCTACTTTCTTGACTGTATTTTGAGTTAAACAGTTGGCGCGATTCCAGTTCTAGCCTATAAAGTCAAATCTTGTGTGATTCCTCCATGGTAACATAGCTGCCCGAGGTCGCAAAGTTAGCAAGTACAAGAAATTTGAAAATTGTACGTAATTGCACAGTAGTGCTTATGGTCGATGCCGTTTCTCGGCTTCAGAGCTACTTTCTTGACTGTATTTTGAGTTAAACAGTTGGCGCGATTCCAGTTCTAGCCTATAAAGTCAAATCTTGTGTGATTCCTCCATGGTAACATAGCTGCCCGAGGTCGCAAAGTTAGCAAGTACAAGAAATTTGAAAATTGTACGTAATTGCACAGTAGTGCTTATTGTCGATCCCGTTTCTCAGCTTCAGAGCTACTTTCTTGACTGTATTTTGAGTTAAGCAGTTGGCGCGACTCCAGTTCTAGCCTTAAAAGTCAAATCTTGCGTGATTCCTCCATGGTAACATAGCTGCCCGAGGTCGCAAAGTTAGCAAGTACAAGAAATTTGAAAATTGTACGTAATTGCACAGTAGTGCTTATGGTCGATGCCGTTTCTCGGCTTCAGAGCTACTTTCTTGACTGTATTTTGAGTTAAACAGTTGGCGCGATTCCAGTTCTAGCCTATAAAGTCAAATCTTGTGTGATTCCTCCATGGTAACATAGCTGCCCGAGGTCGCAAAGTTAGCAAGTACAAGAAATTTGAAAATTGTACGTAATTGCACAGTAGTGCTTATGGTCGATGCCGTTTCTCGGCTTCAGAGCTACTTTCTTGACTGTATTTTTAGTTAAGCAGTTGGCGCGACTTCAGTTCTAGCCTATAAAGTCAAATCTTGTGTGATTCCTCCATGGTAACATAGCTGCCCGAGGTCGCAAAGTTAGCAAGTACAAGAAATTTGAAAATTGTACGTAATTGCACAGTAGTGCTTATGGTCGATGCCGTTTCTCGGCTTCAGAGCTACTTTCTTGACTGTGTTTTGAGTTAAGCACTTGGCGCGACTCCAGTTCTAGCCTTAAAAGTCAAATCTTGCGTGATTCCTCCATGGTAACATAGCTGCCCGAGGTCGCAAAATTAGCAAGTACAAGAAATTTGAAAATTGTACGTAATTGCACAGTAGTGCTTATGGTCGATGCCGTTTCTCGGCTTCAGAGCTACTTTCTTGACTGTATTTTTAGTTAAGCAGTTGGCGCGACTCCAGTTCTAGCCTTAAAAGTCAAATCTTGCGTGATTCCTCCATGGTAACATAGCTGCCCGAGGTCGCAAAGTTAGCAAGTACAAGAAATTTGAAAATTGTACGTAATTGCACAGTAGTGCTTATGGTCGATGCCGTTTCTCGGCTTCAGAGCTACTTTCTTGACTGTATTTTTAGTTAAGCAGTTGGCGCGACTTCAGTTCTAGCCTATAAAGTCAAATCTTGTGTGATTCCTCCATGGTAACATAGCTGCCCGAGGTCGCAAAGTTAGCAAGTACAAGAAATTTGAAAATTGTACGTAATTGCACAGTAGTGCTTATGGTCGATGCCGTTTCTCGGCTTCAGAGCTACTTTCTTGACTGTATTTTGAGTTAAGCAGTTGGCGCGACTCCAGTTCTAGCCTATAAAGTCAAATCTTGTGTGATTCCTCCATGGTAACATAGCTGCCCGAGGTCGCAAAGTTAGCAAGTACAAGAAATTTGAAAATTGTACGTAATTGCACAGTAGTGCTTATGGTCGATCCCGTTTCTCAGCTTCAGAGCTACTTTCTTGACTGTATTTTGAGTTAAGCAGTTGGCGCGACTTCAGTTCTAGCCTATAAAGTCAAATCTTGTGTGATTCCTCCATGGTAACATAGCTGCCCGAGGTCGCAAAGTTAGCAAGTACAAGAAATTTGAAAATTGTACGTAATTGCACAGTAGTGCTTATGGTCGATGCCGTTTCTCGGCTTCAGAGCTACTTTCTTGACTGTATTTTGAGTTAAGCAGTTGGCGCGACTCCAGTTCTAGCCTTAAAAGTCAAATCTTGCGTGATTCCTCCATGGTAACATAGCTGCCCGAGGTCGCAAAGTTAGCAAGTACAAGAAATTTGAAAATTGTACGTAATTGCACAGTAGTGCTTATGGTCGATGCCGTTTCTCGGCTTCAGAGCTACTTTCTTGACTGTATTTTGAGTTAAGCAGTTGGCGCGACTCCAGTTCTAGCCTTAAAAGTCAAATCTTGCGTGATTCCTCCATGGTAACATAGCTGCTCGAGGTCGCAAAGTTAGCAAGTACAAGAAATTTGAAAATTGTACGTAATTGCACAGTAGTGCTTATGGTCGATGCCGTTTCTCGGCTTCAGAGCTACTTTCTTGACTGTATTTTTAGTTAAGCAGTTGGCGCGACTCCAGTTCTAGCCTTAAAAGTCAAATGTTGTGTGATTCCTCCATGGTAACATAGCTGCCCGAGATCGCAAAGTTAGCAAGTACAAGAAATTTGAAAATTGTACGTAATTGCACAGTAGTGCTTATTGTCGATCCCGTTTCTCAGCTTCAGAGCTACTTTCTTGACTGTATTTCGAGTTAAGCAGTTGGCGCGACTCCAGTTCTAGCCTTAAAAGTCAAATGTTGTGTGATTCCTCCATGGTAACATAGCTGCCCGAGGTCGCAAAGTTAGCAAGTACAAGAAATTTGAAAATTGTACGTAATTGCACAGTAGTGCTTATGGTCGATCCCGTTTCTCAGCTTCAGAGCTACTTTCTTGACTGTATTTTGAGTTAAGCAGTTGGCGCGACTCCAGTTCTAGCCTTAAAAGTCAAATCTTGCGTGATTCCTCCATGGTAACATAGCTGCCCGAGGTCGCAAAGTTAGCAAGTACAAGAAATTTGAAAATTGTACGTAATTGCACAGTAGTGCTTATGGTCGATGCCGTTTCTCGGCTTCAGAGCTACTTTCTTGACTGTATTTTTAGTTAAGCAGTTGGCGCGACTTCAGTTCTAGCCTATAAAGTCAAATCTTGTGTGATTCCTCCATGGTAACATAGCTGCCCGAGGTCGCAAAGTTAGCAAGTACAAGAAATTTGAAAATTGTACGTAATTGCACAGTAGTGCTTATGGTCGATGCCGTTTCTCGGCTTCAGAGCTACTTTCTTGACTGTATTTTTAGTTAAGCAGTTGGCGCGACTTCAGTTCTAGCCTATAAAGTCAAATCTTGTGTGATTCCTCCATGGTAACATAGCTGCCCGAGGTCGCAAAGTTAGCAAGTACAAGAAATTTGAAAATTGTACGTAATTGCACAGTAGTGCTTATGGTCGATGCCGTTTCTCGGCTTCAGAGCTACTTTCTTGACTGTATTTTGAGTTAAGCAGTTGGCGCGACTCCAGTTCTAGCCTATAAAGTCAAATCTTGTGTGATTCCTCCATGGTAACATAGCTGCCCGAGGTCGCAAAGTTAGCAAGTACAAGAAATTTGAAAATTGTACGTAATTGCACAGTAGTGCTTATGGTCGATCCCGTTTCTCAGCTTCAGAGCTACTTTCTTGACTGTATTTTGAGTTAAGCAGTTGGCGCGACTCCAGTTCTAGCCTTAAAAGTCAAATCTTGCGTGATTCCTCCATGGTAACATAGCTGCCCGAGGTCGCAAAGTTAGCAAGTACAAGAAATTTGAAAATTGTACGTAATTGCACAGTAGTGCTTATGGTCGATGCCGTTTCTCGGCTTCAGAGCTACTTTCTTGACTGTATTTTGAGTTAAACAGTTGGCGCGATTCCAGTTCTAGCCTATAAAGTCAAATCTTGTGTGATTCCTCCATGGTAACATAGCTGCCCGAGGTCGCAAAGTTAGCAAGTACAAGAAATTTGAAAATTGTACGTAATTGCACAGTAGTGCTTATGGTCGATGCCGTTTCTCGGCTTCAGAGCTACTTTCTTGACTGTATTTTGAGTTAAACAGTTGGCGCGATTCCAGTTCTAGCCTATAAAGTCAAATCTTGTGTGATTCCTCCATGGTAACATAGCTGCCCGAGGTCGCAAAGTTAGCAAGTACAAGAAATTTGAAAATTGTACGTAATTGCACAGTAGTGCTTATTGTCGATCCCGTTTCTCAGCTTCAGAGCTACTTTCTTGACTGTATTTTGAGTTAAGCAGTTGGCGCGACTCCAGTTCTAGCCTTAAAAGTCAAATCTTGCGTGATTCCTCCATGGTAACATAGCTGCCCGAGGTCGCAAAGTTAGCAAGTACAAGAAATTTGAAAATTGTACGTAATTGCACAGTAGTGCTTATGGTCGATGCCGTTTCTCGGCTTCAGAGCTACTTTCTTGACTGTATTTTGAGTTAAACAGTTGGCGCGATTCCAGTTCTAGCCTATAAAGTCAAATCTTGTGTGATTCCTCCATGGTAACATAGCTGCCCGAGGTCGCAAAGTTAGCAAGTACAAGAAATTTGAAAATTGTACGTAATTGCACAGTAGTGCTTATGGTCGATGCCGTTTCTCGGCTTCAGAGCTACTTTCTTGACTGTATTTTTAGTTAAGCAGTTGGCGCGACTTCAGTTCTAGCCTATAAAGTCAAATCTTGTGTGATTCCTCCATGGTAACATAGCTGCCCGAGGTCGCAAAGTTAGCAAGTACAAGAAATTTGAAAATTGTACGTAATTGCACAGTAGTGCTTATGGTCGATGCCGTTTCTCGGCTTCAGAGCTACTTTCTTGACTGTGTTTTGAGTTAAGCACTTGGCGCGACTCCAGTTCTAGCCTTAAAAGTCAAATCTTGCGTGATTCCTCCATGGTAACATAGCTGCCCGAGGTCGCAAAATTAGCAAGTACAAGAAATTTGAAAATTGTACGTAATTGCACAGTAGTGCTTATGGTCGATGCCGTTTCTCGGCTTCAGAGCTACTTTCTTGACTGTATTTTTAGTTAAGCAGTTGGCGCGACTCCAGTTCTAGCCTTAAAAGTCAAATCTTGCGTGATTCCTCCATGGTAACATAGCTGCCCGAGGTCGCAAAGTTAGCAAGTACAAGAAATTTGAAAATTGTACGTAATTGCACAGTAGTGCTTATGGTCGATGCCGTTTCTCGGCTTCAGAGCTACTTTCTTGACTGTATTTTTAGTTAAGCAGTTGGCGCGACTTCAGTTCTAGCCTATAAAGTCAAATCTTGTGTGATTCCTCCATGGTAACATAGCTGCCCGAGGTCGCAAAGTTAGCAAGTACAAGAAATTTGAAAATTGTACGTAATTGCACAGTAGTGCTTATGGTCGATGCCGTTTCTCGGCTTCAGAGCTACTTTCTTGACTGTATTTTGAGTTAAGCAGTTGGCGCGACTCCAGTTCTAGCCTATAAAGTCAAATCTTGTGTGATTCCTCCATGGTAACATAGCTGCCCGAGGTCGCAAAGTTAGCAAGTACAAGAAATTTGAAAATTGTACGTAATTGCACAGTAGTGCTTATGGTCGATCCCGTTTCTCAGCTTCAGAGCTACTTTCTTGACTGTATTTTGAGTTAAGCAGTTGGCGCGACTTCAGTTCTAGCCTATAAAGTCAAATCTTGTGTGATTCCTCCATGGTAACATAGCTGCCCGAGGTCGCAAAGTTAGCAAGTACAAGAAATTTGAAAATTGTACGTAATTGCACAGTAGTGCTTATGGTCGATGCCGTTTCTCGGCTTCAGAGCTACTTTCTTGACTGTATTTTGAGTTAAGCAGTTGGCGCGACTCCAGTTCTAGCCTTAAAAGTCAAATCTTGCGTGATTCCTCCATGGTAACATAGCTGCCCGAGGTCGCAAAGTTAGCAAGTACAAGAAATTTGAAAATTGTACGTAATTGCACAGTAGTGCTTATGGTCGATGCCGTTTCTCGGCTTCAGAGCTACTTTCTTGACTGTATTTTGAGTTAAGCAGTTGGCGCGACTCCAGTTCTAGCCTTAAAAGTCAAATCTTGCGTGATTCCTCCATGGTAACATAGCTGCTCGAGGTCGCAAAGTTAGCAAGTACAAGAAATTTGAAAATTGTACGTAATTGCACAGTAGTGCTTATGGTCGATGCCGTTTCTCGGCTTCAGAGCTACTTTCTTGACTGTATTTTTAGTTAAGCAGTTGGCGCGACTCCAGTTCTAGCCTTAAAAGTCAAATGTTGTGTGATTCCTCCATGGTAACATAGCTGCCCGAGATCGCAAAGTTAGCAAGTACAAGAAATTTGAAAATTGTACGTAATTGCACAGTAGTGCTTATTGTCGATCCCGTTTCTCAGCTTCAGAGCTACTTTCTTGACTGTATTTCGAGTTAAGCAGTTGGCGCGACTCCAGTTCTAGCCTTAAAAGTCAAATGTTGTGTGATTCCTCCATGGTAACATAGCTGCCCGAGGTCGCAAAGTTAGCAAGTACAAGAAATTTGAAAATTGTACGTAATTGCACAGTAGTGCTTATGGTCGATCCCGTTTCTCAGCTTCAGAGCTACTTTCTTGACTGTATTTTGAGTTAAGCAGTTGGCGCGACTTCAGTTCTAGCCTATAAAGTCAAATCTTGTGTGATTCCTCCATGGTAACATAGCTGCCCGAGGTCGCAAAGTTAGCAAGTACAAGAAATTTGAAAATTGTACGTAATTGCACAGTAGTGCTTATGGTCGATGCCGTTTCTCGGCTTCAGAGCTACTTTCTTGACTGTATTTTGAGTTAAGCAGTTGGCGCGACTCCAGTTCTAGCCTTAAAAGTCAAATCTTGCGTGATTCCTCCATGGTAACATAGCTGCCCGAGGTCGCAAAGTTAGCAAGTACAAGAAATTTGAAAATTGTACGTAATTGCACAGTAGTGCTTATGGTCGATGCCGTTTCTCGGCTTCAGAGCTACTTTCTTGACTGTATTTTGAGTTAAGCAGTTGGCGCGACTCCAGTTCTAGCCTTAAAAGTCAAATGTTGTGTGATTCCTCCATGGTAACATAGCTGCCCGAGGTCGCAAAGTTAGCAAGTACAAGAAATTTGAAAATTGTACGTAATTGCACAGTAGTGCTTATGGTCGATGCCGTTTCTCGGCTTCAGAGCTACTTTCTTGACTGTATTTTGAGTTAAACAGTTGGCGCGACTCCAGTTCTAGCCTTAAAAGTCAAATCTTGTGTGATTCCTCCATGGTAACATAGCTGCCCGAGGTCGCAAAGTTAGCAAGTACAAGAAATTTGAAAATTGTACGTAATTGCACAGTAGTGCTTATGGTCGATGCCGTTTCTCGGCTTCAGAGCTACTTTCTTGACTGTATTTTGAGTTAAACAGTTGGCGCGACTCCAGTTCTAGCCTTAAAAGTCAAATCTTGTGTGATTCCTCCATGGTAACATAGCTGCCCGAGGTCGCAAAGTTAGCAAGTACAAGAAATTTGAAAATTGTACGTAATTGCACAGTAGTGCTTATGGTCGATGCCGTTTCTCGGCTTCAGAGCTACTTTCTTGACTGTATTTTGAGTTAAGCAGTTGGCGCGACTTCAGTTCTAGCCTATAAAGTCAAATCTTGTGTGATTCATCCATGGTAACATAGCTGCCCGAGGTCGCAAAGTTAGCAAGTACAAGAAATTTGAAAATTGTACGTAATTGCACAGTAGTGCTTATGGTCGATGCCGTTTCTCGGCTTCAGAGCTACTTTCTTGACTGTATTTTTAGTTAAGCAGTTGGCGCGACTCCAGTTCTAGCCTTAAAAGTCAAATCTTGCGTGATTCCTCGATGGTAACATAGCTGCCCGAGGTCGCAAAGTTAGCAAGTACAAGAAATTTGAAAATTGTACGTAATTGCACAGTAGTGCTTATGGTCGATGCCGTTTCTCGGCTTCAGAGCTACTTTCTTGACTGTATTTTGAGTTAAGCAGTTGGCGCGAATTCAGTTCTAGCCTATAAAGTCAAATCTTGTGTGATTCCTCCATGGTAACATAGCTGCCCGAGGTCGCAAAGTTAGCAAGTACAAGAAATTTGAAAATTGTACGTAATTGCACAGTAGTGCTTATGGTCGATGCCGTTTCTCGGCTTCAGAGCTACTTTCTTGACTGTATTTTGAGTTAAGCAGTTGGTGCGACTTCAGTTCTAGCCTATAAAGTCAAATCTTGTGTGATTCCTCCATGGTAACATAGCTGCCCGAGGTCGCAAAGTTAGCAAGTACAAGAAATTTGAAAATTGTACGTAATTGCACAGTAGTGCTTATGGTCGATGCCGTTTCTCGGCTTCAGAGCTACTTTCTTGACTGTATTTTGAGTTAAGCAGTTGGCGCGACTCCAGTTCTAGCCTTAAAAGTCAAATCTTGCGTGATTCCTCCATGGTAACATAGCTGCCCGAGGTCGCAAAGTTAGCAAGTACAAGAAATTTGAAAATTGTACGTAATTGCACAGTAGTGCTTATGGTCGATGCCGTTTCTCGGCTTCAGAGCTACTTTCTTGACTGTATTTTGAGTTAAGCAGTTGGCGCGACTCCAGTTCTAGCCTTAAAAGTCAAATGTTGTGTGATTCCTCCATGGTAACATAGCTGCCCGAGGTCGCAAAGTTAGCAAGTACAAGAAATTTGAAAATTGTACGTAATTGCACAGTAGTGCTTATGGTCGATGCCGTTTCTCGGCTTCAGAGCTACTTTCTTGACTGTATTTTGAGTTAAACAGTTGGCGCGACTCCAGTTCTAGCCTTAAAAGTCAAATCTTGTGTGATTCCTCCATGGTAACATAGCTGCCCGAGGTCGCAAAGTTAGCAAGTACAAGAAATTTGAAAATTGTACGTAATTGCACAGTAGTGCTTATGGTCGATGCCGTTTCTCGGCTTCAGAGCTACTTTCTTGACTGTATTTTGAGTTAAACAGTTGGCGCGACTCCAGTTCTAGCCTTAAAAGTCAAATCTTGTGTGATTCCTCCATGGTAACATAGCTGCCCGAGGTCGCAAAGTTAGCAAGTACAAGAAATTTGAAAATTGTACGTAATTACACAGTAGTGCTTATGGTCGATGCCGTTTCTCGGCTTCAGAGCTACTTTCTTGACTGTATTTTGAGTTAAGCAGTTGGCGCGACTTCAGTTCTAGCCTATAAAGTCAAATCTTGTGTGATTCATCCATGGTAACATAGCTGCCCGAGGTCGCAAAGTTAGCAAGTACAAGAAATTTGAAAATTGTACGTAATTGCACAGTAGTGCTTATGGTCGATGCCGTTTCTCGGCTTCAGAGCTACTTTCTTGACTGTATTTTTAGTTAAGCAGTTGGCGCGACTCCAGTTCTAGCCTTAAAAGTCAAATCTTGCGTGATTCCTCGATGGTAACATAGCTGCCCGAGGTCGCAAAGTTAGCAAGTACAAGAAATTTGAAAATTGTACGTAATTGCACAGTAGTGCTTATGGTCGATGCCGTTTCTCGGCTTCAGAGCTACTTTCTTGACTGTATTTTGAGTTAAGCAGTTGGCGCGAATTCAGTTCTAGCCTATAAAGTCAAATCTTGTGTGATTCCTCCATGGTAACATAGCTGCCCGAGGTCGCAAAGTTAGCAAGTACAAGAAATTTGAAAATTGTACGTAATTGCACAGTAGTGCTTATGGTCGATGCCGTTTCTCGGCTTCAGAGCTACTTTCTTGACTGTATTTTGAGTTAAGCAGTTGGTGCGACTTCAGTTCTAGCCTATAAAGTCAAATCTTGTGTGATTCCTCCATGGTAACATAGCTGCCCGAGGTCGCAAAGTTAGCAAGTACAAGAAATTTGAAAATTGTACGTAATTGCACAGTAGTGCTTATGGTCGATGCCGTTTCTCGGCTTCAGAGCTACTTTCTTGACTGTATTTTGAGTTAAGCAGTTGGCGCGACTCCAGTTCTAGCCTTAAAAGTCAAATGTTGTGTGATTCCTCCATGGTAACATAGCTACCCGAGGTCGCAAAGTTAGCAAGTACAAGAAATTTGAAAATTGTACGTAATTGCACAGTAGTGCTTATGGTCGATGACGTTTCTCGGCTTCAGAGCTACTTTCTTGACTGTATTTTTAGTTAAGCAGTTGGCGCGACTCCAGTTCTAGCCTTAAAAGTCAAATGTTGTGTGATTCCTCCATGGTAACATAGCTGCCCGAGGTCGCAAAGTTAGCAAGTACAAGAAATTTGAAAATTGTACGTAATTGCACAGTAGTGCTTATGGTCGATGCCGTTTCTCGGCTTCAGAGCTACTTTCTTGACTGTATTTTGAGTTAAGCAGTTGGCGCGACTCCAGTTCTAGCCTTAAAAGTCAAATCTTGCGTGATTCCTCCATGGTAACATAGCTGCCCGAGGTCGCAAAGTTAGCAAGTACAAGAAATTTGAAAATTGTACGTAATTGCACAGTAGTGCTTATGGTCGATGCCGTTTCTCGGCTTCAGAGCTACTTTCTTGACTGTATTTTTAGTTAAGCAGTTGGCGCGACTCCAGTTCTAGCCTTAAAAGTCAAATGTTGTGTGATTCCTCCATGGTAACATAGCTGCCCGAGATCGCAAAGTTAGCAAGTACAAGAAATTTGAAAATTGTACGTAATTGCACAGTAGTGCTTATTGTCGATCCCGTTTCTCAGCTTCAGAGCTACTTTCTTGACTGTATTTCGAGTTAAGCAGTTGGCGCGACTCCAGTTCTAGCCTTAAAAGTCAAATGTTGTGTGATTCCTCCATGGTAACATAGCTGCCCGAGGTCGCAAAGTTAGCAAGTACAAGAAATTTGAAAATTGTACGTAATTGCACAGTAGTGCTTATGGTCGATCCCGTTTCTCAGCTTCAGAGCTACTTTCTTGACTGTATTTTGAGTTAAGCAGTTGGCGCGACTTCAGTTCTAGCCTATAAAGTCAAATCTTGTGTGATTCCTCCATGGTAACATAGCTGCCCGAGGTCGCAAAGTTAGCAAGTACAAGAAATTTGAAAATTGTACGTAATTGCACAGTAGTGCTTATGGTCGATGCCGTTTCTCGGCTTCAGAGCTACTTTCTTGACTGTATTTTGAGTTAAGCAGTTGGCGCGACTCCAGTTCTAGCCTTAAAAGTCAAATCTTGCGTGATTCCTCCATGGTAACATAGCTGCCCGAGGTCGCAAAGTTAGCAAGTACAAGAAATTTGAAAATTGTACGTAATTGCACAGTAGTGCTTATGGTCGATGCCGTTTCTCGGCTTCAGAGCTACTTTCTTGACTGTATTTTGAGTTAAGCAGTTGGCGCGACTCCAGTTCTAGCCTTAAAAGTCAAATGTTGTGTGATTCCTCCATGGTAACATAGCTGCCCGAGGTCGCAAAGTTAGCAAGTACAAGAAATTTGAAAATTGTACGTAATTGCACAGTAGTGCTTATGGTCGATGCCGTTTCTCGGCTTCAGAGCTACTTTCTTGACTGTATTTTGAGTTAAACAGTTGGCGCGACTCCAGTTCTAGCCTTAAAAGTCAAATCTTGTGTGATTCCTCCATGGTAACATAGCTGCCCGAGGTCGCAAAGTTAGCAAGTACAAGAAATTTGAAAATTGTACGTAATTGCACAGTAGTGCTTATGGTCGATGCCGTTTCTCGGCTTCAGAGCTACTTTCTTGACTGTATTTTGAGTTAAACAAATGGCGCGACTCCAGTTCTAGCCTTAAAAGTCAAATCTTGTGTGATTCCTCCATGGTAACATAGCTGCCCGAGGTCGCAAAGTTAGCAAGTACAAGAAATTTGAAAATTGTACGTAATTGCACAGTAGTGCTTATGGTCGATGCCGTTTCTCGGCTTCAGAGCTACTTTCTTGACTGTATTTTGAGTTAAGCAGTTGGCGCGACTTCAGTTCTAGCCTATAAAGTCAAATCTTGTGTGATTCATCCATGGTAACATAGCTGCCCGAGGTCGCAAAGTTAGCAAGTACAAGAAATTTGAAAATTGTACGTAATTGCACAGTAGTGCTTATGGTCGATGCCGTTTCTCGGCTTCAGAGCTACTTTCTTGACTGTATTTTTAGTTAAGCAGTTGGCGCGACTCCAGTTCTAGCCTTAAAAGTCAAATCTTGCGTGATTCCTCGATGGTAACATAGCTGCCCGAGGTCGCAAAGTTAGCAAGTACAAGAAATTTGAAAATTGTACGTAATTGCACAGTAGTGCTTATGGTCGATGCCGTTTCTCGGCTTCAGAGCTACTTTCTTGACTGTATTTTGAGTTAAGCAGTTGGCGCGAATTCAGTTCTAGCCTATAAAGTCAAATCTTGTGTGATTCCTCCATGGTAACATAGCTGCCCGAGGTCGCAAAGTTAGCAAGTACAAGAAATTTGAAAATTGTACGTAATTGCACAGTAGTGCTTATGGTCGATGCCGTTTCTCGGCTTCAGAGCTACTTTCTTGACTGTATTTTGAGTTAAGCAGTTGGTGCGACTTCAGTTCTAGCCTATAAAGTCAAATCTTGTGTGATTCCTCCATGGTAACATAGCTGCCCGAGGTCGCAAAGTTAGCAAGTACAAGAAATTTGAAAATTGTACGTAATTGCACAGTAGTGCTTATGGTCGATGCCGTTTCTCGGCTTCAGAGCTACTTTCTTGACTGTATTTTGAGTTAAGCAGTTGGCGCGACTCCAGTTCTAGCCTTAAAAGTCAAATGTTGTGTGATTCCTCCATGGTAACATAGCTACCCGAGGTCGCAAAGTTAGCAAGTACAAGAAATTTGAAAATTGTACGTAATTGCACAGTAGTGCTTATGGTCGATGCCGTTTCTCGGCTTCAGAGCTACTTTCTTGACTGTATTTTGAGTTAAGCAGTTGGCGCGAATTCAGTTCTAGCCTATAAAGTCAAATCTTGTGTGATTCCTCCATGGTAACATAGCTGCCCGAGATCGCAAAGTTAGCAAGTACAAGAAATTTGAAAATTGTACGTAATTGCACAGTAGTGCTTATTGTCGATCCCGTTTCTCAGCTTCAGAGCTACTTTCTTGACTGTATTTCGAGTTAAGCAGTTGGCACGACTCCAGTTCTAGCCTTAAAAGTCAAATGTTGTGTGATTCCTCCATGGTAACATAGCTGCCCGAGGTCGCAAAGTTAGCAAGTACAAGAAATTTGAAAATTGTACGTAATTGCACAGTAGTGCTTATGGTCGATCCCGTTTCTCAGCTTCAGAGCTACTTTCTTGACTGTATTTTGAGTTAAGCAGTTGGCGCGACTTCAGTTCTAGCCTATAAAGTCAAATCTTGTGTGATTCCTCCATGGTAACATAGCTGCCCGAGGTCGCAAAGTTAGCAAGTACAAGAAATTTGAAAATTGTACGTAATTGCACAGTAGTGCTTATGGTCGATGCCGTTTCTCGGCTTCAGAGCTACTTTCTTGACTGTATTTTGAGTTAAGCAGTTGGCGCGACTCCAGTTCTAGCCTTAAAAGTCAAATCTTGCGTGATTCCTCCATGGTAACATAGCTGCCCGAGGTCGCAAAGTTAGCAAGTACAAGAAATTTGAAAATTGTACGTAATTGCACAGTAGTGCTTATGGTCGATGCCGTTTCTCGGCTTCAGAGCTACTTTCTTGACTGTATTTTGAGTTAAGCAGTTGGCGCGACTCCAGTTCTAGCCTTAAAAGTCAAATGTTGTGTGATTCCTCCATGGTAACATAGCTGCCCGAGGTCGCAAAGTTAGCAAGTACAAGAAATTTGAAAATTGTACGTAATTGCACAGTAGTGCTTATGGTCGATGCCGTTTCTCGGCTTCAGAGCTACTTTCTTGACTGTATTTTGAGTTAAACAGTTGGCGCGACTCCAGTTCTAGCCTTAAAAGTCAAATCTTGTGTGATTCCTCCATGGTAACATAGCTGCCCGAGGTCGCAAAGTTAGCAAGTACAAGAAATTTGAAAATTGTACGTAATTGCACAGTAGTGCTTATGGTCGATGCCGTTTCTCGGCTTCAGAGCTACTTTCTTGACTGTATTTTGAGTTAAACAGTTGGCGCGACTCCAGTTCTAGCCTTAAAAGTCAAATCTTGTGTGATTCCTCCATGGTAACATAGCTGCCCGAGGTCGCAAAGTTAGCAAGTACAAGAAATTTGAAAATTGTACGTAATTGCACAGTAGTGCTTATGGTCGATGCCGTTTCTCGGCTTCAGAGCTACTTTCTTGACTGTATTTTGAGTTAAGCAGTTGGCGCGACTTCAGTTCTAGCCTATAAAGTCAAATCTTGTGTGATTCATCCATGGTAACATAGCTGCCCGAGGTCGCAAAGTTAGCAAGTACAAGAAATTTGAAAATTGTACGTAATTGCACAGTAGTGCTTATGGTCGATGCCGTTTCTCGGCTTCAGAGCTACTTTCTTGACTGTATTTTTAGTTAAGCAGTTGGCGCGACTCCAGTTCTAGCCTTAAAAGTCAAATCTTGCGTGATTCCTCGATGGTAACATAGCTGCCCGAGGTCGCAAAGTTAGCAAGTACAAGAAATTTGAAAATTGTACGTAATTGCACAGTAGTGCTTATGGTCGATGCCGTTTCTCGGCTTCAGAGCTACTTTCTTGACTGTATTTTGAGTTAAGCAGTTGGCGCGAATTCAGTTCTAGCCTATAAAGTCAAATCTTGTGTGATTCCTCCATGGTAACATAGCTGCCCGAGGTCGCAAAGTTAGCAAGTACAAGAAATTTGAAAATTGTACGTAATTGCACAGTAGTGCTTATGGTCGATGCCGTTTCTCGGCTTCAGAGCTACTTTCTTGACTGTATTTTGAGTTAAGCAGTTGGCGCGACTCCAGTTCTAGCCTTAAAAGTCAAATGTTGTGTGATTCCTCCATGGTAACATAGCTACCCGAGGTCGCAAAGTTAGCAAGTACAAGAAATTTGAAAATTGTACGTAATTGCACAGTAGTGCTTATGGTCGATGACGTTTCTCGGCTTCAGAGCTACTTTCTTGACTGTATTTTTAGTTAAGCAGTTGGCGCGACTCCAGTTCTAGCCTTAAAAGTCAAATGTTGTGTGATTCCTCCATGGTAACATAGCTGCCCGAGGTCGCAAAGTTAGCAAGTACAAGAAATTTGAAAATTGTACGTAATTGCACAGTAGTGCTTATGGTCGATGCCGTTTCTCGGCTTCAGAGCTACTTTCTTGACTGTATTTTGAGTTAAGCAGTTGGCGCGACTCCAGTTCTAGCCTTAAAAGTCAAATCTTGCGTGATTCCTCGATGGTAACATAGCTGCCCGAGGTCGCAAAGTTAGCAAGTACAAGAAATTTGAAAATTGTACGTAATTGCACAGTAGTGCTTATGGTCGATGCCGTTTCTCGGCTTCAGAGCTACTTTCTTGACTGTATTTTGAGTTAAGCAGTTGGCGCGACTTCAGTTCTAGCCTATAAAGTCAAATCTTGTGTGATTCCTCCATGGTAACATAGCTGCCCGAGGTCGCAAAGTTAGCAAGTACAAGAAATTTGAAAATTGTACGTAATTGCACAGTAGTGCTTATGGTCGATGCCGTTTCTCGGCTTCAGAGCTACTTTCTTGACTGTAGTTTGAGTTAGGCAGTTGGCGCGACTGCAGTTCTAGCCTTAAAAGTCAAATCTTGCGTAATTCCTCCATGGTAACATAGCTGCCCGAGGTCCCAAAGTTAAAAAGTACAAGAAATTTGAAAATTGTACGTAATTGCACAGTAGTGCTTATGGTCGATGCCGTTTCTCGGCTTCAGAGCTACTTTCTTGACTGTATTTTGAGTTAAGCAGTTGGCGCGACTCCAGTTCTAGCCTTAAAAGTCAAATCTTGCGTGATTCCTCCATGGTAACATAGCTGCCCGAGGTCGCAAAGTTAGCAAGTACAAGAAATTTGAAAATTGTACGTAATTGCACAGTAGTGCTTATGGTCGATGCCGTTTCTCGGCTTCAGAGCTACTTTCTTGACTGTATTTTGAGTTAAACAGTTGGCGCGACTTCAGTTCTAGCCTATAAAGTCAAATCTTGTGTAATTCCTCCATGGTAACATAGCTGCCCGAGGTCGCAAAGTTAGCAAGTACAAGAAATTTGAAAATTGTACGTAATTGCACAGTAGTGCTTATGGTCGATGCCGTTTCTCGGCTTCAGAGCTACTTTCTTGACTGTATTTTGAGTTAAGCAGTTGGCGCGACTGCAGTTCTAGCCTTAAAAGTAAAATGTTGTGTGATTCCTCCATGGTAACATAGCTGCCCGAGGTCGCAAAGTTAGCAAGTACAAGAAATTTGAAAATTGTACGTAATTGCACAGTAGTGCTTATGGTCGATGCCGTTTCTCGGCTTCAGAGCTACTTTCTTGACTGTATTTTGAGTTAAGCAGTTGGCGCGACTTCAGTTCTAGCCTATAAAGTCAAATCTTGTGTGATTCCTCCATGGTAACATAGCTGCCCGAGGTCGCAAAGTTAGCAAGTACAAGAAATTTGAAAATTGTACGTAATTGCACAGTAGTGCTTATGGTCGATGCCGTTTCTCGGCTTCAGAGCTACTTTCTTGACTGTATTTTGAGTTAAGCAGTTGGCGCGACTCCAGTTCTAGCCTTAAAAGTCAAATCTTGCGTGATTCCTCCATGGTAACATAGCTGCCCGAGGTCGCAAAGTTAGCAAGTACAAGAAATTTGAAAATTGTACGTAATTGCACAGTAGTGCTTATGGTCGATGCCGTTTCTCGGCTTCAGAGCTACTTTCTTGACTGTATTTTGAGTTAAGCAGTTGGCGCGACTCCAGTTCTAGCCTTAAAAGTCAAATCTTGCGTGATTCCTCCATGGTAACATAGCTGCCCGAGGTCGCTAAGTTAGCAAGTACAAGAAATTTGAAAATTGTACGTAATTGCACAGTAGTGCTTATGGTCGATGCCGTTTCTCGGCTTCAGAGCTACTTTCTTGACTGTATTTTGAGTTAAACAGTTGGCGCGACTTCAGTTCTAGCCTATAAAGTCAAATGTTGTGTGATTCCTCCATGGTAACATAGCTGCCCGAGGTCGCAAAGTTAGCAAGTACAAGAAATTTGAAAATTGTACGTAATTGCACAGTAGTGCTTATGATCGATGCCGTTTCTCGGCTTCAGAGCTAATTTCTTGACTGTATTTTGAGTTAAGCAGTTGGCGCGACTTCAGTTCTAGCCTATAAAGTCAAATCTTGTGTGATTCCTCGATGGTAACATAGCTGCCCGAGGTCGCAAAGTTAGCAAGTACAAGAAATTTGAAAATTGTACGTAATTGCACAGTAGTGCTTATGGTCGATGCCGTTTCTCGGCTTCAGAGCTACTTTCTTGACTGTATTTTGAGTTAAGCAGTTGGCGCGACTCCAGTTCTAGCCTTAAAAGTCAAATCTTGCGTGATTCCTCCATGGTAACATAGCTGCCCGAGGTCGCTAAGTTAGCAAGTACAAGAAATTTGAAAATTGTACGTAATTGCACAGTAGTGCTTATGGTCGATGCCGTTTCTCGGCTTCAGAGCTACTTTCTTGACTGTATTTTGAGTTAAACAGTTGGCGCGACTTCAGTTCTAGCCTATAAAGTCAAATGTTGTGTGATTCCTCCATGGTAACATAGCTGCCCGAGGTCGCAAAGTTAGCAAGTACAAGAAATTTGAAAATTGTACGTAATTGCACAGTAGTGCTTATGGTCGATGCCGTTTCTCGGCTTCAGAGCTACTTTCTTGACTGTATTTTGAGTTAAGCAGTTGGGGCGACTTCAGTTCTAGGCTATAAAGTCAAATCTTGTGTGATTCCTCCATGGTAACATAGCTGCCCGAGCTCGCAAAGTTAGCAAGTACAAGAAATTTGAAAATTGTACGTAATTGCACAGTAGTGCTTATGGTCGATGCCGTTTCTCGGCTTCAGAGCTACTTTCTTGACTGTATTTTGAGTTAAGCAGTTGGCGCGACTCCAGTTCTAGCCTTAAAAGTCAAATCTTGCGTGATTCCTCCATGGTAACATAGCTGCCCGAGGTCGCAAAGTTAGCAAGTACAAGAAATTTGAAAATTGTACGTAATTGCACAGTAGTGCTTATGGTCGATGCCGTTTCTCGGCTTCAGAGCTTCTTTCTTGACTGTATTTTGAGTTAAGCAGTTGGCGCGACTTCAGTTCTAGCCTATAAAGTCAAATCTTGTGTGATTCCTCCATGGTAACATAGCTGCCCGAGGTCGCAAAGTTAGCAAGTACAAGAAATTTGAAAATTGTACGTAATTGCACAGTAGTGCTTATGGTCGATGCCGTTTCTCGGCTTCAGAGCTACTTTCTTGACTGTATTTTGAGTTAAGCAGTTGGCGCGACTCCATTTCTAGCCTTAAAAGTCAAATCTTGTGTGATTCCTCCATGGTAACATAGCTGCCCGAGGTCGCAAAGTTAGCAAGTACAAGAAATTTGAAAATTGTACGTAATTGCACAGTAGTGCTTATGGTCGATGCCGTTTCTCGGCTTCAGAGCTACTTTCTTGACTGTATTTTGAGTTAAGCAGTTGGCGCGACTCCAGTTCTAGCCTTAAAAGTCAAATCTTGCGTGATTCCTCCATGGTAACATAGCTGCCCGAGGTCGCAAAGTTAGCAAGTACAAGAAATTTGAAAATTGTACGTAATTGCACAGTAGTGCTTATGGTCGATGCCGTTTCTCGGCTTCAGAGCTACTTTCTTGACTGTATTTTGAGTTAAGCAGTTGGCGCGACTCCATTTCTAGCCTTAAAAGTCAAATCTTGTGTGATTCCTCGATGGTAACATAGCTGCCCGAGGTCGCAAAGTTAGCAAGTACAAGAAATTTGAAAATTGTACGTAATTGCACAGTAGTGCTTATGGTCGATGCCGTTTCTCGGCTTCAGAGCTACTTTCTTGACTGTATTTTTAGTTAAGCAGTTGGCGCGACTCCAGTTCTAGCCTTAAAAGTCAAATCTTGCGTGATTCCTCCATGGTAACATAGCTGCCCGAGGTCGCAAAGTTAGCAAGTACAAGAAATTTGAAAATTGTACGTAATTGCACAGTAGTGCTTATGGTCGATGCCGTTTCTCGGCTTCAGAGCTACTTTCTTGACTGTATTTTGAGTTAAGCAGTTGGCGCGACTCCAGTTCTAGCCTTAAAAGTCAAATGTTGAGTGATTCCTCCATGGTAACATAGCTGCCCGAGGTCGCAAAGTTAGCAAGTACAAGAAATTTGAAAATTGTACGTAATTGCACAGTAGTGCTTATGGTCGATGCCGTTTCTCGGCTTCAGAGCTACTTTCTTGACTGTATTTTGAGTTAAACAGTTGGCGCGACTTCAGTTCTAGCCTATAAAGTCAAATCTTGTGTAATTCCTCCATGGTAACATAGCTGCCCGAGGTCGCAAAGTTAGCAAGTACAAGAAATTTGAAAATTGTACGTAATTGCACAGTAGTGCTTATGGTCGATGCCGTTTCTCGGCTTCAGAGCTACTTTCTTGACTGTATTTTGAGTTAAGCAGTTGGCGCGACTCCAGTTCTAGCCTTAAAAGTAAAATGTTGTGTGATTCCTCCATGGTAACATAGCTGCCCGAGGTCGCAAAGTTAGCAAGTACAAGAAATTTGAAAATTGTACGTAATTGCACAGTAGTGCTTATGGTCGATGCCGTTTCTCGGCTTCAGAGCTACTTTCTTGACTGTATTTTGAGTTAAGCAGTTGGCGCGACTTCAGTTCTAGCCTATAAAGTCAAATCTTGTGTGATTCCTCCATGGTAACATAGCTGCCCGAGGTCGCAAAGTTAGCAAGTACAAGAAATTTGAAAATTGTACGTAATTGCACAGTAGTGCTTATGGTCGATGCCGTTTCTCGGCTTCAGAGCTACTTTCTTGACTGTATTTTGAGTTAAGCAGTTGGCGCGACTCCAGTTCTAGCCTTAAAAGTCAAATCTTGCGTGATTCCTCCATGGTAACATAGCTGCCCGAGGTCGCTAAGTTAGCAAGTACAAGAAATTTGAAAATTGTACGTAATTGCACAGTAGTGCTTATGGTCGATGCCGTTTCTCGGCTTCAGAGCTACTTTCTTGACTGTATTTTGAGTTAAACAGTTGGCGCGACTTCAGTTCTAGCCTATAAAGTCAAATGTTGTGTGATTCCTCCATGGTAACATAGCTGCCCGAGGTCGCAAAGTTAGCAAGTACAAGAAATTTGAAAATTGTACGTAATTGCACAGTAGTGCTTATGGTCGATGCCGTTTCTCGGCTTCAGAGCTACTTTCTTGACTGTATTTTGAGTTAAGCAGTTGGCGCGACTTCAGTTCTAGCCTATAAAGTCAAATCTTGTGTGATTCCTCCATGGTAACATAGCTGCCCGAGGTCGCAAAGTTAGCAAGTACAAGAAATTTGAAAATTGTACGTAATTGCACAGTAGTGCTTATGATCGATGCCGTTTCTCGGCTTCAGAGCTACTTTCTTGACTGTATTTTGAGTTAAGCAGTTGGCGCGACTTCAGTTCTAGCCTATAAAGTCAAATCTTGTGTGATTCCTCGATGGTAACATAGCTGCCCGAGGTCGCAAAGTTAGCAAGTACAAGAAATTTGAAAATTGTACGTAATTGCACAGTAGTGCTTATGGTCGATGCCGTTTCTCGGCTTCAGAGCTACTTTCTTGACTGTATTTTGAGTTAAGCAGTTGGCGCGACTCCAGTTCTAGCCTTAAAAGTCAAATCTTGCGTGATTCCTCCACGGTAACATAGCTGCCCGAGGTCGCTAAGTTAGCAAGTACAAGAAATTTGAAAATTGTACGTAATTGCACAGTAGTGCTTATGGTCGATGCCGTTTCTCGGCTTCAGAGCTACTTTCTTGACTGTATTTTGAGTTAAACAGTTGGCGCGACTTCAGTTCTAGCCTATAAAGTCAAATGTTGTGTGATTCCTCCATGGTAACATAGCTGCCCGAGGTCGCAAAGTTAGCAAGTACAAGAAATTTGAAAATTGTACGTAATTGCACAGTAGTGCTTATGGTCGATGCCGTTTCTCGGCTTCAGAGCTACTTTCTTGACTGTATTTTGAGTTAAGCAGTTGGGGCGACTTCAGTTCTAGGCTATAAAGTCAAATCTTGTGTGATTCCTCCATGGTAACATAGCTGCCCGAGGTCGCAAAGTTAGCAAGTACAAGAAATTTGAAAATTGTACGTAATTGCACAGTAGTGCTTATGGTCGATGCCGTTTCTCGGCTTCAGAGCTACTTTCTTGACTGTATTTTGAGTTAAGCAGTTGGCGCGACTCCATTTCTAGCCTTAAAAGTCAAATCTTGTGTGATTCCTCGATGGTAACATAGCTGCCCGAGGTCGCAAAGTTAGCAAGTACAAGAAATTTGAAAATTGTACGTAATTGCACAGTAGTGCTTATGGTCGATGCCGTTTCTCGGCTTCAGAGCTACTTTCTTGACTGTATTTTTAGTTAGGCAGTTGGCGCGACTCCAGTTCTAGCCTTAAAAGTCAAATCTTGCGTGATTCCTCCATGGTAACATAGCTGCCCGAGGTCGCAAAGTTAGCAAGTACAAGAAATTTGAAAATTGTACGTAATTGCACAGTAGTGCTTATGGTCGATGCCGTTTCTCGGCTTCAGAGCTACTTTCTTGACTGTATTTTGAGTTAAGCAGTTGGCGCGACTCCAGTTCTAGCCTTAAAAGTCAAATGTTGAGTGATTCCTCCATGGTAACATAGCTGCCCGAGGTCGCAAAGTTAGCAAGTACAAGAAATTTGAAAATTGTACGTAATTGCACAGTAGTGCTTATGGTCGATGCCGTTTCTCGGCTTCAGAGCTACTTTCTTGACTGTATTTTGAGTTAAACAGTTGGCGCGACTTCAGTTCTAGCCTATAAAGTCAAATCTTGTGTAATTCCTCCATGGTAACATAGCTGCCCGAGGTCGCAAAGTTAGCAAGTACAAGAAATTTGAAAATTGTACGTAATTGCACAGTAGTGCTTATGGTCGATGCCGTTTCTCGGCTTCAGAGCTACTTTCTTGACTGTATTTTGAGTTAAGCAGTTGGCGCGACTCCAGTTCTAGCCTTAAAAGTCAAATCTTGCGTGATTCCTCCATGGTAACATAGCTGCCCGAGGTCGCTAAGTTAGCAAGTACAAGAAATTTGAAAATTGTACGTAATTGCACAGTAGTGCTTATGGTCGATGCCGTTTCTCGGCTTCAGAGCTACTTTCTTGACTGTATTTTGAGTTAAGCAGTTGGCGCGACTTCAGTTCTAGCCTATAAAGTCAAATCTTGTGTGATTCCTCCATGGTAACATAGCTGCCCGAGGTCGCAAAGTTAGCAAGTACAAGAAATTTGAAAATTGTACGTAATTGCACAGTAGTGCTTATGGTCGATGCCGTTTCTCGGCTTCAGAGCTACTTTCTTGACTGTATTTTGAGTTAAGCAGTTGGCGCGACTTCAGTTCTAGCCTATAAAGTCAAATCTTGTGTAATTCCTCCATGGTAACATAGCTGCCCGAGGTCGCAAAGTTAGCAAGTACAAGAAATTTGAAAATTGTACGTAATTGCACAGTAGTGCTTATGGTCGATGCCGTTTCTCGGCTTCAGAGCTACTTTCTTGACTGTATTTTGAGTTAAGCAGTTGGCGCGACTGCAGTTCTAGCCTTAAAAGTAAAATGTTGTGTGATTCCTCCATGGTAACATAGCTGCCCGAGGTCGCAAAGTTAGCAAGTACAAGAAATTTGAAAATTGTACGTAATTGCACAGTAGTGCTTATGGTCGATGCCGTTTCTCGGCTTCAGAGCTACTTTCTTGACTGTATTTTGAGTTAAGCAGTTGGCGCGACTTCAGTTCTAGCCTATAAAGTCAAATCTTGTGTGATTCCTCCATGGTAACATAGCTGCCCGAGGTCGCAAAGTTAGCAAGTACAAGAAATTTGAAAATTGTACGTAATTGCACAGTAGTGCTTATGGTCGATGCCGTTTCTCGGCTTCAGAGCTACTTTCTTGACTGTATTTTGAGTTAAGCAGTTGGCGCGACTCCAGTTCTAGCCTTAAAAGTCAAATCTTGCGTGATTCCTCCATGGTAACATAGCTGCCCGAGGTCGCTAAGTTAGCAAGTACAAGAAATTTGAAAATTGTACGTAATTGCACAGTAGTGCTTATGGTCGATGCCGTTTCTCGGCTTCAGAGCTACTTTCTTGACTGTATTTTGAGTTAAACAGTTGGCGCGACTTCAGTTCTAGCCTATAAAGTCAAATGTTGTGTGATTCCTCCATGGTAACATAGCTGCCCGAGGTCGCAAAGTTAGCAAGTACAAGAAATTTGAAAATTGTACGTAATTGCACAGTAGTGCTTATGGTCGATGCCGTTTCTCGGCTTCAGAGCTACTTTCTTGACTGTATTTTGAGTTAAGCAGTTGGGGCGACTTCAGTTCTAGGCTATAAAGTCAAATCTTGTGTGATTCCTCCATGGTAACATAGCTGCCCGAGGTCGCAAAGTTAGCAAGTACAAGAAATTTGAAAATTGTACGTAATTGCACAGTAATGCTTATGATCGATGCCGTTTCTCGGCTTCAGAGCTACTTTCTTGACTGTATTTTGAGTTAAGCAGTTGGCGCGACTTCAGTTCTAGCCTATAAAGTCAAATCTTGTGTGATTCCTCGATGGTAACATAGCTGCCCGAGGTCGCAAAGTTAGCAAGTACAAGAAATTTGAAAATTGTACGTAATTGCACAGTAGTGCTTATGGTCGATGCCGTTTCTCGGCTTCAGAGCTACTTTCTTGACTGTATTTTGAGTTAAGCAGTTGGCGCGACTTCAGTTCTAGCCTATAAAGTCAAATCTTGTGTGATTCCTCGATGGTAACATAGCTGCCCGAGGTCGCAAAGTTAGCAAGTACAAGAAATTTGAAAATTGTACGTAATTGCACAGTAGTGCTTATGGTCGATGCCGTTTCTCGGCTTCAGAGCTACTTTCTTGACTGTATTTTGAGTTAAGCAGTTGGCGCGACTCCAGTTCTAGCCTTAAAAGTCAAATCTTGCGTGATTTCTCCATGGTAACATAGCTGCCCGAGGTCGCAAAGTTAGCAAGTACAAGAAATTTGAAAATTGTACGTAATTGCACAGTAGTGCTTATGGTCGATGCCGTTTCTCGGCTTCAGAGCTACTTTCTTGACTGTATTTTGAGTTAAACAGTTGGCGCGACTGCAGTTCTAGCCTTAAAAGTCAAATCTTGCGTGATTCCTCCATGGTAACATAGCTGCCCGAGGTCGCAAAGTTAGCAAGTACAAGAAATTTGAAAATTGTACGTAATTGCACAGTAGTGCTTATGGTCGATGCCGTTTCTCGGCTTCAGAGCTACTTTCTTGACTGTATTTTGAGTTAAGCAGTTGGCGCGACTCCAGTACTAGCCTTAAAAGTCAAATCTTGCGTGATTCCTCCATGGTAACATAGCTGCCCGAGGTCGCAAAGTTAGCAAGTACAAGAAATTTGAAAATTGTACGCGATTGCACAGTAGTGCTTATGGTCGATCCCGTTTCTCAGCTTCAGAGCTACTTTCTTGAGTGTATTTTGAGTTAAGCAGTTGGCGCGACTCCAGTTCTAGCCTTAAAAGTCAAATGTTGTGTGATTCCTCCATGGTAACATAGCTGCCCGAGGTCGCAAAGTTAGCAAGTACAAGAAATTTGAAAATTGTACGTAATTGCACAGTAGTGCTTATGGTCGATGCCGTTTCTCGGCTTCAGAGCTACTTTCTTGACTGTATTTTGAGTTAAGCAGTTGGCGCGATTCCAGTTCTAGCCTATAAAGTCAAATGTTGTGTGATTCCTCCATGGTAACATAGCTGCCCGAGGTCGCAAAGTTAGCAAGTACAAGAAATTTGAAAATTGTACGTAATTGCACAGTAGTGCTTATGGTCGATGCCGTTTCTCGGCTTCAGAGCTACTTTCTTGACTGTATTTTGAGTTAAGCAGTTGGCGCGACTTCAGTTCTAGCCTATAAAGTCAAATCTTGTGTGATTCCTCGATGGTAACATAGCTGCCCGAGGTCGCAAAGTTAGCAAGTACAAGAAATTTGAAAATTGTACGTAATTGCACAGTAGTGCTTATGGTCGATGCCGTTTCTCGGCTTCAGAGCTACTTTCTTGACTGTATTTTGAGTTAGGCGGTTGGCGCGACTCCATTTCTATCCTTAAAAGTCAAATCTTGTGTGATTCCTCGATGGTAACATAGCTGCCCGAGGTCGCAAAGTTAGCAAGTACAAGAAATTTGAAAATTATACGTAATTGCACAGTAGTGCTTATGGTCGATGCCGTTTCTCGGCTTCAGAGCTACTTTCTTGACTGTATTTTGAGTTAAGCAGTTGGCGCGACTTCAGTTCTAGCCTATAAAGTCAAATCTTGCGTGATTCCTCCATGGTAACATAGCTGCCCGAGGTCGCAAAGTTAGCAAGTACAAGAAATTTGAAAATTGTACGCGATTGCACAGTAGTGCTTATGGTCGATCCCGTTTCTCAGCTTCAGAGCTACTTTCTTGAGTGTATTTTGAGTTAAGCAGTTGGCGCGACTCCAGTTCTAGCCTTAAAAGTCAAATGTTGTGTGATTCCTCCATGGTAACATAGCTGCCCGAGGTCGCAAAGTTAGCAAGTACAAGAAATTTGAAAATTGTACGTAATTGCACAGTAGTGCTTATGGTCGATGCCGTTTCTCGGCTTCAGAGCTACTTTCTTGACTGTATTTTGAGTTAAACAGTTGGCGCGACTTCAGTTCTAGCCTATAAAGTCAAATGTTGTGTGATTCCTCCATGGTAACATAGCTGCCCGAGGTCGCAAAGTTAGCAAGTACAAGAAATTTGAAAATTGTACGTAATTGCACAGTAGTGCTTATGGTCGATGCCGTTTCTCGGCTTCAGAGCTACTTTCTTGACTGTATTTTGAGTTAAGCAGTTGGCGCGACTTCAGTTCTAGCCTATAAAGTCAAATCTTGTGTGATTCCTCCATGGTAACATAGCTGCCCGAGGTCGCAAAGTTAGCAAGTACAAGAAATTTGAAAATTGTACGTAATTGCACAGTAGTGCTTATGGTCGATGCCGTTTCTCGGCTTCAGTGCTACTTTCTTGAGTGTATTTTGAGTTAAGCAGTTGGCGCGACTCCAGTTCTAGCCTTAAAAGTCAAATGTTGTGTGATTCCTCCATGGTAACATAGCTGCCCAAGGTCGCAAAGTTAGCAAGTACAAGAAATTTGAAAATTGTACGTAATTGCACAGTAGTGCTTATGGTCGATGCCGTTTCTCGGCTTCAGAGCTACTTTCTTGACTGTATTTTGAGTTAAGCAGTTGGCGCGACTCCAGTTCTAGCCTTAAAAGTCAAATGTTGTGTGATTCCTCCATGGTAACATAGCTGCCCGAGGTCGCAAAGTTAGCAAGTACAAGAAATTTGAAAATTGTACGTAATTGCACAGTAGTGCTTATGGTCGATGCCGTTTCTCGGCTTCAGAGCTACTTTCTTGACTGTATTTTGAGTTAAGCAGTTGGCGCGACTTCAGTTCTAGCCTATAAAGTCAAATCTTGTGTGATTCCTCCATGGTAGCATAGCTGCCCGAGGTCGCATAATTAGCAAGTACAAGAAATTTGAAAATTGTACGTAATTGCACAGTAGTGCTTATGGTCGATGCCGTTTCTCGGCTTCAGAGCTACTTTCTTGACTGTATTTTGAGTTAAGCAGTTGGCGCGACTCCAGTTCTGGCCTTAAAAGTCAAATCTTGCGTGATTCCTCCATGGTAACATAGCTGCCCGAGGTCGCAAAGTTAGCAAGTACAAGAAATTTGAAAATTGTACGTAATTGCACAGTAGTGCTTATGGTCGATGCCGTTTCTCGGCTTCAGAGCTACTTTCTTGAGTGTATTTTGAGTTAAGCAGTTGGCGCGACTCCAGTTCTAGCCTTAAAAGTCAAATGTTGTGTGATTCCTCCATGGTAACATAGCTGCCCGAGGTCGCAAAGTTAGCAAGTACAAGAAATTTGAAAATTGTACGTAATTGCACAGTAGTGCTTATGGTCGATGCCGTTTCTCGGCTTCAGAGCTACTTTCTTGACTGTATTTTGAGTTAAACAGTTGGCGCGACTCCAGTTCTAGCCTTAAAAGTCAAATGTTGTGTGATTCCTCGATGGTAACATAGCTGCCCGAGGTCGCAAAGTTAGCAAGTACAAGAAATTTGAAAATTGTACGTAATTGCACAGTAGTGCTTATGGTCGATGCCGTTTCTCGGCTTCAGAGCTACTTTCTTGACTGTATTTTGAGTTAAGCAGTTGGCGCGACTCCAGTTCTAGCCTTAAAAGTCAAATCTTGCGTGATTTCTCCATGGTAACATAGCTGCCCGAGGTCGCAAAGTTAGCAAGTACAAGAAATTTGAAAATTGTACGTAATTGCACAGTAGTGCTTATGGTCGATGCCGTTTCTCGGCTTCAGAGCTACTTTCTTGACTGTATTTTGAGTTAAACAGTTGGCGCGACTCCAGTTCTAGCCTTAAAAGTCAAATCTTGCGTGATTCCTCCATGGTAACATAGCTGCCCGAGGTCGCAAAGTTAGCAAGTACAAGAAATTTGAAAATTGTACGTAATTGCACAGTAGTGCTTATGGTCGATGCCGTTTCTCGGCTTCAGAGCTACTTTCTTGACTGTATTTTGAGTTAAGCAGTTGGCGCGACTGCAGTTCTAGCCTTAAAAGTCAAATGTTGTGTGATTCCTCGATGGTAACATAGCTGCCCGAGGTCGCAAAGTTAGCAAGTACAAGAAATTTGAAAATTGTACGTAATTGCACAGTAGTGCTTATGGTCGATGCCGTTTCTCGGCTTCAGAGCTACTTTCTTGACTGTATTTTGAGTTAAGCAGTTGGCGCGACTCCAGTTCTGGCCTTAAAAGTCAAATCTTGCGTGATTCCTCCATGGTAACATAGCTGCCCGAGGTCGCAAAGTTAGCAAGTACAAGAAATTTGAAAATTGTACGTAATTGCACAGTAGTGCTTATGGTCGATGCCGTTTCTCGGCTTCAGAGCTACTTTCTTGACTGTATTTTGAGTTAAGCGGTTGGCGCGACTTCAGTTCTAGCCTTAAAAGTCAAATGTTGTGTGATTCCTCCATGGTAACATAGCTGCCCGAGGTCGCAAAGTTAGCAAGTACAAGAAATTTGAAAATTGTACGTAATTGCACAGTAGTGCTTATGGTCGATGCCGTTTCTCGGCTTCAGAGCTACTTTCTTGACTGTATTTTGAGTTAAACAGTTGGCGCGACTCCAGTCCTAGCCTTAAAAGTCAAATGTTGTGTGATTCCTCGATGGTAACATAGCTGCCCGAGGTCGCAAAGTTAGCAAGTACAAGAAATTTGAAAATTGTACGTAATTGCACAGTAGTGCTTATGGTCGATGCCGTTTCTCGGCTTCAGAGCTACTTTCTTGACTGTATTTTGAGTTAAGCAGTTGGCGCGACTTCAGTTCTAGCCTATAAAGTCAAATCTTGTTTGATTCCTCCATGGTAACATAGCTGCCCGAGGTCGCAAAGTTAGCAAGTACAAGAAATTTGAAAATTGTACGTAATTGCACAGTAGTGCTTATGGTCGATGCCGTTTCTCGGCTTCAGAGCTACTTTCTTGACTGTATTTTGAGTTAAGCAGTTGGCGCGACTCCAGTTCTAGCCTTAAAAGTCAAATGTTGTGTGATTCCTCCATGGTAACATAGCTGCCCGAGGTCGCAAAGTTAGCAAGTACAAGAAATTTGAAAATTGTATGTAATTGCACAGTAGTGCTTATGGTCGATGCCGTTTCTCGGCTTCACAGCAACTTTCTTGACTGTATTTTGAGTTAAACAGTTGGCGCGACTTCAGTTCTAGCCTATAAAGTCAAATGTTGTGTGATTCCTCCATGGTAACATAGCTGCCCGAGGTCGCAAAGTTAGCAAGTACAAGAAATTTGAAAATTGTACGTAATTGCACAGTAGTGCTTATGGTCGATCCCGTTTCTCAGCTTCAGAGCTACTTTCTTGAGTGTATTTTGAGTTAAGCAGTTGGCTCGACTCCAGTTCTAGCCTTAAAAGTCAAATGTTGTGTGATTCCTCCATGGTAACATAGCTGCCCGAGGTCGCAAAGTTAGCAAGTACAAGAAATTTGAAAATTGTACGTAATTGCACAGTAGTGCTTATGGTCGATGCCGTTTCTCGGCTTCAGAGCTACTTTCTTGACTGTATTTTGAGTTAAGCAGTTGGCGCGACTCCAGTTCTAGCCTTAAAAGTCAAATGTTGTGTGATTCCTCCATGGTAACATAGCTGCCCGAGGTCGCAAAGTTAGCAAGTACAAGAAATTTGAAAATTGTACGTAATTGCACAGTAGTGCTTATGGTCGATGCCGTTTCTCGGCTTCAGAGCTACTTTCTTGACTGTATTTTGAGTTAAGCAGTTGGCGCGACTGCAGTTCTAGCCTTAAAAGTCAAATGTTGTGTGATTCCTCCATGGTAACATAGCTGCCCGAGGTCGCAAAATTAGCAAGTACAAGAAATTTGAAAATTGTACGTAATTGCACAGTAGTGCTTATGGTCGATGCCGTTTCTCGGCTTCAGAGCTACTTTCTTGACTGTATTTTTAGTTAAGCAGTTGGCGCGACTCCAGTTCTAGCCTTAAAAGTCAAATCTTGCGTGATTCCTCGATGGTAACATAGCTGCCCGAGGTCGCAAAGTTAGCAAGTACAAGAAATTTGAAAATTGTACGTAATTGCACAGTAGTGCTTATGGTCGATGCCGTTTCTCGGCTTCAGAGCTACTTTCTTGACTGTATTTTGAGTTAAGCAGTTGGCGCGACTCCAGTTCTAGCCTTAAAAGTCAAATCTTGCGTGATTCCTCGATGGTAACATAGCTGCCCGAGGTCGCAAAGTTAGCAAGTACAAGAAATTTGAAAATTGTACGTAATTGCACAGTAGTGCTTATGGTCGATGCCGTTTCTCGGCTTCAGAGCTACTTTCTTGACTGTATTTTGAGTTAAGCAGTTGGCGCGATTCCAGTTCTAGCCTATAAAGTCAAATGTTGTGTGATTCCTCCATGGTAACATAGCTGCCCGAAGTCGCAAAGTTAGCAAGTACAAGAAATTTGAAAATTGTACGTAATTGCACAGTAGTGCTTATGGTCGATGCCGTTTCTCGGCTTCAGAGCTACTTTCTTGACTGTATTTTGAGTTAAGCAGTTGGCGCGACTTCAGTTCTAGCCTATAAAGTCAAATCTTGTGTGATTCCTCGATGGTAACATAGCTGCCCGAGGTCGCAAAGTTAGCAAGTACAAGAAATTTGAAAATTGTACGTAATTGCACAGTAGTGCTTATGGTCGATGCCGTTTCTCGGCTTCAGAGCTACTTTCTTGACTGTATTTTGAGTTAAGCGGTTGGCGCGACTCCATTTCTATCCTTAAAAGTCAAATCTTGTGTGATTCCTCGATGGTAACATAGCCGCCCAAGGTCGCAAAGTTAGCAAGTACAAGAAATTTGAAAATTGTACGTAATTGCACAGTAGTGCTTATGGTCGATGCCGTTTCTCGGCTTCAGAGCTACTTTCTTGACTGTATTTTGAGTTAAGCAGTTGGCGCGACTCCAGTTCTAGCCTTAAAAGTCAAATGTTGTGTGATTCCTCCATGGTAACATAGCTGCCCGAGGTCGCAAAGTTAGCAAGTACAAGAAATTTGAAAATTGTACGCGATTGCACAGTAGTGCTTATGGTCGATCCCGTTTCTCAGCTTCAGAGCGACTTTCTTGAGTGTATTTTGAGTTAAGCAGTTGGCGCGACTCCAGTTCTAGCCTTAAAAGTCAAATGTTGTGTGATTCCTCCATGGTAACATAGCTGCCCGAGGTCGCAAAGTTAGCAAGTACAAGAAATTTGAAAATTGTACGTAATTGCACAGTAGTGCTTATGGTCGATGCCGTTTCTCGGCTTCAGAGCTACTTTCTTGACTGTATTTTGAGTTAAGCAGTTGGCGCGATTCCAGTTCTAGCCTATAAAGTCAAATGTTGTGTGATTCCTCCATGGTAACATAGCTGCCCGAGGTCGCAAAGTTAGCAAGTACAAGAAATTTGAAAATTGTACGTAATTGCACAGTAGTGCTTATGGTCGATGCCGTTTCTCGGCTTCAGAGCTACTTTCTTGACTGTATTTTGAGTTAAGCAGTTGGCGCGACTTCAGTTCTAGCCTATAAAGTCAAATCTTGTGTGATTCCTCCATGGTAACATAGCTGCCCGAGGTCGCAAAGTTAGCAAGTACAAGAAATTTGAAAATTGTACGTAATTGCACAGTAGTGCTTATGGTCGATGCCGTTTCTCGGCTTCAGTGCTACTTTCTTGAGTGTATTTTGAGTTAAGCAGTTGGCGCGACTCCAGTTCTAGCCTTAAAAGTCAAATGTTGTGTGATTCCTCCATGGTAACATAGCTGCCCAAGGTCGCAAAGTTAGCAAGTACAAGAAATTTGAAAATTGTACGTAATTGCACAGTAGTGCTTATGGTCGATGCCGTTTCTCGGCTTCAGAGCTACTTTCTTGACTGTATTTTGAGTTAAGCAGTTGGCGCGACTCCAGTTCTAGCCTTAAAAGTCAAATGTTGTATGATTCCTCCATGGTAACATAGCTGCCCGAGGTCGCAAAGTTAGCAAGTACAAGAAATTTGAAAATTGTACGTAATTGCACAGTAGTGCTTATGGTCGATGCCGTTTCTCGGCTTCAGAGCTACTTTCTTGACTGTATTTTGAGTTAAGCAGTTGGCGCGACTCCAGTTCTAGCCTTAAAAGTCAAATCTTGCGTGATTCCTCCATGGTAACATAGCTGCCCGAGGTCGCAAAGTTAGCAAGTACAAGAAATTTGAAAATTGTACGTAATTGCACAGTAGTGCTTATGGTCGATGCCGTTTCTCGGCTTCAGAGCTACTTTCTTGACTGTATTTTGAGTTAAGCAGTTGGCGCGACTCCAGTTCTAGCCTTAAAAGTCAAATGTTGTGTGATTCCTCCATGGTAACATAGCTGCCCGAGGTCGCAAAGTTAGCAAGTACAAGAAATTTGAAAATTGTACGTAATTGCACAGTAGTGCTTATGGTCGATGCCGTTTCTCGGCTTCAGAGCTACTTTCTTGACTGTATTTTGAGTTAAACAGTTGGCGCGACTCCAGTTCTAGCCTTAAAAGTCAAATGTTGTGTGATTCCTCGATGGTAACATAGCTGCCCGAGGTCGCAAAGTTAGCAAGTACAAGAAATTTGAAAATTGTACGTAATTGCACAGTAGTGCTTATGGTCGATGCCGTTTCTCGGCTTCAGAGCTACTTTCTTGACTGTATTTTGAGTTAAGCAGTTGGCGCGACTCCAGTTCTAGCCTTAAAAGTCAAATCTTGCGTGATTTCTCCATGGTAACATAGCTGTCCGAGGTCGCAAAGTTAGCAAGTACAAGAAATTTGAAAATTGTACGTAATTGCACAGTAGTGCTTATGGTCGATCCCGTTTCTCAGCTTCAGAGCTACTTTCTTGACTGTATTTTGAGTTAAGCAGTTGGCGCGACTGCAGTTCTAGCCTTAAAAGTCAAATCTTGCGTGATTCCTCCATGGTAATATAGCTGCCCGAGGTCGCAAATTTAGCAAGTACAAGAAATTTGAAAATTGTACGTAATTGCACAGTAGTGCTTATGGTCGATGCCGTTTCTCGGCTTCAGAGCTACTTTCTTGACTGTATTTTGAGTTAAACAGTTGGCGCGACTCCAGTTCTAGCCTTAAAAGTCAAATCTTGCGTGATTCCTCCATGGTAACATAGCTGCCCGAGGTCGCAAAGTTAGCAAGTACAAGAAATTTGAAAATTGTACGTAATTGCACAGTAGTGCTTATGGTCGATGCCGTTTCTCGGCTTCAGAGCTACTTTCTTGAGTGTATTTTGAGTTAAGCAGTTGGCGCGACTCCAGTTCTAGCCTTAAAAGTCAAATGTTGTGTGATTCCTCCATGGTAACATAGCTGCCCGAGGTCGCAAACTTAGCAAGTACAAGAAATTTGAAAATTGTACGTAATTGCACAGTAGTGCTTATGGTCGATGCCGTTTCTCGGCTTCAGAGCTACTTTCTTGACTGTATTTTGAGTTAAGCGGTTGGCGCGACTCCAGTTCTAGCCTTAAAAGTCAAATGTTGTGTGATTCCTCCATGGTAACATAGCTGCCCGAGGTCGCAAAGTTAGCAAGTACAAGAAATTTGAAAATTGTACGTAATTGCACAGTAGTGCTTATGGTCGATGCCGTTTCTCGGCTTCAGAGCTACTTTCTTGACTGTATTTTGAGTTAAACAGTTGGCGCGACTCCAGTTCTAGCCTTAAAAGTCAAATGTTGTGTGATTCCTCGATGGTAACATAGCTGCCCGAGGTCGCAAAGTTAGCAAGTACAAGAAATTTGAAAATTGTACGTAATTGCACAGTAGTGCTTATGGTCGATGCCGTTTCTCGGCTTCAGAGCTACTTTCTTGACTGTATTTTGAGTTAAGCAGTTGGCGCGACTTCAGTTCTAGCCTATAAAGTCAAATCTTGTTTGATTCCTCCATGGTAACATAGCTGCCCGAGGTCGCAAAGTTAGCAAGTACAAGAAATTTGAAAATTGTACGTAATTGCACAGTAGTGCTTATGGTCGATGCCGTTTCTCGGCTTCAGAGCTACTTTCTTGACTGTATTTTGAGTTAAGCAGTTGGCGCGACTCCAGTTCTAGCCTTAAAAGTCAAATGTTGTGTGATTCCTCCATGGTAACATAGCTGCCCGAGGTCGCAAAGTTAGCAAGTACAAGAAATTTGAAAATTGTATGTAATTGCACAGTAGTGCTTATGGTCGATGCCGTTTCTCGGCTTCACAGCTACTTTCTTGACTGTATTTTGAGTTAAACAGTTGGCGCGACTTCAGTTCTAGCCTATAAAGTCAAATGTTGTGTGATTCCTCCATGGTAACATAGCTGCCCGAGGTCGCAAAGTTAGCAAGTACAAGAAATTTGAAAATTGTACGTAATTGCACAGTAGTGCTTATGGTCGATCCCGTTTCTCAGCTTCAGAGCTACTTTCTTGAGTGTATTTTGAGTTAAGCAGTTGGCTCGACTCCAGTTCTAGCCTTAAAAGTCAAATGTTGTGTGATTCCTCCATGGTAACATAGCTGCCCGAGGTCGCAAAGTTAGCAAGTACAAGAAATTTGAAAATTGTACGTAATTGCACAGTAGTGCTTATGGTCGATGCCGTTTCTCGGCTTCAGAGCTACTTTCTTGACTGTATTTTGAGTTAAGCAGTTGGCGCGACTCCAGTTCTAGCCTTAAAAGTCAAATGTTGTGTGATTCCTCCATGGTAACATAGCTGCCCGAGGTCGCAAAGTTAGCAAGTACAAGAAATTTGAAAATTGTACGTAATTGCACAGTAGTGCTTATGGTCGATGCCGTTTCTCGGCTTCAGAGCTACTTTCTTGACTGTATTTTGAGTTAAGCAGTTGGCGCGACTGCAGTTCTAGCCTTAAAAGTCAAATGTTGTGTGATTCCTCCATGGTAACATAGCTGCCCGAGGTCGCAAAATTAGCAAGTACAAGAAATTTGAAAATTGTACGTAATTGCACAGTAGTGCTTATGGTCGATGCCGTTTCTCGGCTTCAGAGCTACTTTCTTGACTGTATTTTTAGTTAAGCAGTTGGCGCGACTCCAGTTCTAGCCTTAAAAGTCAAATCTTGCGTGATTCCTCGATGGTAACATAGCTGCCCGAGGTCGCAAAATTAGCAAGTACAAGAAATTTGAAAATTGTACGTAATTGCACAGTAGTGCTTATGGTCGATGCCGTTTCTCGGCTTCAGAGCTACTTTCTTGACTGTATTTTGAGTTAAGCAGTTGGCGCGACTCCAGTTCTAGCCTTAAAAGTCAAATCTTGCGTGATTCCTCGATGGTAACATAGCTGCCCGAGGTCGCAAAGTTAGCAAGTACAAGAAATTTGAAAATTGTACGTAATTGCACAGTAGTGCTTATGGTCGATGCCGTTTCTCGGCTTCAGAGCTACTTTCTTGACTGTATTTTGAGTTAAGCAGTTGGCGCGACTTCAGTTCTAGCCTATAAAGTCAAATCTTGTGTGATTCCTCCATGGTAACATAGCTGCCCGAGGTCGCAAAGTTAGCAAGTACAAGAAATTTGAAAATTGTACGTAATTGCACAGTAGTGCTTATGGTCGATGCCGTTTCTCGGCTTCAGAGCTACTTTCTTGACAGTATTTTGAGTTAAGCAGTTGGCGCGACTGCAGTTCTAGCCTTAAAAGTCAAATCTTGCGTGATTCCTCCATGGTAACATAGCTGCCCGAGGTCGCAAAGTTAGCAAGTACAAGAAATTTGAAAATTGTACGTAATTGCACAGTAGTGCTTATGGTCGATGCCGTTTCTCGGCTTCAGAGCTACTTTCTTGACTGTATTTTGAGTTAGGCAGTTGGCGCGACTCCAGTTCTAGCCTTAAAAGTCAAATCTTGCGTGATTCCTCCATGGTAACATAGCTACCCGAGGTCGCAAAGTTAGCAAGTACAAGAAATTTGAAAATTGTACGTAATTGCACAGTAGTGCTTATGGTCGATGCCGTTTCTCGGCTTCAGAGCTACTTTCTTGACTGTATTTTTAGTTAAGCAGATGGCGCGACTCCAGTTCTAGCCTATAAAGTCAAATCTTGTGTGATTCCTCCATGGTAACATAGCTGCCCGAGGTCGCAAAGTTAGCAAGTTCGAGAAATTTGAAAATTGTACGTAATTGCACAGTAGTGCTTATGGTCGATCCCGTTTCTCATCTTCAGAGCTACTTTCTTGACTGTATTTTGAGTTAAGCAGTTGGCGCGACTCCAGTTCTAGCCTATAAAGTCAAATGTTGTGTGATTCCTCCATGGTAACATAGCTGCCCGAGGTCGCAAAGTTAGCAAGTACAAGAAATTTGAAAATTGTACGTAATTGCACAGTAGTGCTTATGGTCGATGCCGTTTCTCGGCTTCAGAGCTACTTTCTTGACTGTATTTTGAGTTAGGCAGTTGGCGCGACTCCAGTTCTAGCCTTAAAAGTCAAATGTTGTGTGATTCCTCCATGGTAACATAGCTGCCCGAGGTCGCAAAGTTAGCAAGTACAAGAAATTTGAAAATTGTACGTAATTGCACAGTAATGCTTATGGTCGATGCCGTTTCTCGGCTTCAGAGCTACTTTCTTGACTGTATTTTGAGTTAAGCAGTTGGCGCGACTCCAGTTCTAGCCTTAAAAGTCAAATGTTGTGTGATTCCTCCATGGTAACATAGCTGCCCGAGGTCGCAAAGTTAGCAAGTACAAGAAATTTGAAAATTGTACGTAATTCCACAGTAGTGCTTATGGTCGATGCCGTTTCTCGGCTTCAGAGCTACTTTCTTGACTGTATTTTGAGTTAAACAGTTGGCGCGATTCCAGTTCTAGCCTATAAAGTCAAATGTTGTATGATTCCTCCATGGTAACATAGCTGCCCGAGGTCGCAAAGTTAGCAAGGACAAGAAATTTGAAAATTGTACGTAATTGCACAGTAGTGCTTATGGTCGATGCCGTTTCTCGGCTTCAGAGCTACTTTCTTGACTGTATTTTGAGTTAAGCAGTTGGCGCGACTCCAGTTCTAGCCTTAAAAGTCAAATCTTGCGTGATTCCTCCATGGTAACATAGCTGCCCGAGGTCGCAAAGTTAGCAAGTACAAGAAATTTGAAAATTGTACGTAATTGCACAGTAATGCTTATGGTCGATGCCGTTTCTCGGCTTCAGAGCTACTTTCTTGACTGTATTTTGAGTTAAGCAGTTGGCGCGACTCCAGTTCTAGCCTTAAAAGTCAAATGTTGTGTGATTCCTCCATGGTAACATAGCTGCCCGAGGTCGCAAAGTTAGCAAGGACAAGAAATTTGAAAATTGTACGTAATTGCACAGTAGTGCTTATGGTCGATGCCGTTTCTCGGCTTCAGAGCTACTTTCTTGACTGTATTTTGAGTTAAGCGGTTGGCGCGACTCCAGTTCTAGCCTTAAAAGTCAAATCTTGTGTGATTCCTCCATGGTAACATAGCTACCCGAGGTCGCAAAGTTAGCAAGTACAAGAAATTTGAAAATTGTACGTAATTGCACAGTAGTGCTTATGGTCGATGCCGTTTCTCGGCTTCAGAGCTACTTTCTTGACTGTATTTTTAGTTAAGCAGATGGCGCGACTCCAGTTCTAGCCTATAAAGTCAAATCTTGTGTGATTCCTCCATGGTAACATAGCTGCCCGAGGTCGCAAAGTTAGCAAGTTCGAGAAATTTGAAAATTGTACGTAATTGCACAGTAGTGCTTATGGTCGATCCCGTTTCTCATCTTCAGAGCTACTTTCTTGACTGTATTTTGAGTTAAGCAGTTGGCGCGACTCCAGTTCTAGCCTATAAAGTCAAATGTTGTGTGATTCCTCCATGGTAACATAGCTGCCCGAGGTCGCAAAGTTAGCAAGTACAAGAAATTTGAAAATTGTACGTAATTGCACAGTAGTGCTTATGGTCGATGCCGTTTCTCGGCTTCAGAGCTACTTTCTTGACTGTATTTTGAGTTAGGCAGTTGGCGCGACTCCAGTTCTAGCCTTAAAAGTCAAATGTTGTGTGATTCCTCCATGGTAACATAGCTGCCCGAGGTCGCAAAGTTAGCAAGTACAAGAAATTTGAAAATTGTACGTAATTGCACAGTAATGCTTATGGTCGATGCCGTTTCTCGGCTTCAGAGCTACTTTCTTGACTGTATTTTGAGTTAAGCAGTTGGCGCGACTCCAGTTCTAGCCTTAAAAGTCAAATGTTGTGTGATTCCTCCATGGTAACATAGCTGCCCGAGGTCGCAAAGTTAGCAAGTACAAGAAATTTGAAAATTGTACGTAATTCCACAGTAGTGCTTATGGTCGATGCCGTTTCTCGGCTTCAGAGCTACTTTCTTGACTGTATTTTGAGTTAAACAGTTGGCGCGATTCCAGTTCTAGCCTATAAAGTCAAATGTTGTGTGATTCCTCCATGGTAACATAGCTGCCCGAGGTCGCAAAGTTAGCAAGGACAAGAAATTTGAAAATTGTACGTAATTGCACAGTAGTGCTTATGGTCGATGCCGTTTCTCGGCTTCAGAGCTACTTTCTTGACTGTATTTTGAGTTAAGCAGTTGGCGCGACTCCAGTTCTAGCCTTAAAAGTCAAATCTTGCGTGATTCCTCCATGGTAACATAGCTGCCCGAGGTCGCAAAGTTAGCAAGTACAAGAAATTTGAAAATTGTACGTAATTGCACAGTAATGCTTATGGTCGATGCCGTTTCTCGGCTTCAGAGCTACTTTCTTGACTGTATTTTGAGTTAAGCAGTTGGCGCGACTCCAGTTCTAGCCTTAAAAGTCAAATGTTGTGTGATTCCTCCATGGTAACATAGCTGCCCGAGGTCGCAAAGTTAGCAAGGACAAGAAATTTGAAAATTGTACGTAATTGCACAGTAGTGCTTATGGTCGATGCCGTTTCTCGGCTTCAGAGCTACTTTCTTGACTGTATTTTGAGTTAAGCGGTTGGCGCGACTCCAGTTCTAGCCTTAAAAGTCAAATCTTGCGTGATTCCTCCATGGTAACATAGCTGCCCGAGGTCGCAAAGTTAGCAAGTACAAGAAATTTGAAAATTGTACGTAATTGCACAGTAGTGCTTATGGTCGATGCCGTTTCTCGGCTTCAGAGCTACTTTCTTGACTGTATTTTGAGTTAAGCAGTTGGCGCGACTTCAGTTCTAGCCTATAAAGTCAAATCTTGTGTGATTCCTCCATGGTAACATAGCTGCCCGAGGTCGCAAAGTTAGCAAGTACAAGAAATTTGAAAATTGTACGTAATTGCACAGTAGTGCTTATAGTCGATGCCGTTTCTCGGCTTCAGAGCTACTTTCTTGACTGTATTTTGAGTTAAACAGTTGGCGCGACTTCAGTTCTAGCCTATAAAGTCAAATCTTGTGTGATTCCTCCATGGTAACATAGCTGCCCGAGGTCGCAAAGTTAGCAAGTACAAGAAATTTGAAAATTGTACGTAATTGCACAGTAGTGCTTATGGTCGATGCCGTTTCTCGGCTTCAGAGCTACTATCTTGACTGTATTTTGAGTTAAACAGTTGGCGCGATTCCAGTTCTAGCCTATAAAGTCAAATCTTGTGTGATTCCTCCATGGTAACATAGCTGCCCGAGGTCGCAAAGTTAGCAAGTACAAGAAATTTGAAAATTGTACGTAATTGCACAGTAGTGCTTATGGTCGATCCCGTTTCTCAGCTTCAGAGCTACTTTCTTGAGTGTATTTTGAGTTAAGCAGTTGGCTCGACTCCAGTTCTAGCCTTAAAAGTCAAATGTTGTGTGATTCCTCCATGGTAACATAGCTGCCCGAGGTCGCAAAGTTAGCAAGTACAAGAAATTTGAAAATTGTACGTAATTGCACAGTAGTGCTTATGGTCGATGCCGTTTCTCGGCTTCAGAGCTACTTTCTTGACTGTATTTTGAGTTAAGCAGTTGGCGCGACTCCAGTTCTAGCCTTAAAAGTCAAATGTTGTGTGATTCCTCCATGGTAACATAGCTGCCCGAGGTCGCAAAGTTAGCAAGTACAAGAAATTTGAAAATTGTACGTAATTGCACAGTAGTGCTTATGGTCGATGCCGTTTCTCGGCTTCAGAGCTACTTTCTTGACTGTATTTTGAGTTAAGCAGTTGGCGCGACTGCAGTTCTAGCCTTAAAAGTCAAATGTTGTGTGATTCCTCCATGGTAACATAGCTGCCCGAGGTCGCAAAATTAGCAAGTACAAGAAATTTGAAAATTGTACGTAATTGCACAGTAGTGCTTATGGTCGATGCCGTTTCTCGGCTTCAGAGCTACTTTCTTGACTGTATTTTTAGTTAAGCAGTTGGCGCGACTCCAGTTCTAGCCTTAAAAGTCAAATCTTGCGTGATTCCTCGATGGTAACATAGCTGCCCGAGGTCGCAAAATTAGCAAGTACAAGAAATTTGAAAATTGTACGTAATTGCACAGTAGTGCTTATGGTCGATGCCGTTTCTCGGCTTCAGAGCTACTTTCTTGACTGTATTTTGAGTTAAGCAGTTGGCGCGACTCCAGTTCTAGCCTTAAAAGTCAAATCTTGCGTGATTCCTCGATGGTAACATAGCTGCCCGAGGTCGCAAAGTTAGCAAGTACAAGAAATTTGAAAATTGTACGTAATTGCACAGTAGTGCTTATGGTCGATGCCGTTTCTCGGCTTCAGAGCTACTTTCTTGACTGTATTTTGAGTTAAGCAGTTGGCGCGACTTCAGTTCTAGCCTATAAAGTCAAATCTTGTGTGATTCCTCCATGGTAACATAGCTGCCCGAGGTCGCAAAGTTAGCAAGTACAAGAAATTTGAAAATTGTACGTAATTGCACAGTAGTGCTTATGGTCGATGCCGTTTCTCGGCTTCAGAGCTACTTTCTTGACAGTATTTTGAGTTAAGCAGTTGGCGCGACTGCAGTTCTAGCCTTAAAAGTCAAATCTTGCGTGATTCCTCCATGGTAACATAGCTGCCCGAGGTCGCAAAGTTAGCAAGTACAAGAAATTTGAAAATTGTACGTAATTGCACAGTAGTGCTTATGGTCGATGCCGTTTCTCGGCTTCAGAGCTACTTTCTTGACTGTATTTTGAGTTAGGCAGTTGGCGCGACTCCAGTTCTAGCCTTAAAAGTCAAATCTTGCGTGATTCCTCCATGGTAACATAGCTACCCGAGGTCGCAAAGTTAGCAAGTACAAGAAATTTGAAAATTGTACGTAATTGCACAGTAGTGCTTATGGTCGATGCCGTTTCTCGGCTTCAGAGCTACTTTCTTGACTGTATTTTTAGTTAAGCAGATGGCGCGACTCCAGTTCTAGCCTATAAAGTCAAATCTTGTGTGATTCCTCCATGGTAACATAGCTGCCCGAGGTCGCAAAGTTAGCAAGTTCGAGAAATTTGAAAATTGTACGTAATTGCACAGTAGTGCTTATGGTCGATCCCGTTTCTCATCTTCAGAGCTACTTTCTTGACTGTATTTTGAGTTAAGCAGTTGGCGCGACTCCAGTTCTAGCCTATAAAGTCAAATGTTGTGTGATTCCTCCATGGTAACATAGCTGCCCGAGGTCGCAAAGTTAGCAAGTACAAGAAATTTGAAAATTGTACGTAATTGCACAGTAGTGCTTATGGTCGATGCCGTTTCTCGGCTTCAGAGCTACTTTCTTGACTGTATTTTGAGTTAGGCAGTTGGCGCGACTCCAGTTCTAGCCTTAAAAGTCAAATGTTGTGTGATTCCTCCATGGTAACATAGCTGCCCGAGGTCGCAAAGTTAGCAAGTACAAGAAATTTGAAAATTGTACGTAATTGCACAGTAATGCTTATGGTCGATGCCGTTTCTCGGCTTCAGAGCTACTTTCTTGACTGTATTTTGAGTTAAGCAGTTGGCGCGACTCCAGTTCTAGCCTTAAAAGTCAAATGTTGTGTGATTCCTCCATGGTAACATAGCTGCCCGAGGTCGCAAAGTTAGCAAGTACAAGAAATTTGAAAATTGTACGTAATTCCACAGTAGTGCTTATGGTCGATGCCGTTTCTCGGCTTCAGAGCTACTTTCTTGACTGTATTTTGAGTTAAACAGTTGGCGCGATTCCAGTTCTAGCCTATAAAGTCAAATGTTGTATGATTCCTCCATGGTAACATAGCTGCCCGAGGTCGCAAAGTTAGCAAGGACAAGAAATTTGAAAATTGTACGTAATTGCACAGTAGTGCTTATGGTCGATGCCGTTTCTCGGCTTCAGAGCTACTTTCTTGACTGTATTTTGAGTTAAGCAGTTGGCGCGACTCCAGTTCTAGCCTTAAAAGTCAAATCTTGCGTGATTCCTCCATGGTAACATAGCTGCCCGAGGTCGCAAAGTTAGCAAGTACAAGAAATTTGAAAATTGTACGTAATTGCACAGTAATGCTTATGGTCGATGCCGTTTCTCGGCTTCAGAGCTACTTTCTTGACTGTATTTTGAGTTAAGCAGTTGGCGCGACTCCAGTTCTAGCCTTAAAAGTCAAATGTTGTGTGATTCCTCCATGGTAACATAGCTGCCCGAGGTCGCAAAGTTAGCAAGGACAAGAAATTTGAAAATTGTACGTAATTGCACAGTAGTGCTTATGGTCGATGCCGTTTCTCGGCTTCAGAGCTACTTTCTTGACTGTATTTTGAGTTAAGCGGTTGGCGCGACTCCAGTTCTAGCCTTAAAAGTCAAATCTTGTGTGATTCCTCCATGGTAACATAGCTACCCGAGGTCGCAAAGTTAGCAAGTACAAGAAATTTGAAAATTGTACGTAATTGCACAGTAGTGCTTATGGTCGATGCCGTTTCTCGGCTTCAGAGCTACTTTCTTGACTGTATTTTTAGTTAAGCAGATGGCGCGACTCCAGTTCTAGCCTATAAAGTCAAATCTTGTGTGATTCCTCCATGGTAACATAGCTGCCCGAGGTCGCAAAGTTAGCAAGTTCGAGAAATTTGAAAATTGTACGTAATTGCACAGTAGTGCTTATGGTCGATCCCGTTTCTCATCTTCAGAGCTACTTTCTTGACTGTATTTTGAGTTAAGCAGTTGGCGCGACTCCAGTTCTAGCCTATAAAGTCAAATGTTGTGTGATTCCTCCATGGTAACATAGCTGCCCGAGGTCGCAAAGTTAGCAAGTACAAGAAATTTGAAAATTGTACGTAATTGCACAGTAGTGCTTATGGTCGATGCCGTTTCTCGGCTTCAGAGCTACTTTCTTGACTGTATTTTGAGTTAGGCAGTTGGCGCGACTCCAGTTCTAGCCTTAAAAGTCAAATGTTGTGTGATTCCTCCATGGTAACATAGCTGCCCGAGGTCGCAAAGTTAGCAAGTACAAGAAATTTGAAAATTGTACGTAATTGCACAGTAATGCTTATGGTCGATGCCGTTTCTCGGCTTCAGAGCTACTTTCTTGACTGTATTTTGAGTTAAGCAGTTGGCGCGACTCCAGTTCTAGCCTTAAAAGTCAAATGTTGTGTGATTCCTCCATGGTAACATAGCTGCCCGAGGTCGCAAAGTTAGCAAGTACAAGAAATTTGAAAATTGTACGTAATTCCACAGTAGTGCTTATGGTCGATGCCGTTTCTCGGCTTCAGAGCTACTTTCTTGACTGTATTTTGAGTTAAACAGTTGGCGCGATTCCAGTTCTAGCCTATAAAGTCAAATGTTGTGTGATTCCTCCATGGTAACATAGCTGCCCGAGGTCGCAAAGTTAGCAAGGACAAGAAATTTGAAAATTGTACGTAATTGCACAGTAGTGCTTATGGTCGATGCCGTTTCTCGGCTTCAGAGCTACTTTCTTGACTGTATTTTGAGTTAAGCAGTTGGCGCGACTCCAGTTCTAGCCTTAAAAGTCAAATCTTGCGTGATTCCTCCATGGTAACATAGCTGCCCGAGGTCGCAAAGTTAGCAAGTACAAGAAATTTGAAAATTGTACGTAATTGCACAGTAATGCTTATGGTCGATGCCGTTTCTCGGCTTCAGAGCTACTTTCTTGACTGTATTTTGAGTTAAGCAGTTGGCGCGACTCCAGTTCTAGCCTTAAAAGTCAAATGTTGTGTGATTCCTCCATGGTAACATAGCTGCCCGAGGTCGCAAAGTTAGCAAGGACAAGAAATTTGAAAATTGTACGTAATTGCACAGTAGTGCTTATGGTCGATGCCGTTTCTCGGCTTCAGAGCTACTTTCTTGACTGTATTTTGAGTTAAGCGGTTGGCGCGACTCCAGTTCTAGCCTTAAAAGTCAAATCTTGCGTGATTCCTCCATGGTAACATAGCTGCCCGAGGTCGCAAAGTTAGCAAGTACAAGAAATTTGAAAATTGTACGTAATTGCACAGTAGTGCTTATGGTCGATGCCGTTTCTCGGCTTCAGAGCTACTTTCTTGACTGTATTTTGAGTTAAGCAGTTGGCGCGACTTCAGTTCTAGCCTATAAAGTCAAATCTTGTGTGATTCCTCCATGGTAACATAGCTGCCCGAGGTCGCAAAGTTAGCAAGTACAAGAAATTTGAAAATTGTACGTAATTGCACAGTAGTGCTTATAGTCGATGCCGTTTCTCGGCTTCAGAGCTACTTTCTTGACTGTATTTTGAGTTAAACAGTTGGCGCGACTTCAGTTCTAGCCTATAAAGTCAAATCTTGTGTGATTCCTCCATGGTAACATAGCTGCCCGAGGTCGCAAAGTTAGCAAGTACAAGAAATTTGAAAATTGTACGTAATTGCACAGTAGTGCTTATGGTCGATGCCGTTTCTCGGCTTCAGAGCTACTATCTTGACTGTATTTTGAGTTAAACAGTTGGCGCGATTCCAGTTCTAGCCTATAAAGTCAAATCTTGTGTGATTCCTCCATGGTAACATAGCTGCCCGAGGTCGCAAAGTTAGCAAGTACAAGAAATTTGAAAATTGTACGTAATTGCACAGTAGTGCTTATGGTCGATGCCGTTTCTCGGCTTCAGAGCTACTTTCTTGACTGTATTTTTAGTTAAGCAGTTGGCGCGACTGCAGTTCTAGCCTTAAAAGTCAAATCTTGCGTGATTCCTGCATGGTAATATAGCTGCCCGAGGTCGCAAATTTAGCAAGTACAAGAAATTTGAAAATTGTACGTAATTGCACAGTAGTGCTTATGGTCGATGCCGTTTCTCGGCTTCAGAGCTACTTTCTTGACTGTATTTTGAGTTAAGCAGTTGGTGCGACTTCAGTTCTAGCCTATAAAGTCAAATCTTGTGTGATTCCTCCATGGTAACATAGCTGCCCGAGGTCGCAAAGTTAGCAAGTACAAGAAATTTGAAAATTGTACATAATTGCACAGTAGTGCTTATGGTCGATGCCGTTTCTCGGCTTCAGAGCTACTTTCTTGACTGTATTTTGAGTTAAGCAGTTGGCGCGACTTCAGTTCTAGCCTATAAAGTCAAATCTTGTGTGATTCCTCCATGGTAACATAGCTGCCCGAGGTCGCAAAGTTAGCAAGTACAATAAATTTGAAAATTGTACGTAATTGCACAGTAGTGCTTATGGTCGATGCCGTTTCTCGGCTTCAGAGCTACTTTCTTGACTGTATTTTGAGTTAAGCAGTTGGCGCGACTGCAGTTCTAGCCTTAAAAGTCAAATCTTGCGTGATTCCTCCATGGTAACATAGCTGCCCGAGGTCGCAAATTTAGCAAGTACAAGAAATTTGAAAATTGTACGTAATTGCACAGTAGTGCTTATGGTCGATGCCGTTTCTCGGCTTCAGAGCTACTTTCTTGACTGTATTTTGAGTTAGGCAGTTGGCGCGACTCCAGTTCTAGCCTTAAAAGTCAAATGTAGTGTGATTCCTCCATGGTAACATAGCTGTCCGAGGTCGCAAAATTAGCAAGTACAAGAAATTTGAAAATTGTACGCGATTGCACAGTAGTGCTTATGGTCAATGCCGTTTCTCGGCTTCAGAGCTACTTTCTTGACTGTATTTTGAGTTAAGCAGTTGGCGCGACTCCAGTTCTAGCCTTAAAAGTCAAATCTTGCGTGATTCCTCCATGGTAATATAGCTGCCCGAGGTCGCAAAGTTAGCAAGTACAAGAAATTTGAAAATTGTACGTAATTGCACAGTAGTGCTTATGGTCGATGCCGTTTCTCGGCTTCAGAGCTACTTTCTTGACTGTATTTTTAGTTAAGCAGTTGGCGCGACTCCAGTTCTAGCCTATAAAGTCAAATCTTGTGTGATTCCTCCATGGTAACATAGCTGCCCGAGGTCGCAAAGTTAGCAAGTTCGAGAAATTTGAAAATTGTACGTAATTGCACAGTAGTGCTTATGGTCGATCCCGTTTCTCAGCTTCAGAGCTACTTTCTTGACTGTATTTTGAGTTAAGCAGTTGGCACGACTCCAGTTCTAGCCTTAAAAGTCAAATGTTGTGTGATTCCTCCATGGTAACATAGCTGCCCGAGGTCGCAAAGTTAGCAAGTACAAGAAATTTGAAAATTGTACGTAATTGCACAGTAGTGCTTATGGTCGATGCCGTTTCTCGGCTTCAGAGCTACTTTCTTGACTGTATTTTGAGTTAAACAGTTGGCGCGACTTCAGTTCTAGCCTATAAAGTCAAATCTTGTGTGATTCCTCCATGGTAACATAGCTGCCCGAGGTCGCAAAGTTAGCAAGTTCGAGAAATTTGAAAATTGTACGTAATTGCACAGTAGTGCTTATGGTCGATGCCGTTTCTCGGCTTCAGAGCTACTTTCTTGACTGTATTTTGAGTTAAGCAGTTGGCGCGACTGCAGTTCTAGCCTTAAAAGTCAAATCTTGCGTGATTCCTCCATGGTAACATAGCTGCCCGAGGTCGCAAAGTTAGCAAGTACAAGAAATTTGAAAATTGTACGTAATTGCACAGTAGTGCTTATGGTCGATGCCGTTTCTCGGCTTCAGAGCTACTTTCTTGACTGTATTTTGAGTTAGGCAGTTGGCCCGACTCCAGTTCTAGCCTTAAAAGTCAAATGTTGTGTGATTCCTCCATGGTAACATAGCTGCCCGAGGTCGCAAAGTTAGCAAGTACAAGAAATTTGAAAATTGTACGCGATTGCACAGTAGTGCTTATGGTCGATGCCGTTTCTCGGCTTCAGAGCTACTTTCTTGACTGTATTTTGAGTTAAGCAGTTGGCGCGACTCCAGTTCTAGCCTTAAAAGTCAAATCTTGCGTGATTCCTCCATGGTAACATAGCTGCCCGAGGTCGCAAAGTTAGCAAGTACAAGAAATTTGAAAATTGTACGTAATTGCACAGTAGTGCTTATGGTCGATGCCGTTTCTCGGTTTCAGAGCTACTTTCTTGACTGTATTTTTAGTTAAGCAGTTGGCGCGACTCCAGTTCTAGCCTATAAAGTCAAATCTTGTGTGATTCCTCCATGGCAACATAGCTGCCCGAGGTCGCAAAGTTAGCAAGTTCGAGAAATTTGAAAATTGTACGTAATTGCACAGTAGTGCTTATGGTCGATCCCGTTTCTCAGCTTCAGAGCTACTTTCTTGACTGTATTTTGAGTTAAGCAGTTGGCGCGACTCCAGTTCTAGCCTTAAAAGTCAAATGTTGTGTGATTCCTCCATGGTAACATAGCTGCCCGAGGTCGCAAAGTTAGCAAGTACAAGAAATTTGAAAATTGTACGTAATTGCACAGTAGTGCTTATGGTCGATGCCGTTTCTCGGCTTCAGAGCTACTTTCTTGACTGTATTTTGAGTTAAGCAGTTGGCGCGACTCCAGTTCTAGCCTTAAAAGTCAAATGTTGTGTGATTCCTCCATGGTAACATAGCTGCCCGAGGTCGCAAAATTGTACGTAATTGCACAGTAGTGCTTATGGTCGATGCCGTTTCTCGGCTTCAGAGCTACTTTCTTGACTGTATTTTGAGTTAGGCAGTTGGCGCGACTCCAGTTCTAGCCTTAAAAGTCAAATGTAGTGTGATTCCTCCATGGTAACATAGCTGTCCGAGGTCGCAAAGTTAGCAAGTACAAGAAATTTGAAAATTGTACGCGATTGCACAGTAGTGCTTATGGTCGATGCCGTTTCTCGGCTTCAGAGCTACTTTCTTGACTGTATTTTGAGTTAAGCAGTTGGCGCGACTCCAGTTCTAGCCTTAAAAGTCAAATCTTGCGTGATTCCTCCATGGTAACATAGCTGCCCGAGGTCGCAAAGTTAGCAAGTACAAGAAATTTGAAAATTGTACGTAATTGCACAGTAGTGCTTATGGTCGATGCCGTTTCTCGGCTTCAGAGCTACTTTCTTGACTGTATTTTGAGTTAAACAGTTGGCGCGACTCCAGTTCTAGCCTTAAAAGTCAAATGTAGTGTGATTCCTCCATGGTAACATAGCTGTCCGAGGTCGCAAAGTTAGCAAGTACAAGAAATTTGAAAATTGTACGCGATTGCACAGTAGTGCTTATGGTCGATGCCGTTTCTCGGCTTCAGAGCTACTTTCTTGACTGTATTTCGAGTTAAGCAGTTGGCGCGACTCCAGTTCTAGCCTTAAAAGTCAAATCTTGCGTGATTCCTCCATGGTAACATAGCTGCCCGAGGTCGCAAAGTTAGCAAGTTCGAGAAATTTGAAAATTGTACGTAATTGCACAGTAGTGCTTATGGTCGATCCCGTTTCTCAGCTTCAGAGCTACTTTCTTGACTGTATTTTGAGTTAGGCAGTTGGCGCGACTCCAGTTCTAGCCTTAAAAGTCAAATGTTGTGTGATTCCTCCATGGTAACATAGCTGCCCGAGGTCGCAAAGTTAGCAAGTACAAGAAATTTGAAAATTGTACGCGATTGCACAGTAGTGCTTATGGTCGATGCCGTTTCTCGGCTTCAGAGCTACTTTTTTGACTGTATTTTGAGTTAAGCAGTTGGCGCGACTCCAGTTCTAGCCTTAAAAGTCAAATCTTGCGTGATTCCTCCATGGTAACATAGCTGCCCGAGGTCGCAAAGTTAGCAAGTACAAGAAATTTGAAAATTGTACGTAATTGCACAGTAGTGCTTATGGTCGATGCCGTTTCTCGGCTTCAGAGCTACTTTCTTGACTGTATTTTGAGTTAAGCAGTTGGCGCGACTCCAGTTCTAGCCTTAAAAGTCAAATGTTGTGTGATTCCTCCATGTTAACATAGCTGCCCGAGGTCGCAAAGTTAGCAAGTACAAGAAATTTGAAAATTGTACGTAATTGCACAGTAGTGCTTATGGTCGATGCCGTTTCTCGGCTTCAGAGCTACTTTCTTGACTGTATTTTGAGTTAAGCAGTTGGCGCGACTCCAGTTCTAGCCTTAAAAGTCAAATCTTGTGTGATTCCTCCATGGTAACATAGCTGCCCGAGGTCGCAAAGTTAGCAAGTACAAGAAATTTGAAAATTGTACGTAATTGCACAGTAGTGCTTATGGTCGATGCCGTTTCTCGGCTTCAGAGCTACTTTCTTGACTGTATTTTGAGTTAAACAGTTGGCGCGACTTCAGTTCTAGCCTTAAAAGTCAAATCTTGCGTGATTCCTTAATGGTAACATAGCTGCCCGAGGTCGCAATATTAGCAAGTACAAGAAATTTGAAAATTGTACGTAATTGCACAGTAGTGCTTATGGTCGATGCCGTTTCTCGGCTTCAGAGCTACTTTCTTGACTGTATTTTGAGTTAAGCAGTTGGCGCGACTCCAGTTCTAGCCTTAAAAGTCAAATGTTGTGTGATTCCTCCATGGTAACATAGCTGCCCGAGGTCGCAAAATTAGCAAGTACAAGAAATTTGAAAATTGTACGTAATTGCACAGTAGTGCTTATGGTCGATGCCGTTTCTCGGCTTCAGAGCTACTTTCTTGACTGTATTTTGAGTTAAGCAGTTGGCGCGACTGCAGTTCTAGCCTTAAAAGTCAAATGTTGTGTGATTCCTCCATGGTAACATAGCTGCCCGAGGTCGCAAAGTTAGCAAGTACAAGAAATTTGAAAATTGTACGTAATTGCACAGTAGTGCTTATGGTCGATGCCGTTTCTCGGTTTCAGAGCTACTTTCTTGACTGTATTTTTAGTTAAGCAGTTGGCGCGACTCCAGTTCTAGCCTATAAAGTCAAATCTTGTGTGATTCCTCCATGGCAACATAGCTGCCCGAGGTCGCAAAGTTAGCAAGTTCGAGAAATTTGAAAATTGTACGTAATTGCACAGTAGTGCTTATGGTCGATCCCGTTTCTCAGCTTCAGAGCTACTTTCTTGACTGTATTTTGAGTTAAGCAGTTGGCGCGACTCCAGTTCTAGCCTTAAAAGTCAAATGTTGTGTGATTCCTCCATGGTAACATAGCTGCCCGAGGTCGCAAAGTTAGCAAGTACAAGAAATTTGAAAATTGTACGTAATTGCACAGTAGTGCTTATGGTCGTTGCCGTTTCTCGGCTTCAGAGCTACTTTCTTGACTGTATTTTGAGTTAAGCAGTTGGCGCGACTCCAGTTCTAGCCTTAAAAGTCAAATGTTGTGTGATTCCTCCATGGAAACATAGCTGCCCGAGGTCGCAAAGTTAGCAAGTACAAGAAATTTGAAAATTGTACGTAATTGCACAGTAGTGCTTATGGTCGATGCCGTTTCTCGGCTTCAGAGCTACTTTCTTGACTGTATTTTGAGTTAAGCAGTTGGCGCGACTCCAGTTCTAGCCTTAAAAGTCAAATGTTGTGTGATTCCTCCATGGTAACATAGCTGCCCGAGGTCGCAAAGTTAGCAAGTACAAGAAATTTGAAAATTGTACGCGATTGCACAGTAGTGCTTATGGTCGATGCCGTTTCTCGGCTTCAGAGCTACTTTCTTGACTGTATTTTGAGTTAAGCAGTTGGCGCGACTCCAGTTCTAGCCTTAAAAGTCAAATCTTGCGTGATTCCTCCATGGTAACATAGCTGCCCGAGGTCGCAAAGTTAGCAAGTACAAGAAATTTGAAAATTGTACGTAATTGCACAGTAGTGCTTATGGTCGATGCCGTTTCTCGGCTTCAGAGCTACTTTCTTGACTGTATTTTGAGTTAAGCAGTTGGCGCGACTCCAGTTCTAGCCTTAAAAGTCAAATGTTGTGTGATTCCTCCATGTTAACATAGCTGCCCGAGGTCGCAAAGTTAGCAAGTACAAGAAATTTGAAAATTGTACGTAATTGCACAGTAGTGCTTATGGTCGATGCCGTTTCTCGGCTTCAGAGCTACTTTCTTGACTGTATTTTGAGTTAAGCAGTTGGCGCGACTCCAGTTCTAGCCTTAAAAGTCAAATCTTGTGTGATTCCTCCATGGTAACATAGCTGCCCGAGGTCGCAAAGTTAGCAAGTACAAGAAATTTGAAAATTGTACGTAATTGCACAGTAGTGCTTATGGTCGATGCCGTTTCTCGGCTTCAGAGCTACTTTCTTGACTGTATTTTGAGTTAAACAGTTGGCGCGACTTCAGTTCTAGCCTTAAAAGTCAAATCTTGCGTGATTCCTTAATGGTAACATAGCTGCCCGAGGTCGCAATATTAGCAAGTACAAGAAATTTGAAAATTGTACGTAATTGCACAGTAGTGCTTATGGTCGATGCCGTTTCTCGGCTTCAGAGCTACTTTCTTGACTGTATTTTGAGTTAAGCAGTTGGCGCGACTCCAGTTCTAGCCTTAAAAGTCAAATGTTGTGTGATTCCTCCATGGTAACATAGCTGCCCGAGGTCGCAAAATTAGCAAGTACAAGAAATTTGAAAATTGTACGTAATTGCACAGTAGTGCTTATGGTCGATCCCGTTTCTCAGCTTCACAGCTACTTTCTTGAGTGTATTTTGAGTTAAGCAGTTGGCGCGACTCCAGTTCTAGCCTATAAAGACAAATGTTGTGTGATTCCTCCATGGTAACATAGCTGCCCGAGGTCGCAAAGTTAGCAAGTACAAGAAATTTGAAAATTGTACGTAATTGCACAGTAGTGCTTATGGTCGATGCCGTTTCTCGGCTTCAGAGCTACTTTCTTGACTGTATTTTTAGTTAAGCAGTTTGCGCGACTCCAGTTCTAGCCTATAAAGTCAAATCTTGTGTGATTCCTCCATGGCAACATAGCTGCCCGAGGTCGCAAAGTTAGCAAGTTCGAGAAATTTGAAAATTGTACGTAATTGCACAGTAGTGCTTATGGTCGATCCCGTTTCTCAGCTTCAGAGCTACTTTCTTGACTGTATTTTGAGTTAAGCAGTTGGCGCGACTCCAGTTCTAGCCTTAAAAGTCAAATGTTGTGTGATTCCTCCATGGTAACATAGCTGCCCGAGGTCGCAAAGTTAGCAAGTACAAGAAATTTGAAAATTGTACGTAATTGCACAGTAGTGCTTATGGTCGTTGCCGTTTCTCGGCTTCAGAGCTACTTTCTTGACTGTATTTTGAGTTAAGCAGTTGGCGCGACTCCAGTTCTAGCCTTAAAAGTCAAATGTTGTGTGATTCCTCCATGGAAACATAGCTGCCCGAGGTCGCAAAGTTAGCAAGTACAAGAAATTTGAAAATTGTACGTAATTGCACAGTAGTGCTTATGGTCGATGCCGTTTCTCGGCTTCAGAGCTACTTTCTTGACTGTATTTTGAGTTAAGCAGTTGGCGCGACTCCAGTTCTAGCCTTAAAAGTCAAATGTTGTGTGATTCCTCCATGGTAACATAGCTGCCCGAGGTCGCAAAATTGTACGTAATTGCACAGTAGTGCTTATGGTCGATGCCGTTTCTCGGCTTCAGAGCTACTTTCTTGACTGTATTTTGAGTTAAGCAGTTGGCGCGACTCCAGTTCTAGCCTTAAAAGTCAAATGTTGTGTGATTCCTCCATGGTAACATAGCTGCCCGAGGTCGCAAAGTTAGCAAATACAAGAAATTTGAAAATTGTACGTAATTGCACAGTAGTGCTTATGGTCGATGCCGTTTCTCGGCTTTAGAGCTACTTTCTTGACTGTATTTTTAGTTAAGCAGTTGGCGCGACTCCAGTTCTAGCCTTAAAAGTCAAATCTTGCGTGATTCCTCCATGGTAACATAGCTGCCCGAGGTCGCAAAGTTAGCAAGTACAAGAAATTTGAAAATTGTACGTAATTGCACAGTAGTGCTTATGGTCGATGCCGTTTCTCGGCTTCAGAGCTACTTTCTTGACTGTATTTTGAGTTAGGCAGTTGGCGCGACTCCAGTTCTAGCCTTAAAAGCCAAATGTTGTGTGATTCCTCCATGGTAACATAGCTGCCCGAGGTCGCAAAGTTAGCAAGTACAAGAAATTTGAAAATTGTACGTAATTGCACAGTAGTGCTTATGGTCGATGCCGTTTCTCGGCTTCAGAGCTACTTTCTTGACTGTATTTTGAGTTAAGCAGTTGGCGCGACTCCAGTTCTAGCCTTAAAAGTCAAATGTTGTGTGATTCCTCCATGTTAACATAGCTGCCCGAGGTCGCAAAGTTAGCAAGTACAAGAAATTTGAAAATTGTACGTAATTGCACAGTAGTGCTTATGGTCGATGCCGTTTCTCGGCTTCAGAGCTACTTTCTTGACTGTTTTTTGAGTTAAGCAGTTGGCGCGACTCCAGTTCTAGCCTTAAAAGTCAAATGTTGTGTGATTCCTCCATGGTAACATAGCTGCCCGAGGTCGCAAAGTTAGCAAGTACAAGAAATTTGAAAATTGTACGTAATTGCACAGTAATGCTTATGGTCGATGCCGTTTCTCGGCTTCAGAGCTACTTTCTTGACTGTATTTTGAGTTAAGCAGTTGGCGCGACTCCAGTTCTAGCCTTAAAAGTCAAATCTTGTGTGATTCCTCCATGGTAACATAGCTGCCCGAGGTCGCAAAGTTAGCAAGTACAAGAAATTTGAAAATTGTACGTAATTGCACAGTAGTGCTTATGGTCGATGCCGTTTCTCGGCTTCAGAGCTACTTTCTTGACTGTATTTTGAGTTAAACAGTTGGCGCGACTTCAGTTCTAGCCTTAAAAGTCAAATCTTGCGTGATTCCTTAATGGTAACATAGCTGCCCGAGGTCGCAATATTAGCAAGTACAAGAAATTTGAAAATTGTACGTAATTGCACAGTAGTGCTTATGGTCGATGCCGTTTCTCGGCTTCAGAGCTACTTTCTTGACTGTATTTTGAGTTAAGCAGTTGGCGCGACTCCAGTTCTAGCCTTAAAAGTCAAATGTTGTGTGATTCCTCCATGCTAACATAGCTGCCCGAGGTCGCAAAATTAGCAAGTACAAGAAATTTGAAAATTGTACGTAATTGCACAGTAGTGCTTATGGTCGATGCCGTTTCTCGGCTTCAGAGCTACTTTCTTGACTGTATTTTGAGTTAAGCAGTTGGCGCGACTGCAGTTCTAGCCTTAAAAGTCAAATCTTGCGTGATTCCTCCATGGTAACATAGCTGCCCGAGGTCGCAAAGTTAGCAAGTACAAGAAATTTGAAAATTGTACGTAATTGCACAGTAGTGCTTATGGTCGATGCCGTTTCTCGGCTTCAGAGCTACTTTCTTGACTGTATTTTGAGTTAAGCAGTTGGCGCGACTCCAGTTCTAGCCTTAAAAGTCAAATGTTGTGTCATTCCTCCATCGTAACATAGCTGCCCGAGGTCGCAAAGTTAGCAAGTACAAGAAATTTGAAAATTGTACGCGATTGCACAGTAGTGCTTATGGTCGATGCCGTTTCTCGGCTTCAGAGCTACTTTCTTGACTGTATTTTGAGTTAAGCAGTTGGCGCGACTCCAGTTCTAGCCTTAAAAGTCAAATCTTGCGTGATTCCTCCATGGTAACATAGCTGCCCGAGGTCGCAAAGTTAGCAAGTACAAGAAATTTGAAAATTGTACGTAATTGCACAGTAGTGCTTATGGTCGATGCCGTTTCTCGGTTTCAGAGCCACTTTCTTGACTGTATTTTTAGTTAAGCAGTTGGCGCGACTCCAGTTCTAGCCTATAAAGTCAAATCTTGTGTGATTCCTCCATGGCAACATAGCTGCCCGAGGTCGCAAAGTTAGCAAGTTCGAGAAATTTGAAAATTGTACGTAATTGCACAGTAGTGCTTATGGTCGATCCCGTTTCTCAGCTTCAGAGCTACTTTCTTGACTGTATTTTGAGTTAAGCAGTTGGCGCGACTCCAGTTCTAGCCTTAAAAGTCAAATGTTGTGTGATTCCTCCATGGTAACATAGCTGCCCGAGGTCGCAAAGTTAGCAAGTACAAGAAATTTGAAAATTGTACGTAATTGCACAGTAGTGCTTATGGTTGTTGCCGTTTCTCGGCTTCAGAGCTACTTTCTTGACTGTATTATGAGTTAAGCAGTTGGCGCGACTCCAGTTCTAGCCTTAAAAGTCAAATGTTGTGTGATTCCTCCATGGAAACATAGCTGCCCGAGGTCGCAAAGTTAGCAAGTACAAGAAATTTGAAAATTGTACGTAATTGCACAGTAGTGCTTATGGTCGATGCCGTTTCTCGGCTTCAGAGCTACTTTCTTGACTGTATTTTGAGTTAAGCAGTTGGCGCGACTCCAGTTCTAGCCTTAAAAGTCAAATGTTGTGTGATTCCTCCATGGTAACATAGCTGCCCGAGGTCGCAAAATTGTACGTAACTGCACAGTAGTGCTTATGGTCGATGCCGTTTCTCGGCTTCAGAGCTACTTTCTTGACTGTATTTTGAGTTAAGCAGTTGGCGCGACTCCAGTTCTAGCCTTAAAAGTCTTAAAAGTTGTGTGATTCCTCCATGGTAACATAGCTGCCCGAGGTCGCAAAGTTAGCAAATACAAGAAATTTGAAAATTGTACGTAATTGCACAGTAGTGCTTATGGTCGATGCCGTTTCTCGGCTTTAGAGCTACTTTCTTGACTGTATTTTTAGTTACGCAGTTGGCGCGACTCCAGTTCTAGCCTTAAAAGTCAAATCTTGCGTGATTCCTCCATGGTAACATAGCTGCCCGAGGTCGCAAAGTTAGCAAGTACAAGAAATTTGAAAATTGTACGTAATTGCACAGTAGTGCTTATGGTCGATGCCGTTTCTCGGCTTCAGAGCTACTTTCTTGACTGTATTTTGAGTTAGGCAGTTGGCGCGACTCCAGTTCTAGCCTTAAAAGTCAAATGTTGTGTGATTCCTCCATGGTAACATAGCTGCCCGAGGTCGCAAAGTTAGCAAGTACAAGAAATTTGAAAATTGTACGCGATTGCACAGTAGTGCTTATGGTCGATGCCGTTTCTCGGCTTCAGAGCTACTTTCTTGACTGTATTTTGAGTTAAGCAGTTGGCGCGACTCCAGTTCTAGCCTTAAAAGTCAAATCTTGCGTGATTCCTCCATGGTAACATAGCTGCCCGAGGTCGCAAAGTTAGCAAGTACAAGAAATTTGAAAATTGTACGTAATTGCACAGTAGTGCTTATGGTCGATGCCGTTTCTCGGCTTCAGAGCTACTTTCTTGACTGTTTTTTGAGTTAAGCAGTTGGCGCGACTCCAGTTCTAGCCTTAAAAGTCAAATGTTGTGTGATTCCTCCATGGTAACATAGCTGCCCGAGGTCGCAAAGTTAGCAAGTACAAGAAATTTGAAAATTGTACGTAATTGCACAGTAGTGCTTATGGTCGATGCCGTTTCTCGGCTTCAGAGCTACTTTCTTGACTGTATTTTGAGTTAAGCAGTTGGCGCGACTTCAGTTCTAGCCTTAAAAGTAAAATCTTGTGTGATTCCTCCATGGTAACATAGCTGCCCGAGGTCGCAAAGTTAGCAAGTACAAGAAATTTGAAAATTGTACGTAATTGCACAGTAGTGCTTATGGTCGATGCCGTTTCTCGGCTTCAGAGCTACTTTCTTGACTGTATTTTGAGTTAAACAGTTGGCGCGACTTCAGTTCTAGCCTTAAAAGTCAAATCTTGCGTGATTCCTTAATGGTAACATAGCTGCCCGAGGTCGCAATATTAGCATGTACAAGAAATTTGAAAATTGTACGTAATTGCACAGTAGTGCTTATGGTCGATGCCGTTTCTCGGCTTCAGAGCTACTTTCTTGACTGTATTTTGAGTTAAGCAGTTGGCGCGACTCCAGTTCTAGCCTTAAAAGTCAAATGTTGTGTGATTCCTCCATGGTAACATAGCTGCCCGAGGTCGCAAAATTAGCAAGTACAAGAAATTTGAAAATTGTACGTAATTGCACAGTAGTGCTTATGGTCGATCCCGTTTCTCAGCTTCACAGCTACTTTCTTGAGTGTATTTTGAGTTAAGCAGTTGGCGCGACTCCAGTTCTAGCCTATAAAGACAAATGTTGTGTGATTCCTCCATGGTAACATAGCTGCCCGAGGTCGCAAAGTTAGCAAGTACAAGAAATTTGAAAATTGTACGTAATTGCACAGTAGTGCTTATGGTCGATGCCGTTTCTCGGCTTCAGAGCTACTTTCTTGACTGTATTTTGAGTTAAGCAGTTGGCGCGACTCCAATTCTACCCTTAAAAGTCAAGTGTTGTGTGATTCCTCCATGTTAACATAGCTGCCCGAGGTCGCAAAGTTAGCAAGTACAAGAAATTTGAAAATTGTACGTAATTGCACAGTAGTGCTTATGGTCGATCCCGTTTCTCAGCTTCAGAGCTACTTTCTTGAGTGTATTTTGAGTTAAGCAGTTGGCGCGACTCCAGTTCTAGCCTTAAAAGTCAAATGTTGTGTGATTCCTCCATGGTAACATAGCTGCCCGAGGTCGCAAAGTTAGCAAGTACAAGAAATTTGAAAATTGTACGTAATTGCACAGTAGTGCTTATGGTCGATGCCGTTTCTCGGCTTCAGAGCTACTTTCTTGACTGTATTTTGAGTTAAGCAGTTGGCGCGACTCCAGTTCTAGCCTTAAAAGTCAAATCTTGCGTGATTCCTCGATGGTAACATAGCTGCCCGAGGTCGCAAAGTTAGCAAGTACAAGAAATTTGAAAATTGTACGTAATTGCACAGTAGCGCTTATGGTCGATGCCGTTTCTCGGCTTCAGAGCTACTTTCTTGACTGTATTTTGAGTTAAGCAGTTGGCGCGACTCCAGTTCTAGCCTTAAAAGTCAAATGTTGTGTGATTCCTCCATGGTAACATAGCTGCCCGAGGTCGCAAAGTTAGCAAGTACAAGAAATTTGAAAATTGTACGTAATTGCACAGTAGTGCTTATGGTTGATGCCGTTTCTCGGCTTCAGAGCTACTTTCTTGACTGTATTTTGAGTTAGGCAGTTGGCGCGACTCCAGTTCTAGCCTTAAAAGTCAAATGTTGTGTGATTCCTCCATGGTAACATAGCTGCCCGAGGTCGCAAAGTTAGCAAGTACAAGAAATTTGAAAATTGTACGTAATTGCACAGTAGTGCTTATGGTCGATGCCGTTTCTCGGCTTCAGAGCTACTTTCTTGACTGTATTTTGAGTTAAACAGTTGGCGCGACTTCAGTTCTAGCCTATAAAGTCAAATGTTGTGTGATTCCTCCATGGTAACATAGCTGCCCGAGGTCGCAAAGTTAGCAAGTACAAGAAATTTGAAAATTGTACGTAATTGCACAGTAGTGCTTATGGTCGATGCCGTTTCTCGGCTTCAGAGCTACTTTCTTGACTGTATTTTGAGTTAATCAGTTGGCGCGACTCCAGTTCTAGCCTTAAAAGTCAAATCTTGCGTGATTCCTGCATGGTAATATAGCTGCCCGAGGTCGCAAACTTAGCAAGTACAAGAAATTTGAAAATTGTACGTAATTGCACAGTAGTGCTTATGGTCGATGCCGTTTCTCGGCTTCAGAGCTACTTTCTTGACTGTATTTTGAGTTAAGCAGTTGGCGCGACTTCAGTTCTAGCCTATAAAGTCAAATCTTGTGTGATTCCTCTATGGTAACATAGCTGCCCGAGGTCGCAAAGTTAGCAAGAACAAGAAATTTGAAAATTGTACGTAATTGCACAGTAGTGCTTATGGTCGATGCCGTTTCTCGGCTTCAGAGCCACTTTCTTGACTGTATTTTGAGTTAGGCAGTTGGCGCGACTCCAGTTCTAGCCTTAAAAGTCAAATGTTGTGTGATTCCTCCATGGTAACATAGCTGCCCGAGGTCGCAAAGTTAGCAAGTACAAGAAATTTGAAAATTGTACGTAATCGCACAGTAGTGTTTATGGTCGATGCCGTTTCTCGGCTTCAGAGCTACTTTCTTGACTGTATTTTGAGTTAAGCAGTTGGCGCGACTCCAGTTCTAGCCTTAAAAGTCAAATGTTGTGTGATTCCTCCATGGTAACATAGCTGCCCGAGGTCGCAAAGTTAGCAAGTACAAGAAATTTGAAAATTGTACGTAATTGCACAGTAGTGCTTATGGTCGATGCCGTTTCTCGGCTTCAGAGCTACTTTCTTGACTGTATTTTGAGTTAAGCAGTTGGCGCGACTCCATTTCTAGCCTTAAAAGTCAAATCTTGTGTGATTCCTCGATGGTAACATAGCTGCCCGAGGTCGCAAAGTTAGCAAGTACAATAAATTTGAAAATTGTACGTAATTGCACAGTAGTGCTTATGGTCGATGCCGTTTCTCGGCTTCAGAGCTACTTTCTTGACTGTATTTTGAGTTAAGCAGTTGGCGCGACTTCAGTTCTAGCCTATAAAGTCAAATCTTGTGTGATTCCTCCATGGTAACATAGCTGCCCGAGGTCGCAAAGTTAGCAAGTACAAGAAATTTGAAAATTGTACGTAATTGCACAGTAGTGCTTATGGTCGATGCCGATTCTCGGCTTCAGAGCTACTTTCTTGACTGTATTTTGAGTTAAGCAGTTGGCGCGACTCCAGTTCTAGCCTTAAAAGTCAAATCTTGCGTGATTCCTCCATGGTAACATAGCTGCCCGAGGTCGCAAAGTTAGCAAGTACAAGAAATTTGAAAATTGTACGTAATTGCACAGTAGTGCTTATGGTCGATGCCGTTTCTCGGCTTCAGAGCCACTTTCTTGACTGTATTTTGAGTTAAGCAGTTGGGGCGACTTCAGTTCTAGGCTATAAAGTCAAATCTTGTGTGATTCCTCCATGGTAACATAGCTGCCCGAGGTCGCAAAGTTAGCAAGTACAAGAAATTTGAAAATTGTACGTAATTGCACAGTAGTGCTTATGGTCGATGCCGTTTCTCGGCTTCAGAGCTACTTTCTTGACTGTATTTTTAGTTAAGCAGTTGGCGCGACTCCAGTTCTAGCCTTAAAAGTCAAATGTTGTGTGATTCCTCCATGGTAACATAGCTGCCCGAGGTCGCAAAGTTAGCAAGTACAAGAAATTTGAAAATTGTACATAATTGTACAGTAGTGCTTATGGTCGATGCCGTTTCTCGGCTTCAGAGCTACTTTCTTGACTGTATTTTGAGTTAAACAGTTGGCGCGACTCCAGTTCTAGCCTTAAAAGTCAAATGTTGTGTGATTCCTCGATGGTAACATAGCTGCCCGAGGTCGCAAAGTTAGCAAGTACAAGAAATTTGAAAATTGTACGTAATTGCACAGTAGTGCTTATGGTCGATGCCGTTTCTCGGCTTCAGAGCTACTTTCTTGACTGTATTTTGAGTTAAGCAGTTGGCGCGACTCCAGTTCTAGCCTTAAAAGTCAAATCTTGTGTGATTCCTCCATGGTAACATAGCTGCCCGAGGTCGCAAAGTTAGCAAGTACAAGAAATTTGAAAATTGTACGCGATTGCACAGTAGTGCTTATGGTCGACGCCGTTTCTCGGCTTCAGAGCTACTTTCTTGACTGTATTTTGAGTTAAGCAGTTGGCGCGACTCCAGTTCTAGCCTATAAAGTCAAATGTTGTGTGATTCCTCCATGGTAACATAGCTGCCCGAGGTCGCAAAGTTAGCAAGGACAAGAAATTTGAAAATTGTACGTAATTGCACAGTAGTGCTTATGGTCGATGCCGTTTCTCGGTTTCAGAGCTACTTTCTTGACTGTATTTTGAGTTAGGCAGTTGGCGCGACTCCAGTTCTAGCCTTAAAAGTCAAATGTTGTGTGATTCCTCCATGGTAACATAGCTGCCCGAGGTCGCAAAGTTAGCAAGTACAAGAAATTTGAAAATTGTACGTAATTGCACAGTAGTGCTTATGGTCGATGCCGTTTCTCGGCTTCAGAGCTACTTTCTTGACTGTATTTTGAGTTAAACAGTTGGCGCGACTCCAGTTCTAGCCTTAAAAGTCAAATGTTGTGTGATTCCTCCATGGTAACATAGCTGCCCGAGGTCGCAAAGTTAGCAAGTACAAGAAATTTGAAAATTGTACGTAATTGCACAGTAGTGCTTATGGTCGTTGCCGTTTCTCGGCTTCAGAGCTACTTTCTTGACTGTATTTTGAGTTAAGCAGTTGGCGCGACTCCAGTTCTAGCCTTAAAAGTCAAATGTTGTGTGATTCCTCCATGGTAACATAGCTGCCCGAGGTCGCAAAGTTAGCAAGTACAAGAAATTTGAAAATTGTACGTAATTGCACAGTAGTGCTTATGGTCGATGACGTTTCTCGGCTTCAGAGCTACTTTCTTGACTGTATTTTGAGTTAAGCAGTTGGCGCGACTCCAGTTCTAGCCTTAAAAGTCAAATGTTGTGTGATTCCTCCATGGTAACATAGCTGCCCGAGGTCGCAAAGTTAGCAAGTACAAGAAATTTGAAAATTGTACGTAATTGCACAGTAGTGCTTATGGTCGATGCCGTTTCTCGGCTTCAGAGCCACTTTCTTGACTGTATTTTGAGTTAAGCAGTTGGGGCGACTTCAGTTCTAGGCTATAAAGTCAAATCTTGTGTGATTCCTCCATGGTAACATAGCTGCCCGAGGTCGCAAAGTTAGCAAGTACAAGAAATTTGAAAATTGTACGTAATTGCACAGTAGTGCTTATGGTCGTTGCCGTTTCTCGGCTTCAGAGCTACTTTCTTGACTGTATTTTGAGTTAGGCAGTTGGCGCGACTCCAATTCTACCCTTAAAAGTCAAGTGTTGTGTGATTCCTCCATGTTAACATAGCTGCCCGAGGTCGCAAAGTTAGCAAGTACAAGAAATTTGAAAATTGTACGTAATTGCACAGTAGTGCTTATGGTCGATCCCGTTTCTCGGCTTCAGAGCTACTTTCTTGACTGTATTTTGAGTTAAGCAGTTGGCGCGACTCCAGTTCTAGCCTTAAAAGTCAAATGTTGTGTGATTCCTCCATGGTAACATAGCTGCCCGAGGTCGCAAAGTTAGCAAGTACAAGAAATTTGAAAATTGTACGTAATTGCACAGTAGTGCTTATGGTCGTTGCCGTTTCTCGGCTTCAGAGCTACTTTCTTGACTGTATTTTGAGTTAAGCAGTTGGCGCGACTCCAGTTCTAGCCTTAAAAGTCAAATGTTGTGTGATTCCTCCATGGTAACATAGCTGCCCGAGGTCGCAAAGTTAGCAAGTACAAGAAATTTGAAAATTGTACGTAATTGCACAGTAGTGCTTATGGTCGATGCCGTTTCTCGGCTTCAGAGCTACTATCTTGACTGTATTTTGAGTTAAACAGTTGGCGCGACTCCAGTTCTAGCCTTAAAAGTCAAATGTTGTGTGATTCCTCCATGGTAACATAGCTGCCCGAGGTCGCAAAGTTAGCAAGTACAAGAAATTTGAAAATTGTACGTAATTGCACAGTAGTGCTTATGGTCGTTGCCGTTTCTCGGCTTCAGAGCTACTTTCTTGACTGTATTTTGAGTTAAGCAGTTGGCGCGACTCCAGTTCTAGCCTTAAAAGTCAAATGTTGTGTGATTCCTCCATGGTAACATAGCTGCCCGAGGTCGCAAAGTTAGCAAGTACAAGAAATTTGAAAATTGTACGTAATTGCACAGTAGTGCTTATGGTCGATGCCGTTTCTCGGCTTCAGAGCTACTTTCTTGACTGTATTTTGAGTTAAGCAGTTGGCGCGACTTCAGTTCTAGCCTTAAAAGTAAAATCTTGTGTGATTCCTCCATGGTAACATAGCTGCCCGAGGTCGCAAAGTTAGCAAGTACAAGAAATTTGAAAATTGTACGTAATTGCACAGTAGTGCTTATGGTCGATGCCGTTTCTCGGCTTCAGAGCTACTTTCTTGACTGTATTTTGAGTTAAACAGTTGGCGCGACTTCAGTTCTAGCCTTAAAAGTCAAATCTTGCGTGATTCCTTAATGGTAACATAGCTGCCCGAGGTCGCAATATTAGCAAGTACAAGAAATTTGAAAATTGTACGTAATTGCACAGTAGTGCTTATGGTCGATGCCGTTTCTCGGCTTCAGAGCTACTTTCTTGACTGTATTTTGAGTTAAGCAGTTGGCGCGACTCCAGTTCTAGCCTTAAAAGTCAAATGTTGTGTGATTCCTCCATGGTAACATAGCTGCCCGAGGTCGCAAAATTAGCAAGTACAAGAAATTTGAAAATTGTACGTAATTGCACAGTAGTGCTTATGGTCGATCCCGTTTCTCAGCTTCACAGCTACTTTCTTGAGTGTATTTTGAGTTAAGCAGTTGGCGCGACTCCAGTTCTAGCCTATAAAGACAAATGTTGTGTGATTCCTCCATGGTAACATAGCTGCCCGAGGTCGCAAAGTTAGCAAGTACAAGAAATTTGAAAATTGTACGTAATTGCACAGTAGTGCTTATGGTCGATGCCGTTTCTCGGCTTCAGAGCTACTTTCTTGACTGTATTTTGAGTTAAGCAGTTGGCGCGACTCCAATTCTACCCTTAAAAGTCAAGTGTTGTGTGATTCCTCCATGTTAACATAGCTGCCCGAGGTCGCAAAGTTAGCAAGTACAAGAAATTTGAAAATTGTACGTAATTGCACAGTAGTGCTTATGGTCGATCCCGTTTCTCAGCTTCAGAGCTACTTTCTTGAGTGTATTTTGAGTTAAGCAGTTGGCGCGACTCCAGTTCTAGCCTTAAAAGTCAAATGTTGTGTGATTCCTCCATGGTAACATAGCTGCCCGAGGTCGCAAAGTTAGCAAGTACAAGAAATTTGAAAATTGTACGTAATTGCACAGTAGTGCTTATGGTCGATGCCGTTTCTCGGCTTCAGAGCTACTTTCTTGACTGTATTTTGAGTTAAGCAGTTGGCGCGACTCCAGTTCTAGCCTTAAAAGTCAAATCTTGCGTGATTCCTCGATGGTAACATAGCTGCCCGAGGTCGCAAAGTTAGCAAGTACAAGAAATTTGAAAATTGTACGTAATTGCACAGTAGCGCTTATGGTCGATGCCGTTTCTCGGCTTCAGAGCTACTTTCTTGACTGTATTTTGAGTTAAGCAGTTGGCGCGACTCCAGTTCTAGCCTTAAAAGTCAAATGTTGTGTGATTCCTGCATGGTAACATAGCTGCCCGAGGTCGCAAACTTAGCAAGTACAAGAAATTTGAAAATTGTACGTAATTGCACAGTAGTGCTTATGGTCGTTGCCGTTTCTCGGCTTCAGAGCTACTTTCTTGACTGTATTTTGAGTTAAGCAGTTGGCGCGACTCCAGTTCTAGCCTTAAAAGTCAAATGTTGTGTGATTCCTCCATGGTAACATAGCTGCCCGAGGTCGCAAAGTTAGCAAGTACAAGAAATTTGAAAATTGTACGTAATTGCACAGTAGTGCTTATGGTCGATGCCGTTTCTCGGCTTCAGAGCTACTATCTTGACTGTATTTTGAGTTAAACAGTTGGCGCGACTCCAGTTCTAGCCTTAAAAGTCAAATGTTGTGTGATTCCTCCATGGTAACATAGCTGCCCGAGGTCGCAAAGTTAGCAAGTACAAGAAATTTGAAAATTGTACGTAATTGCACAGTAGTGCTTATGGTCGTTGCCGTTTCTCGGCTTCAGAGCTACTTTCTTGACTGTATTTTGAGTTAAGCAGTTGGCGCGACTCCAGTTCTAGCCTTAAAAGTCAAATGTTGTGTGATTCCTCCATGGTAACATAGCTGCCCGAGGTCGCAAAGTTAGCAAGTACAAGAAATTTGAAAATTGTACGTAATTGCACAGTAGTGCTTATGGTCGATGCCGTTTCTCGGCTTCAGAGCTACTTTCTTGACTGTATTTTGAGTTAAGCAGTTGGCGCGACTTCAGTTCTAGCCTTAAAAGTAAAATCTTGTATGATTCCTCCATGGTAACATAGCTGCCCGAGGTCGCAAAGTTAGCAAGTACAAGAAATTTGAAAATTGTACGTAATTGCACAGTAGTGCTTATGGTCGATGCCGTTTCTCGGCTTCAGAGCTACTTTCTTGACTGTATTTTGAGTTAAACAGTTGGCGCGACTTCAGTTCTAGCCTTAAAAGTCAAATCTTGCGTGATTCCTTAATGGTAACATAGCTGCCCGAGGTCGCAATATTAGCAAGTACAAGAAATTTGAAAATTGTACGTAATTGCACAGTAGTGCTTATGGTCGATGCCGTTTCTCGGCTTCAGAGCTACTTTCTTGACTGTATTTTGAGTTAAGCAGTTGGCGCGACTCCAGTTCTAGCCTTAAAAGTCAAATGTTGTGTGATTCCTCCATGGTAACATAGCTGCCCGAGGTCGCAAAATTAGCAAGTACAAGAAATTTGAAAATTGTACGTAATTGCACAGTAGTGCTTATGGTCGATCCCGTTTCTCAGCTTCACAGCTACTTTCTTGAGTGTATTTTGAGTTAAGCAGTTGGCGCGACTCCAGTTCTAGCCTATAAAGACAAATGTTGTGTGATTCCTCCATGGTAACATAGCTGCCCGAGGTCGCAAAGTTAGCAAGTACAAGAAATTTGAAAATTGTACGTAATTGCACAGTAGTGCTTATGGTCGATGCCGTTTCTCGGCTTCAGAGCTACTTTCTTGACTGTATTTTGAGTTAAGCAGTTGGCGCGACTCCAATTCTACCCTTAAAAGTCAAGTGTTGTGTGATTCCTCCATGTTAACATAGCTGCCCGAGGTCGCAAAGTTAGCAAGTACAAGAAATTTGAAAATTGTACGTAATTGCACAGTAGTGCTTATGGTCGATCCCGTTTCTCAGCTTCAGAGCTACTTTCTTGAGTGTATTTTGAGTTAAGCAGTTGGCGCGACTCCAGTTCTAGCCTTAAAAGTCAAATGTTGTGTGATTCCTCCATGGTAACATAGCTGCCCGAGGTCGCAAAGTTAGCAAGTACAAGAAATTTGAAAATTGTACGTAATTGCACAGTAGTGCTTATGGTCGATGCCGTTTCTCGGCTTCAGAGCTACTTTCTTGACTGTATTTTGAGTTAAGCAGTTGGCGCGACTCCAGTTCTAGCCTTAAAAGTCAAATCTTGCGTGATTCCTCGATGGTAACATAGCTGCCCGAGGTCGCAAAGTTAGCAAGTACAAGAAATTTGAAAATTGTACGTAATTGCACAGTAGCGCTTATGGTCGATGCCGTTTCTCGGCTTCAGAGCTACTTTCTTGACTGTATTTTGAGTTAAGCAGTTGGCGCGACTCCAGTTCTAGCCTTAAAAGTCAAATGTTGTGTGATTCCTGCATGGTAACATAGCTGCCCGAGGTCGCAAAGTTAGCGAGTACAAGAAATTTGAAAATTGTACGTAATTGCACAGTAGTGCTTATGGTTGATGCCGTTTCTCGGCTTCAGAGCTACTTTCTTGACTGTATTTTGAGTTAGGCAGTTGGCGCGACTCCAGTTCTAGCCTTAAAAGTCAAATGTTGTGTGATTCCTCCATGGTAACATAGCTGCCCGAGGTCGCAAAGTTAGCAAGTACAAGAAATTTGAAAATTGTACGTAATTGCACAGTAGTGCTTATGGTCGATGCCGTTTCTCGGCTTCAGAGCTACTTTCTTGACTGTATTTTGAGTTAAACAGTTGGCGCGACTTCAGTTCTAGCCTATAAAGTCAAATGTTGTGTGATTCCTCCATGGTAACATAGCTGCCCGAGGTCGCAAAGTTAGCAAGTACAAGAAATTTGAAAATTGTACGTAATTGCACAGTAGTGCTTATGGTCGATGCCGTTTCTCGGCTTCAGAGCTACTTTCTTGACTGTATTTTGAGTTAATCAGTTGGCGCGACTCCAGTTCTAGCCTTAAAAGTCAAATCTTGCGTGATTCCTGCATGGTAATATAGCTGCCCGAGGTCGCAAACTTAGCAAGTACAAGAAATTTGAAAATTGTACGTAATTGCACAGTAGTGCTTATGGTCGATGCCGTTTCTCGGCTTCAGAGCTACTTTCTTGACTGTATTTTGAGTTAAGCAGTTGGCGCGACTTCAGTTCTAGCCTATAAAGTCAAATCTTGTGTGATTCCTCTATGGTAACATAGCTGCCCGAGGTCGCAAAGTTAGCAAGTACAAGAAATTTGAAAATTGTACGTAATTGCACAGTAGTGCTTATGGTCGATGCCGTTTCTCGGCTTCAGAGCCACTTTCTTGACTGTATTTTGAGTTAGGCAGTTGGCGCGACTCCAGTTCTAGCCTTAAAAGTCAAATGTTGTGTGATTCCTCCATGGTAACATAGCTGCCCGAGGTCGCAAAGTTAGCAAGTACAAGAAATTTGAAAATTGTACGTAATCGCACAGTAGTGTTTATGGTCGATGCCGTTTCTCGGCTTCAGAGCTACTTTCTTGACTGTATTTTGAGTTAAGCAGTTGGCGCGACTCCAGTTCTAGCCTTAAAAGTCAAATGTTGTGTGATTCCTCCATGGTAACATAGCTGCCCGAGGTCGCAAAGTTAGCAAGTACAAGAAATTTGAAAATTGTACGTAATTGCACAGTAGTGCTTATGGTCGATGCCGTTTCTCGGCTTCAGAGCTACTTTCTTGACTGTATTTTGAGTTAAGCAGTTGGCGCGACTCCATTTCTAGCCTTAAAAGTCAAATCTTGTGTGATTCCTCGATGGTAACATAGCTGCCCGAGGTCGCAAAGTTAGCAAGTACAATAAATTTGAAAATTGTACGTAATTGCACAGTAGTGCTTATGGTCGATGCCGTTTCTCGGCTTCAGAGCTACTTTCTTGACTGTATTTTGAGTTAAGCAGTTGGCGCGACTTCAGTTCTAGCCTATAAAGTCAAATCTTGTGTGATTCCTCCATGGTAACATAGCTGCCCGAGGTCGCAAAGTTAGCAAGTACAAGAAATTTGAAAATTGTACGTAATTGCACAGTAGTGCTTATGGTCGATGCCGATTCTCGGCTTCAGAGCTACTTTCTTGACTGTATTTTGAGTTAAGCAGTTGGCGCGACTCCAGTTCTAGCCTTAAAAGTCAAATCTTGCGTGATTCCTCCATGGTAACATAGCTGCCCGAGGTCGCAAAGTTAGCAAGTACAAGAAATTTGAAAATTGTACGTAATTGCACAGTAGTGCTTATGGTCGATGCCGTTTCTCGGCTTCAGAGCCACTTTCTTGACTGTATTTTGAGTTAAGCAGTTGGGGCGACTTCAGTTCTAGGCTATAAAGTCAAATCTTGTGTGATTCCTCCATGGTAACATAGCTGCCCGAGGTCGCAAAGTTAGCAAGTACAAGAAATTTGAAAATTGTACGTAATTGCACAGTAGTGCTTATGGTCGATGCCGTTTCTCGGCTTCAGAGCTACTTTCTTGACTGTATTTTTAGTTAAGCAGTTGGCGCGACTCCAGTTCTAGCCTTAAAATTCAAATGTTGTGTGATTCCTCCATGGTAACATAGCTGCCCGAGGTCGCAAAGTTAGCAAGTACAAGAAATTTGAAAATTGTACATAATTGTACAGTAGTGCTTATGGTCGATGCCGTTTCTCGGCTTCAGAGCTACTTTCTTGACTGTATTTTGAGTTAAACAGTTGGCGCGACTCCAGTTCTAGCCTTAAAAGTCAAATGTTGTGTGATTCCTCGATGGTAACATAGCTGCCCGAGGTCGCAAAGTTAGCAAGTACAAGAAATTTGAAAATTGTACGTAATTGCACAGTAGTGCTTATGGTCGATGCCGTTTCTCGGCTTCAGAGCTACTTTCTTGACTGTATTTTGAGTTAAGCAGTTGGCGCGACTCCAGTTCTAGCCTTAAAAGTCAAATCTTGTGTGATTCCTCCATGGTAACATAGCTGCCCGAGGTCGCAAAGTTAGCAAGTACAAGAAATTTGAAAATTGTACGCGATTGCACAGTAGTGCTTATGGTCGACGCCGTTTCTCGGCTTCAGAGCTACTTTCTTGACTGTATTTTGAGTTAAGCAGTTGGCGCGACTCCAGTTCTAGCCTATAAAGTCAAATGTTGTGTGATTCCTCCATGGTAACATAGCTGCCCGAGGTCGCAAAGTTAGCAAGGACAAGAAATTTGAAAATTGTACGTAATTGCACAGTAGTGCTTATGGTCGATGCCGTTTCTCGGTTTCAGAGCTACTTTCTTGACTGTATTTTGAGTTAGGCAGTTGGCGCGACTCCAGTTCTAGCCTTAAAAGTCAAATGTTGTGTGATTCCTCCATGGTAACATAGCTGCCCGAGGTCGCAAAGTTAGCAAGTACAAGAAATTTGAAAATTGTACGTAATTGCACAGTAGTGCTTATGGTCGATGCCGTTTCTCGGCTTCAGAGCTACTTTCTTGACTGTATTTTGAGTTAAACAGTTGGCGCGACTCCAGTTCTAGCCTTAAAAGTCAAATGTTGTGTGATTCCTCCATGGTAACATAGCTGCCCGAGGTCGCAAAGTTAGCAAGTACAAGAAATTTGAAAATTGTACGTAATTGCACAGTAGTGCTTATGGTCGTTGCCGTTTCTCGGCTTCAGAGCTACTTTCTTGACTGTATTTTGAGTTAAGCAGTTGGCGCGACTCCAGTTCTAGCCTTAAAAGTCAAATGTTGTGTGATTCCTCCATGGTAACATAGCTGCCCGAGGTCGCAAAGTTAGCAAGTACAAGAAATTTGAAAATTGTACGTAATTGCACAGTAGTGCTTATGGTCGATGACGTTTCTCGGCTTCAGAGCTACTTTCTTGACTGTATTTTGAGTTAAGCAGTTGGCGCGACTCCAGTTCTAGCCTTAAAAGTCAAATGTTGTGTGATTCCTCCATGGTAACATAGCTGCCCGAGGTCGCAAAGTTAGCAAGTACAAGAAATTTGAAAATTGTACGTAATTGCACAGTAGTGCTTATGGTCGATGCCGTTTCTCGGCTTCAGAGCCACTTTCTTGACTGTATTTTGAGTTAAGCAGTTGGGGCGACTTCAGTTCTAGGCTATAAAGTCAAATCTTGTGTGATTCCTCCATGGTAACATAGCTGCCCGAGGTCGCAAAGTTAGCAAGTACAAGAAATTTGAAAATTGTACGTAATTGCACAGTAGTGCTTATGGTCGATGCCGTTTCTCGGCTTCAGAGCTACTTTCTTGACTGTATTTTTAGTTAAGCAGTTGGCGCGACTCCAGTTCTAGCCTTAAAAGTCAAATGTTGTGTGATTCCTCCATGGTAACATAGCTGCCCGAGGTCGCAAAGTTAGCAAGTACAAGAAATTTGAAAATTGTACATAATTGCACAGTAGTGCTTATGGTCGATGCCGTTTCTCGGCTTCAGAGCTACTTTCTTGACTGTATTTTGAGTTAAACAGTTGGCGCGACTCCAGTTCTAGCCTTAAAAGTCAAATGTTGTGTGATTCCTCGATGGTAACATAGCTGCCCGAGGTCGCAAAGTTAGCAAGTACAAGAAATTTGAAAATTGTACGTAATTGCACAGTAGTGCTTATGGTCGATGCTGTTTCTCGGCTTCAGAGCTACTTTCTTGACTGTATTTTGAGTTAAGCAGTTGGCGCGACTCCAGTTCTAGCCTTAAAAGTCAAATCTTGTGTGATTCCTCCATGGTAACATAGCTGCCCGAGGTCGCAAAGTTAGCAAGTACAAGAAATTTGAAAATTGTACGCGATTGCACAGTAGTGCTTATGGTCGACGCCGTTTCTCGGCTTCAGAGCTACTTTCTTGACTGTATTTTGAGTTAAGCAGTTGGCGCGACTCCAGTTCTAGCCTATAAAGTCAAATGTTGTGTGATTCCTCCATGGTAACATAGCTGCCCGAGGTCGCAAAGTTAGCAAGGACAAGAAATTTGAAAATTGTACGTAATTGCACAGTAGTGCTTATGGTCGATGCCGTTTCTCGGTTTCAGAGCTACTTTCTTGACTGTATTTTGAGTTAGGCAGTTGGCGCGACTCCAGTTCTAGCCTTAAAAGTCAAATGTTGTGTGATTCCTCCATGGTAACATAGCTGCCCGAGGTCGCAAAGTTAGCAAGTACAAGAAATTTGAAAATTGTACGTAATTGCACAGTAGTGCTTATGGTCGATGCCGTTTCTCGGCTTCAGAGCTACTATCTTGACTGTATTTTGAGTTAAACAGTTGGCGCGATTCCAGTTCTAGGCTATAAAGTCAAATCTTGTGTGATTCCTCCATGGTAACATAGCTGCCCGAGGTCGCAAAGTTAGCAAGTACAAGAAATTTGAAAATTGTACGTAATTGCACAGTAGTGCTTATGGTCGATGCCGTTTCTCGGCTTCAGAGCTACTTTCTTGACTGTATTTTTAGTTAAGCAGTTGGCGCGACTGCAGTTCTAGCCTTAAAAGTCAAATCTTGCGTGATTCCTCCATGGTAACATAGCTGCCCGAGGTCGCAAAGTTAGCAAGTACAAGAAATTTGAAAATTGTACGTAATTGCACAGTAGTGCTTATGGTCGATGCCGTTTCTCGGCTTCAGAGCTACTTTCTTGACTGTATTTTGAGTTAAACAGTTGGCGCGACTCCAGTTCTAGCCTTAAAAGTCAAATGTTGTGTGATTCCTCCATGGTAACATAGCTGCCCGAGGTCGCAAAGTTAGCAAGTACAAGAAATTTGAAAATTGTACGTAATTGCACAGTAGTGCTTATGGTCGTTGCCGTTTCTCGGCTTCAGAGCTACTTTCTTGACTGTATTTTGAGTTAAGCAGTTGGCGCGACTCCAGTTCTAGCCTTAAAAGTCAAATGTTGTGTGATTCCTCCATGGTAACATAGCTGCCCGAGGTCGCAAAGTTAGCAAGTACAAGAAATTTGAAAATTGTACGTAATTGCACAGTAGTGCTTATGGTCGATGCCGTTTCTCGGCTTCAGAGCTACTTTCTTGACTGTATTTTGAGTTAAGCAGTTGGCGCGACTCCAGTTCTAGCCTTAAAAGTCAAATGTTGTGTGATTCCTCCATGGTAACATAGCTGCCCGAGGTCGCAAAGTCAACAAGTACAAGAAATTTGAAAATTGTACGTACATAATTGCACAGTAGTGCTTATGGTCGATGCCGTTTCTCGGCTTCAGAGCTACTTTCTTGACTGTATTTTGAGTTAAACAGTTGGCGCGACTCCAGTTCTAGCCTTAAAAGTCAAATGTTGTGTGATTCCTCGATGGTAACATAGCTGCCCGAGGTCGCAAAGTTAGCAAGTACAAGAAATTTGAAAATTGTACGCGATTGCACAGTAGTGCTTATGGTCGATGCCGTTTCTCGGCTTCAGAGCTACTTTCTTGACTGTATTTTGAGTTAGGCAGTTGGCGCGACTCCAGTTTTAGCCTTAAAAGTCAAATGTTGTGTGATTCCTCCATGGTAACATAGCTGCCCGAGGTCGCAAAGTTAGCAAGTACAAGAAATTTGAAAATTGTACGTAATTGCACAGTAGTGCTTATGGTCGATGCCGTTTCTCGGCTTCAGAGCTACTTTCTTGACTGTATTTTGAGTTAAGCAGTTGGCGCGACTCCAGTTCTAGCCTTAAAAGTCAAATGTTGTGTGATTCCTCCATGGTAACATAGCTGCCCGAGGTCGCAAAGTTAGCAAGTACAAGAAATTTGAAAATTGTACGTAATTGCACAGCAGTGCTTATGGTCGATGCCGTTTCTCGGCTTCAGAGCTACTTTCTTGACTGTATTTTGAGTTAAGCAGTTGGCGCGACTCCAGTTCTAGCCTTAAAAGTCAAATGTTGTGTGATTCCTCCATGGTAACATAGCTGCCCGAGGTCGCAAAGTTAGCAAGTACAAGAAATTTGAAAATTGTACGTAATTGCACAGTAGTGCTTATGGTCGATGCCGTTTCTCGGCTTCAGAGCTACTTTCTTGACTGTATTTTGAGTTAAACAGTTGGCGCGATTCCAGTTCTAGCCTATAAAGTCAAATGTTGTGTGATTCCTCCATGGTAACATAGCTGCCCGAGGTCGCAAAGTTAGCAAGGACAAGAAATTTGAAAATTGTACGTAATTGCACAGTAGTGCTTATGGTCGATGCCGTTTCTCGGCTTCAGAGCTACTTTCTTGACTGTATTTTGAGTTAAGCAGTTGGCGCGACTCCAGTTCTAGCCTTAAAAGTCAAATCTTGCGTGATTCCTCCATGGTAACATAGCTGCCCGAGGTCGCAAAGTTAGCAAGTACAAGAAATTTGAAAATTGTACGTAATTGCACAGTAGTGCTTATGGTCGATGCCGTTTCTCGGCTTCAGAGCTACTTTCTTGACTGTATTTTGAGTTAAGCAGTTGGCGCGACTCCAGTTCTAGCCTTAAAAGTCAAATGTTGTGTGATTCCTCCATGGTAACATAGCTGCCCGAGGTCGCAAAGTTAGCAAGTACAAGAAATTTGAAAATTGTACGTAATTGCACAGTAGTGCTTATGGTCGATGCCGTTTCTCGGCTTCAGAGCTACTTTCTTGACTGTATTTTGAGTTAAACAGTTGGCGCGACTCCAGTTCTAGCCTTAAAAGTCAAATGTTGTGTGATTCCTCGATGGTAACATAGCTGCCCGAGGTCGCAAAGTTAGCAAGTACAAGAAATTTGAAAATTGTACGTAATTGCACAGTAGTGCTTATGGTCGATGCCGTTTCTCGGCTTCAGAGCTACTTTCTTGACTGAATTTTGAGTTAAGCAGTTGGCGCGACTCCAGTTCTAGCCTTAAAAGTCAAATCTTGTGTGATTCCTCCATGGTAACATAGCTGCCCGAGGTCGCAAAGTTAGCAAGTACAAGAAATTTGAAAATTGTACGTAATTGCACAGTAGTGCTTATGGTCGATGCCGTTTCTCGGCTTCAGAGCTACTTTCTTGACTGTATTTTGAGTTAAGCAGTTGGCGCGACACCAGTTCTAGCCTATAAAGTCAAATGTTGTGTGATTCCTCCATGGTAACATAGCTGCCCGAGGTCGCAAAGTTAGCAAGGACAAGAAATTTGAAAATTGTACGTAATTGCACAGTAGTGCTTATAGTCGATGCCGTTTCTCGGTTTCAGAGCTACTTTCTTGACTGTATTTTGAGTTAGGCAGTTGGCGCGACTCCAGTTCTAGCCTATAAAGTCAAATGTTGTGTAATTCCTCCATGGTAACATAGCTGCCCGAGGTCGCAAAGTTAGCAAGTACAAGAAATTTGAAAATTGTACGTAATTGCACAGTAGTGCTTATGGTCGATGCCGTTTCTCGGCTTCAGAGCTACTTTCTTGACTGTATTTTGAGTTAAGCAGTTGGCGCGACTTCAGTTCTAGCCTATAAAGTCAAATCTTGTGTGATTCCTCCATGGTAACATAGCTGCCCGAGGTCGCAAAGTTAGCAAGTACAAGAAATTTGAAAATTGTACGTAATTGCACAGTAGTGCTTATGGTCGATGCCGTTTCTCGGCTTCAGAGCTACTTTCTTGACTGTATTTTGAGTTAAGCAGTTGGCGCGACTTCAGTTCTAGCCTATAAAGTCAAATCTTGTGTGATTCCTCGATGGTAACATAGCTGCCCGAGGTCGCAAAGTTAGCAAGTACAAGAAATTTGAAAATTGTACGTAATTGCACAGTAGTGCTTATGGTCGATGCCGTTTCTCGGCTTCAGAGCTACTTTCTTGACTGTATTTTGAGTTAAGCAGTTGGCGCGACTCCAGTTCTAGCCTTAAAAGTCAAATGTTGTGTGATTCCTCCATGTTAACATAGCTGTCCGAGGTCGCAAAGTTAGCAAGTACAAGAAATTTGAAAATTGTATGTAATTGCACAGTAGTGCTTATGGTCGATGCCGTTTCTCGGCTTCAGAGCTACTTTCTTGACTGTATTTTGAGTTAAAAAGTTGGCGCGACTTCAGTTCTAGCCTATAAAGTCAAAGGTTGTGTGATTCCTCCATGGTAACATAGCTGCCCGAGGTCGCAAAGTTAGCAAGTACAAGAAATTTGAAAATTGTACGTAATTGCACAGTAGTGCTTATGGTCGATCCCGTTTCTCAGCTTCAGAGCTACTTTCTTGACTGTATTTTGAGTTAAGCAGTTGGCGCGACTCCAGTTCTAGCCTTAAAAGTCAAATGTTGTGTGATTCCTCCATGGTAACATAGCTGCCCGAGGTCGCAAAGTTAGCAAGTACAAGAAATTTGAAAATTGTACGTAATTGCACAGTAGTGCTTATGGTCGATGCCGTTTCTCGGCTTCAGAGCTACTTTCTTGACTGTATTTTGAGTTAAACAGTTGGCGCGACTTCAGTTCTAGCCTATAAAGTCAAATGTTGTGTGATTCCTCCATGGTAACATAGCTGCCCGAGGTCGCAAAGTTAGCAAGTACAAGAAATTTGAAAATTGTACGTAATTGCACAGTAGTGCTTATGGTCGATGCCGTTTCTCGGCTTCAGAGCTACTTTCTTGACTGTATTTTGAGTTAAGCAGTTGGCGCGACTGCAGTCCTAGCCTTAAAAGTAAAATGTTGTGTGATTCCTCCATGGTAACATAGCTGCCCGAGGTCGCAAAATTAGCAAGTACAAGAAATTTGAAAATTGTACGTAATTGCACAGTAGTGCTTATGGTCGATGCCGTTTCTCGGCTTCAGAGCTACTTTCTTGACTGTATTTTGAGTTAAGCAGTTGGCGCGACTCCAGTTCTAGCCTTAAAAGTCAAATCTTGCGTGATTCCTCCATGGTAACATAGCTGCCCGAGGTCGCAAAGTTAGCAAGTACAAGAAATTTGAAAATTGTACGTAATTGCACAGTAGTGCTTATGGTCGATGCCGTTTCTCGGCTTCAGAGCTACTTTCTTGACTGTATTTTGAGTTAAGCAGTTGGCGCGACTCCAGTTCTAGCCTTAAAAGTCAAATGTTGTGTGATTCCTCCATGGCAACATAGCTGCCCGAGGTCGCAAAGTTAGCAAGTACAAGAAATTTGAAAATTGTACGTAATTGCACAGTAGTGCCTATGGTCGATGCCGTTTCTCGGCTTCAGAGCTAATTTCTTGACTGTATTTTGAGTTAAGCAGTTGGCGCGACTCCAGTTCTAGCCTTAAAAGTCAAATCTTGCGTGATTCCTCGATGGTAACATAGCTGCCCGAGGTCGCAAAGTTAGCAAGTACAAGAAATTTGAAAATTGTACGTAATTGCACAGTAGTGCTTATGGTCGATGCCGTTTCTCGGCTTCAGAGCTACTTTCTTGAGTGTATTTTGAGTTAATCAGTTGGCGCGACTTCAGTTCTAGCCTATAAAGTCAAATCTTGTGTGATTCCTCGATGGTAACATAGCTGCCCGAGGTCGCAAAGTTAGCAAGTACAAGAAATTTGAAAATTGTACGTAATTGCACAGTAGTGCTTATGGTCGATGCCGTTTCTCGGCTTCAGAGCTACTTTCTTGACTGTATTTAGAGTTAAGCAGTTGGCGCGACTTCAGTTCTAGCCTATAAAGTCAAATGTTGTGTGATTCCTCCATGGTAACATAGCTGCCCGAGGTCGCAAAGTTAGCAAGTACAAGAAATTTGAAAATTGTACGTAATTGCACAGTAGTGCTTATGTTCGATGCCGTTTCTCGGCTTCAGAGCTACTTTCTTGACTGTATTTTGAGTTAAGCAGTTGGCGCGACTCCAGTTCTAGCCTTAAAAGTCAAATGTTGTGTGATTCCTCCATGGCAACATAGCTGCCCGAGGTCGCAAATTTAGCAAGTACAAGAAATTTGAAAATTGTACGTAATTGCACAGTAGTGCTTATGGTCAATCCCGTTTCTCAGCTTCAGAGCTACTTTCTTGACTGTATTTTGAGTTAAGCAGTTGGCGCGACTTCAGTTCTAGCCTATAAAGTCAAATGTTGTGTGATTCCTCCATGGTAACATAGCTGCCCGAGGTCGCAAAGTTAGCAAGTACAAGACATTTGAAAATTGTACGTAATTGCACAGTAGTGCTTATGGTCGATGCCGTTTCTCGGCTTCAGAGCTACTTTCTTGACTGTATTTTTAGTTAAGCAGTTGGCGCGACTCCAGTTCTAGCCTTAAAAGTCAAATCTTGCGTGATTCCTGCATGGTAATATAGCTGCCCGAGGTCGCAAATTTAGCAAGTACAAGAAATTTGAAAATTGTACGTAATTGCACAGTAGTGCTTATGGTCAATCCCGTTTCTCAGCTTCAGAGCTACTTTCTTGACTGTATTTTGAGTTAAGCAGTTGGCGCGACTTCAGTTCTAGCCTATAAAGTCAAATCTTGTGTGATTCCTCCATGGTAACATAGCTGCCCGAGGTCGCAAAGTTAGCAAGTACAAGAAATTTGAAAATTGTACGTAATTGCACAGTAGTGCTTATGGTCGATGCCGTTTCTCGGCTTCAGAGCTACTTTCTTGACTGTATTTTGAGTTAAGCAGTTGGCGCGACTTCAGTTCTAGCCTATAAAGTCAAATCTTGTGTGATTCCTCGATGGTAACATAGCTGCCCGAGGTCGCAAAGTTAGCAAGTACAAGAAATTTGAAAATTGTACGTAATTGCACAGTAGTGCTTATGGTCGATGCCGTTTCTCGGCTTCAGAGCTACTTTCTTGACTGTATTTTGAGTTAAGCAGTTGGCGCGACTCCAGTTCTAGCCTTAAAAGTCAAATGTTGTGTGATTCCTCCATGTTAACATAGCTGTCCGAGGTCGCAAAGTTAGCAAGTACAAGAAATTTGAAAATTGTATGTAATTCCACAGTAGTGCTTATGGTCGATGCCGTTTCTCGGCTTCAGAGCTACTTTCTTGACTGTATTTTGAGTTAAAAAGTTGGCGCGACTTCAGTTCTAGCCTATAAAGTCAAAGGTTGTGTGATTCCTCCATGGTAACATAGCTGCCCGAGGTCGCAAAGTTAGCAAGTACAAGAAATTTGAAAATTGTACGTAATTGCACAGTAGTGCTTATGGTCGATCCCGTTTCTCAGCTTCAGAGCTACTTTCTTGACTGTATTTTGAGTTAAGCAGTTGGCGCGACTCCAGTTCTAGCCTTAAAAGTCAAATGTTGTGTGATTCCTCCATGGTAACATAGCTGCCCGAGGTCGCAAAGTTAGCAAGTACAAGAAATTTGAAAATTGTACGTAATTGCACAGTAGTGCTTATGGTCGATGCCGTTTCTCGGCTTCAGAGCTACTTTCTTGACTGTATTTTGAGTTAAACAGTTGGCGCGACTTCAGTTCTAGCCTATAAAGTCAAATGTTGTGTGATTCCTCCATGGTAACATAGCTGCCCGAGGTCGCAAAGTTAGCAAGTACAAGAAATTTGAAAATTGTACGTAATTGCACAGTAGTGCTTATGGTCGATGCCGTTTCTCGGCTTCAGAGCTACTTTCTTGACTGTATTTTGAGTTAAGCAGTTGGCGCGACTGCAGTCCTAGCCTTAAAAGTAAAATGTTGTGTGATTCCTCCATGGTAACATAGCTGCCCGAGGTCGCAAAGTTAGCAAGTACAAGAAATTTGAAAATTGTACGTAATTGCACAGTAGTGCTTATGGTCGATGCCGTTTCTCGGCTTCAGAGCTACTTTCTTGACTGTATTTTGAGTTAAGCAGTTGGCGCGACTCCAGTTCTAGCCTTAAAAGTCAAATCTTGCGTGATTCCTCCATGGTAACATAGCTGCCCGAGGTCGCAAAGTTAGCAAGTACAAGAAATTTGAAAATTGTACGTAATTGCACAGTAGTGCTTATGGTCGATGCCGTTTCTCGGCTTCAGAGCTACTTTCTTGACTGTATTTTGAGTTAAGCAGTTGGCGCGACTCCAGTTCTAGCCTTAAAAGTCAAATGTTGTGTGATTCCTCCATGGCAACATAGCTGCCCGAGGTCGCAAAGTTAGCAAGTACAAGAAATTTGAAAATTGTACGTAATTGCACAGTAGTGCCTATGGTCGATGCCGTTTCTCGGCTTCAGAGCTAATTTCTTGACTGTATTTTGAGTTAAGCAGTTGGCGCGACTCCAGTTCTAGCCTTAAAAGTCAAATCTTGCGTGATTCCTCGATGGTAACATAGCTGCCCGAGGTCGCAAAGTTAGCAAGTACAAGAAATTTGAAAATTGTACGTAATTGCACAGTAGTGCTTATGGTCGATGCCGTTTCTCGGCTTCAGAGCTACTTTCTTGACTGTATTTTGAGTTAAGCAGTTGGCGCGACTTCAGTTCTAGCCTATAAAGTCAAATCTTGTGTGATTCCTCCATGGTAACATAGCTGCCCGAGGTCGCAAAGTTAGCAAGTACAAGAAATTTGAAAATTGTACGTAATTGCACAGTAGTGCTTATGGTCGATGCCGTTTCTCGGCTTCAGAGCTACTTTCTTGACTGTATTTTAAGTTAAGCAGTTGGCGCGACTTCAGTTCTAGCCTATAAAGTCAAATCTTGTGTGATTCCTCCATGGTAACATAGCTGCCCGAGGTCGCAAAGTTAGCAAGTACAAGAAATTTGAAAATTGTACGTAATTGCACAGTAGTGCTTATGGTCGATGCCGTTTCTCGGCTTCAGAGCTACTTTCTTGACTGTATTTTGAGTTAAGCAGTTGGCGCGACTGCAGTTCTAGCCTTAAAAGTCAAATCTTGCGTGATTCCTCCATGGCAACATAGCTGCCCGAGGTCGCAAAGTTAGCAAGTACAAGAAATTTGAAAATTGTATGTAATTGCACAGTAGTGCTTATGGTCGATGCCGTTTCTCGGCTTCAGAGCTACTTTCTTGACTGTATTTTGAGTTAGGCAGTTGGCGCGACTCCAGTTCTAGCCTTAAATGTCAAATGTTGTGTGATTCCTCCATGGTAACATAGCTGCCCGAGGTCGCAAAGTTAGCAAGTACAAGAAATTTGAAAATTGTACGTAATTGCACAGTAGTGCTTATGGTCGATGCTGTTTCTCGGCTTCAGAGCTACTTTCTTGACTGTATTTTGAGTTAAGCAGTTGGCGCGACTCCAGTTCTAGCCTTAAAAGTCAAATGTTGTGTGATTCCTCCATGGTGACATAGCTGCCCGAGGTCGCAAAGTTAGCAAGTACAAGAAATTTGAAAATTGTACGTAATTGCACAGTAGTGCTTATGGTCGATGCCGTTTCTCGGCTTCAGAGCTACTTTCTTGACTGTATTTTGAGTTAAGCAGTTGGCGCGACTCCAGTTCTAGCCTTAAAAGTCAAATGTTGTGTGATTCCTCCATGGTAACATAGCTGCCCGAGGTCGCAAAGTTAGCAAGTACAAGAAATTTGAAAATTGTACGTAATTGCACAGTAGTGCTTATGGTCGATGCCGTTTCTCGGCTTCAGAGCTACTTTCTTGACTGTATTTTGAGTTAAGCAGTTGGCGCGACTTCAGTTCTAGCCTATAAAGTCAAATCTTGTGTGATTCCTCCATGGTAACATAGCTGCCCGAGGTCGCAAAGTTAGCAAGTACAAGAAATTTGAAAATTGTACGTAATTGCACAGTAGTGCTTATGGTCGATGCCGTTTCTCGGCTTCAGAGCTACTTTCTTGACTGTATTTTGAGTTAAGCAGTTGGCGCGACTCCAGCTCTAGCCTTAAAAGTCAAATCTTGCGTGATTCCTCCATGGTAACATAGCTGCCCGAGGTCGCAAAGTTAGCAAGTACAAGAAATTTGAAAATTGTACGTAATTGCACAGTAGTGCTTATGGTCGATCCCGTTTCTCAGCTTCAGAGCTACTTTCTTGACTGTATTTTGAGTTAAGCAGTTGGCGCGACTCCAGTTCTAGCCTTAAAAGTCAAATGTTGTGTGATTCCTCCATGGTAACATAGCTGCCTGAGGTCGCAAAGTTAGCAAGTACAAGAAATTTGAAAATTGTACGTAATTGCACAGTAGTGCTTATGGTCGATGCCGTTTCTCGGCTTCAGAGCTACTTTCTTGACTGTATTTTGAGTTAAGCAGTTGGCGCGACTTCAGTTCTAGCCTATAAAGTCAAATCTTGCGTGATTCCTCCATGGTAACATAGCTGCCCGAGGTCGCAAAGTTAGCAAGTACAAGAAATTTGAAAATTGTACGCGATTGCTCAGTAGTGCTTATGGTCGATCCCGTTTCTCAGCTTCAGAGCTACTTTCTTGAGTGTATTTTGAGTTAACCAGTTGGCACGACTCCAGTTCTAGCCTTAAAAGTCAAATGTTGTGTGATTCCTCCATGGTAACATAGCTGCCCGAGGTCGCAAAGTTAGCAAGTACAAGAAATTTGAAAATTGTACGTAATTGCACAGTAGTGCTTATGGTCGATGCCGTTTCTCGGCTTCAGAGCTACTTTCTTGACTGTATTTTGAGTTAAGCAGTTGGCGCGACTTCAGTTATAGCCTATAAAGTCAAATCTTGTGTGATTCCTCCATGGTAACATAGCTGCCCGAGGTCGCAAAGTTAGCAAGTACAAGAAATTTGAAAATTGTACGTAATTGCACAGTAGTGCTTATGGTCGATGCCGTTTCTCGGCTTCAGAGCTACTTTCTTGACTGTATTTTGAGTTAAGCAGTTGGCGCGACTTCAGTTATAGCCTATAAAGTCAAATCTTGTGTGATTCCTCCATGGTAACATAGCTGCCCGAGGTCGCAAAGTTAGCAAGTACAAGAAATTTGAAAATTGTACGTAATTGCACAGTAGTGCTTATGGTCGATGCCGTTTCTCGGCTTCAGAGCTACTTTCTTGACTGTATTTTGAGTTAAGCAGTTGGCGCGACTTCAGTTCTAGCCTATAAAGTCAAATGTTGTGTGATTCCTCCATGGTAACATAGCTGCCCGAGGTCGCAAAGTTAGCAAGTACAAGAAATTTGAAAATTGTACGTAATTGCACAGTAGTGCTTATGGTCGATGCCGTTTCTCGGCTTCAGAGCTACTTTCTTGACTGTATTTTGAGTTAAGCAGTTGGCGAACTTCAGTTCTAGCCTATAAAGTCAAATCTTGCGTGATTCCTCCATGGTAACATAGCTGCCCGAGGTCGCAAAGTTAGCAAGTACAAGAAATTTGAAAATTGTACGTAATTGCACAGTAGTGCTTATGGTCGATGCCGTTTCTCGGCTTCAGAGCTACTTTCTTGACTGTATTTTGAGTTAAGCAGTTGGCGCGATTCCAGTTCTAGCCTATAAAGTCAAATGTTGTGTGATTCCTCCATGATAACATAGCTGCCCGAGGTCGCAAAGTTAGCAAGTACAAGAAATTTGAAAATTGTACGTAATTGCACAGTAATGCTTATGGTCGATGCCGTTTCTCGGCTTCAGAGCTACTTTCTTGACTGTATTTTGAGTTAAGCAGTTGGCGCGACTTCAGTTCTAGCCTATAAAGTCAAATCTTGTGTGATTCCTCGATGGTAACATAGCTGCCCGAGGTCGCAAAGTTAGCAAGTACAAGAAATTTGAAAATTGTACGTAATTGCACAGTAGTGCTTATGGTCGATGCCGTTTCTCGGCTTCAGAGCTACTTTCTTGACTGTATTTTGAGTTAAGCAGTTGGCGCGACTTCAGTTCTAGCCTATAAAGTCAAATCTTGCGTGATTCCTCGATGGTAACATAGCTGCCCGAGGTCGCAAAGTTAGCAAGTACAAGAAATTTGAAAATTGTACGTAATTGCACAGTAGTGCTTATGGTCGATGCCGTTTCTCGGCTTCAGAGCTACTTTCTTGACTGTATTTTGAGTTAAGCAGTTGGCGCGACTTCAGTTCTAGCCTATAAAGTCAAATCTTGTGTGATTCCTCGATGGTAACATAGCTGCCCGAGGTCGCAAAGTTAGCAAGTACAAGAAATTTGAAAATTGTACGTAATTGCACAGTAGTGCTTATGGTCGATGCCGTTTCTCGGCTTCAGAGCTACTTTCTTGACTGTATTTTGAGTTAAGCAGTTGGCGCGACTTCAGTTCTAGCCTATAAAGTCAAATCTTGCGTGATTCCTCGATGGTAACATAGCTGCCCGAGGTCGCAAAGTTAGCAAGTACAAGAAATTTGAAAATTGTACGTAATTGCACAGTAGTGCTTATGGTCGATGCCGTTTCTCGGCTTCAGAGCTACTTTCTTGACTGTATTTTGAGTTAAGCAGTTGGCGCGACTCCAGTTCTAGCCTTAAAAGTCAAATGTTGTGTGATTCCTCCATGGTAACATAGCTGCCCGAGGTCGCAAAGTTAGCAAGTACAAGAAATTTGAAAATTGTACGTAATTGCACAGTAGTGCTTATGATCGATGCCGTTTCTCGGCTTCAGAGCTACTTTCTTGACTGTATTTTGAGTTAAGCAGTTGGCGCGACTTCAGTTATAGCCTATAAAGTCAAATCTTGTGTGATTCCTCCATGGTAACATAGCTGCCCGAGGTCGCAAAGTTAGCAAGTACAAAAAATTTGAAAATTGTACGTAATTGCACAGTAGTGCTTATGGTCGATGCCGTTTCTCGGCTTCAGAGCTACTTTCTTGACTGTATTTTGAGTTAAGCAGTTGGCGCGACTTCAGTTCTAGCCTATAAAGTCAAATGTTGTGTGATTCCTCCATGGTAACATAGCTGCCCGAGGTCGCAAAGTTAGCAAGTACAAGAAATTTGAAAATTGTACGTAATTGCACAGTAGTGCTTATGGTCGATGCCGTTTCTCGGCTTCAGAGCTACTTTCTTGACTGTATTTTGAGTTAAGCAGTTGGCGAACTTCAGTTCTAGCCTATAAAGTCAAATCTTGCGTGATTCCTCCATGGTAACATAGCTGCCCGAGGTCGCAAAGTTAGCAAGTACAAGAAATTTGAAAATTGTACGTAATTGCACAGTAGTGCTTATGGTCGATGCCGTTTCTCGGCTTCAGAGCTACTTTCTTGACTGTATTTTGAGTTAAGCAGTTGGCGCGATTCCAGTTCTAGCCTATAAAGTCAAATGTTGTGTGATTCCTCCATGATAACATAGCTGCCCGAGGTCGCAAAGTTAGCAAGTACAAGAAATTTGAAAATTGTACGTAATTGCACAGTAGTGCTTATGGTCGATGCCGTTTCTCGGCTTCAGAGCTACTTTCTTGACTGTATTTTGAGTTAAGCAGTTGGCGCGACTTCAGTTCTAGCCTATAAAGTCAAATCTTGTGTGATTCCTCGATGGTAACATAGCTGCCCGAGGTCGCAAAGTTAGCAAGTACAAGAAATTTGAAAATTGTACGTAATTGCACAGTAGTGCTTATGGTCGATGCCGTTTCTCGGCTTCAGAGCTACTTTCTTGACTGTATTTTGAGTTAAGCAGTTGGCGCGACTTCAGTTCTAGCCTATAAAGTCAAATCTTGCGTGATTCCTCGATGGTAACATAGCTGCCCGAGGTCGCAAAGTTAGCAAGTACAAGAAATTTGAAAATTGTACGCGATTGCACAGTAGTGCTTATGGTTGATCCCGTTTCTCAGCTTCAGAGCTACTTTCTTAAGTGTAGTTTGAGTTAAGCAGTTGGCGCGACTCCAGTTCTAGCCTTAAAAGTCAAATGTTGTGTGATTCCTCCATGGTAACATAGCTGCCCGAGGTCGCAAAGTTAGCAAGTACAAGAAATTTGAAAATTGTACGTAATTGCACAGTAGTGCTTATGGTCGATGCCGTTTCTCGGCTTCAGAGCTACTTTCTTGACTGTATTTTGAGTTAAGCAGTTGGCGCGACTCCAGTTCTAGCCTTAAAAGTCAAATGTTGTGTGATTCCTCCATGGTAACATAGCTGCCCGAGGTCGCAAAGTTAGCAAGTACAAGAAATTTGAAAATTGTACGTAATTGCACAGTAGTGCTTATGGTCGATGCCGTTTCTCGGCTCCAGAGCTACTTTCTTGACTGTATTTTGAGTTAAGCAGTTGGCGCGACTCCAGCTCTAGCCTTAAAAGTCAAATCTTGCGTGATTCCTCCATGGTAACATAGCTGCCCGAGGTCGCAAAGTTAGCAAGTACAAGAAATTTGAAAATTGTACGTAATTGCACAGTAGTGCTTATGGTCGATGCCGTTTCTCGGCTTCAGAGCTACTTTCTTGACTGTATTTTGAGTTAAGCAGTTGGCGCGACTTCAGTTCTAGCCTATAAAGTCAAATCTTGCGTGATTCCTCCATGGTAACATAGCTGCCCGAGGTCGCAAAGTTAGCAAGTACAAGAAATTTGAAAATTGTACGCGATTGCACAGTAGTGCTTATGGTCGATCCCGTTTCTCAGCTTCAGAGCTACTTTCTTGAGTGTATTTTGAGTTAAGCAGTTGGCACGACTCCAGTTCTAGCCTTAAAAGTCAAATGTTGTGTGATTCCTCCATGGTAACATAGCTGCCCGAGGTCGCAAAGTTAGCAAGTACAAGAAATTTGAAAATTGTACGTAATTGCACAGTAGTGCTTATGGTCGATGCCGTTTCTCGGCTTCAGAGCTACTTTCTTGACTGTATTTTGAGTTAAGCAGTTGGCGCGACTTCAGTTATAGCCTATAAAGTCAAATCTTGTGTGATTCCTCCATGGTAACATAGCTGCCCGAGGTCGCAAAGTTAGCAAGTACAAGAAATTTGAAAATTGTACGTAATTGCACAGTAGTGCTTATGGTCGATGCCGTTTCTCGGCTTCAGAGCTACTTTCTTGACTGTATTTTGAGTTAAGCAGTTGGTGCGACTCCAGTTCTAGCCTTAAAAGTCAAATCTTGCGTGATTCCTGCATGGTAACATAGCTGCCCGAGGTCGCAAAGTTAGCAAGTACAAGAAATTTGAAAATTGTACGTAATTGCACAGTAGTGCTTATGGTCGATCCCGTTTCTCGGCTTCAGAGCTACTTTCTTGACTGTATTTTGAGTTAAGCAGTTGGCGCGACTTCAGTTCTAGCCTATAAAGTCAAATGTTGTGTGATTCCTCCATGGTAACATAGCTGCCCGAGGTCGCAAAGTTAGCAAGTACAAGAAATTTGAAAATTGTACGTAATTGCACAGTAGTGCTTATGGTCGATGCCGTTTCTCGGCTTCAGAGCTACTTTCTTGACTGTATTTTGAGTTAAGCAGTTGGCGAACTTCAGTTCTAGCCTATAAAGTCAAATCTTGCGTGATTCCTCCATGGTAACATAGCTGCCCGAGGTCGCAAAGTTAGCAAGTACAAGAAATTTGAAAATTGTACGTAATTGCACAGTAGTGCTTATGGTCGATGCCGTTTCTCGGCTTCAGAGCTACTTTCTTGACTGTATTTTGAGTTAAGCAGTTGGCGCGACTTCAGTTCTAGCCTATAAAGTCAAATCTTGTGTGATTCCTCGATGGTAACATAGCTGCCCGAGGTCGCAAAGTTAGCAAGTACAAGAAATTTGAAAATTGTACGTAATTGCACAGTAGTGCTTATGGTCGATGCCGTTTCTCGGCTTCAGAGCTACTTTCTTGACTGTATTTTGAGTTAAGCAGTTGGCGCGACTTCAGTTCTAGCCTATAAAGTCAAATCTTGCGTGATTCCTCGATGGTAACATAGCTGCCCGAGGTCGCAAAGTTAGCAAGTACAAGAAATTTGAAAATTGTACGCGATTGCACAGTAGTGCTTATGGTCGATGCCGTTTCTCGGCTTCAGAGCTACTTTCTTGACTGTATTTTGAGTTAAGCAGTTGGCGCGACTGCAGTTCTAGCCTTAAAAGTAAAATGTTGTGTGATTCCTCCATGGTAACATAGCTGCCCGAGGTCGCAAAGTTAGCAAGTACAAGAAATTTGAAAATTGTACGTAATTGCACAGTAGTGCTTATGGTCGATCCCGTTTCTCAGCTTCAGAGCTACTTTGTTGACTGTATTTTGAGTTAAGCAGTTGGCGCGACTCCAGTTCTAGCCTTAAAAGTCAAATGTTGTGTGATTCCTGCATGGTAACATAGCTGCCCGAGGTCGCAAAGTTAGCAAGTACAAGAAATTTGAAAATTGTACGTAATTGCACAGTAGTGCTTATGGCCGATGCCGTTTCTCAGCTTCAGAGCTACTTTCTTGACTGTATTTTGAGTTAAACAGTTGGCGCGACTTCAGTTCTAGCCTATAAAGTCAAATGTTGTGTGATTCCTCCATGGTAACATAGCTGCCCGAGGTCGCAAAGTTAGCAAGTACAAGAAATTTGAAAATTGTACGTAATTGCACAGTAGTGCTTATGGTCGATGCCGTTTCTCGGCTTCAGAGCTACTTTCTTGACTGTATTTTGAGTTAATCAGTTGGCGCGACTCCAGTTCTAGCCTTAAAAGTCAAATCTTGCGTGATTCCTGCATGGTAACATAGCTGCCCGAGGTCGCAAAGTTAGCAAGTACAAGAAATTTGAAAATTGTACGTAATTGCACAGTAGTGCTTATGGTCGATCCCGTTTCTCGGCTTCAGAGCTACTTTCTTGACTGTATTTTGAGTTAAGCAGTTGGCGCGACTTCAGTTCTAGCCTATAAAGTCAAATGTTGTGTGATTCCTCCATGGTAACATAGCTGCCCGAGGTCGCAAAGTTAGCAAGTACAAGAAATTTGAAAATTGTACGTAATTGCACAGTAGTGCTTATGGTCGATGCCGTTTCTCGGCTTCAGAGCTACTTTCTTGACTGTATTTTGAGTTAAGCAGTTGGCGAACTTCAGTTCTAGCCTATAAAGTCAAATCTTGCGTGATTCCTCCATGGTAACATAGCTGCCCGAGGTCGCAAAGTTAGCAAGTACAAGAAATTTGAAAATTGTACGTAATTGCACAGTAGTGCTTATGGTCGATGCCGTTTCTCGGCTTCAGAGCTACTTTCTTGACTGTATTTTGAGTTAAGCAGTTGGCGCGATTCCAGTTCTAGCCTATAAAGTCAAATGTTGTGTGATTCCTCCATGATAACATAGCTGCCCGAGGTCGCAAAGTTAGCAAGTACAAGAAATTTGAAAATTGTACGTAATTGCACAGTAGTGCTTATGGTCGATGCCGTTTCTCGGCTTCAGAGCTACTTTCTTGACTGTATTTTGAGTTAAGCAGTTGGCGCGACTTCAGTTCTAGCCTATAAAGTCAAATCTTGTGTGATTCCTCGATGGTAACATAGCTGCCCGAGGTCGCAAAGTTAGCAAGTACAAGAAATTTGAAAATTGTACGTAATTGCACAGTAGTGCTTATGGTCGATGCCGTTTCTCGGCTTCAGAGCTACTTTCTTGACTGTATTTTGAGTTAAGCAGTTGGCGCGACTCCAGTTCTAGCTTTAAAAGTAAAATCTTGCGTGATTCCTGCATGGTAATATAGCTGCCCGAGGTCGCAAATTTAGCAAGTACAAGAAATTTGAAAATTGTACGTAATTGCACAGTAGTGCTTATGGTCGATGCCGTTTCTCGGCTTCAGAGCTACTTTCTTGACTGTATTTTTAGTTAAGCAGTTGGCGCGACTCTAGTTCTAGCCTTAAAAGTCAAATCTTGCGTGATTCCTCCATGGTAACATAGCTGCCCGAGGTCGCAAAGTTAGCAAGTACAAGAAATTTGAAAATTGTACGTAATTGCACGGTAGTGCTTATGGTCGATGCCGTTTCTCGGCTTCAGAGCTACTTTCTTGACTGTATTTTGAGTTAAGCAGTTGGCGCGACTCCAGTTCTAGCCTTAAAAGTCAAATCTTGTGTGATTCCTCCATGGTAACATAGCTGCCCGAGGTCGCAAAGTTAGCAAGTACAAGAAATTTGAAAATTGTACGTAATTGCACAGTAGTGCTTATGGTCGATGCCGTTTCTCGGCTTCAGAGCTACTTTCTTGACTGTATTTTGAGTTAAACAGTTGGCGCGACTTCAGTTCTAGCCTTAAAAGTCAAATCTTGCGTGATTCCTTAATGGTAACATAGCTGCCCGAGGTCGCAATATTAGCAAGTACAAGAAATTTGAAAATTGTACGTAATTGCACAGTAGTGCTTATGGTCGATGCCGTTTCTCGGCTTCAGAGCTACTTTCTTGACTGTATTTTGAGTTAAGCAGTTGGCGCGACTCCAGTTCTAGCCTTAAAAGTCAAATGTTGTGTGATTCCTCCTTGGTAACATAGCTGCCCGAGGTCGCAAAGTTAGCAAGTACAAGAAATTTGAAAATTGTACGCAATTGCACAGTAGTGCTTATGGTCGATCCCGTTTCTCAGCTTCACAGCTACTTTCTTGAGTGTATTTTGAGTTAAGCAGTTGGCGCGACTCCAGTTCTAGCCTATAAAGTCAAATGTTGTGTGATTCCTCCATGGTAACATAGCTGCCCGAGGTCGCAAAGTTAGCAAGGACAAGAAATTTGAAAATTGTACGTAATTGCACAGTAGTGCTTATGGTCGATGCCGTTTCTCGGCTTCAGAGCTACTTTCTTGACTGTATTTTGAGTTAAGCAGTTGGCGCGACTTCAGTTCTAGCCTATAAAGTCAAATCTTGTGTGATTCCTCCATGGTAACATAGCTGCCCGAGGTCGCAAAGTTAGCAAGTACAAGAAATTTGAAAATTGTACGTAATTGCACAGTAGTGCTTATGGTCGATGCCGTTTCTCGGCTTCAGAGCTACTTTCTTGACTGTATTTTGAGTTAAGCAGTTGGCGCGACTCCAGTTCTAGCCTTAAAAGTCAAATGTTGTGTGATTCCTCCATGGTAACATAGCTGCCCGAGGTCGCAAAGTTAGCAAGTACAAGAAATTTGAAAATTGTATGTAATTGCACAGTAGTGCTTATGGTCGATCCCGTTTCTCAGCTTCAGAGCTACTTTCTTGACTGTATTTTGAGTTAAGCAGTTGGAGCGACTTCAGTTCTAGCCTATAAAGTCAAATCTTGTGTGATTCCTCGATGGTAACATAGCTGCCCGAGGTGGCAAAGTTAGCAAGTACAAGAAATTTGAAAATTGTACGTAATTGCACAGTAGTGCTTATGGTCGATGCCGTTTCTCGGCTTCAGAGCTACTTTCTGGACTGTATTTTGAGTTAAGCAGTTGGCGCGACTCCAATTCTAGCCTTAAAAGTCAAATGTTGTGTGATTCCTCCATGTTAACATAGCTGCCCGAGGTCGCAAAGTTAGCAAGTACAAGAAATTTGAAAATTGTACGTAATTGCACAGTAGTGCTTATGGTCGATCCCGTTTCTCAGCTTCAGAGCTACTTTCTTGAGTGTATTTTGAGTTAAGCAGTTGGCGCGACTCCAGTTCTAGCCTTAAAAGTCAAATGTTGTGTGATTCCTCCATGGTAACATAGCTGCCCGAGGTCGCAAAGTTAGCAAGTACAAGAAATTTAAAAATTGTACGTAATTGCACAGTAGTGCTTATGGTCGATGCCGTTTCTCGGCTTCAGAGCTACTTTCTTGACTGTATTTTTAGTTAAGCATTTGGCGCGACTCCAGTTCTAGCCTTAAAAGTCAAATCTTGCGTGATTCCTCCATGGTAACATAGCTGCCCGAGGTCGCAAAGTTAGCAAGTACAAGAAATTTGAAAATTGTACGTAATTGCACAGTAGTGCTTATGGTCGATGCCGTTTCTCGGCTTCAGAGCTACTTTCTTGACTGTATTTTGAGTTAAGCAGTTGGCGCGACTCCAGTTCTAGCCTTAAAAGTCAAATCTTGCGTGATTCCCCCATGGTAACATAGCTGCCCGAGGTCGCAAAGTTAGCAAGTACAAGAAATTTGAAAATTGTACGTAATTGCACAGTATTATGGTCGATGCCGTTTCTCGGCTTCAGAGCTACTTTCTTGATTGTATTTTGAGTTAATCAGTTGGCGCGACTCCAGTTCTAGCCATAAAAGTCAAATCTTGCGTGATTCCTGCATGGTAATATAGCTGCCCGAGGTCGCAAACTTAGCAAGTACAAGAAATTTGAAAATTGTACGTAATTGCACAGTAGTGCTTATGGTCGATGCCGTTTCTCGGCTTCAGAGCTACTTTCTTGACTGTATTTTGAGTTAAGCAGTTGGCGCGACTTCAGTTCTAGCCTATAAAGTCAAATCTTGTGTGATTCCTCGATGGTAACATAGCTGCCCGAGGTCGCAAAGTTAGCAAGTACAAGAAATTTGAAAATTGTACGTAATTGCACAGTAGTGCTTATGGTCGATGCCGTTTCTCGGCTTCAGAGCCACTTTCTTGACTGTATTTTGAGTTAGGCAGTTGGCGCGACTCCATTTCTAGCCTTAAAAGTCAAATGTTGTGTGATTCCTCGATGGTAACATAGCTGCCCGAGGTCGCAAAGTTAGCAAGTACAAGAAATTTGAAAATTGTACGTAATTGCACAGTAGTGCTTATGGTCGATGCCGTTTCTCGGCTTCAGAGCTACTTTCTTGACTGTATTTTGAGTTAGGCAGTTGGCGCGACTCCAGTTCTAGCCTTAAAAGTCAAATGTTGTGTGATTCCTCCATGGTAACATAGCTGCCCGAGGTCGCAAAGTTAGCAAGTACAAGAAATTTGAAAATTGTACGTAATTGCACAGTAGTGCTTATGGTCGATGCCGTTTCTCGGCTTCAGAGCTACTTTCTTGACTGTATTTTGAGTTAAACAGTTGGCGCGACTTCAGTTCTAGCCTATAAAGTCAAATGTTGTGTGATTCCTCCATGGTAACATAGCTGCCCGAGGTCGCTAAGTTAGCAAGTACAAGAAATTTGAAAATTGTACGTAATTGCACAGTAGTGCTTATGGTCGATGCCGTTTCTCGGCTTCAGAGCTACTTTCTTGACTGTATTTTTAGTTAAGCAGTTGGCGCGACTCCAGTTCTAGCCTTAAAAGTCAAATCTTGCGTGATTCCTGCATGGTAATATAGCTGCCCGAGGTCGCAAATTTAGCAAGTACAAGAAATTTGAAAATTGTACGTAATTGCACAGTAGTGCTTATGGTCGATGCCGTTTCTCGGCTTCAGAGCTACTTTCTTGACTGTATTTTGAGTTAAGCAGCTGGCGCGACTCCAGTTCTAGCCTTAAAAGTCAAATGTTGTGTGATTCCTCCATGGTAACATAGCTGCCCGAGGTCGCAAAGTTAGCAAGTACAAGAAATTTGAAAATTGTACGTAATTGCACAGTAGTGCTTATGGTCGATGCCGTTTCTCGGCTTCAGAGCTACTTTCTTGACTGTATTTTGAGTTAAGCAGTAGGCGCGACTCCATTTCTAGCCTTAAAAGTCAAATCTTGGGTGATTCCTCGATGGTAACATAGCTGCCCGAGGTCGCAAAGTTAGCAAGTACAAGAAATTTGAAAATTGTATGTAATTGCACAGTAGTGCTTATGGTCGATGCCGTTTCTCGGCTTCAGAGCTACTTTCTTGACTGTATTTTGAGTTAAGCAGTTGGCGCGACTCCAGTTCTAGCCTTAAAAGTCAAATGTTGTGTGATTCCTCCATGGTAACATAGCTGCCCGAGGTCGCAAAGTTAGCAAGTACAAGAAATTTGAAAATTGTACGTAATTGCACAGTAGTGCTTATGGTCGATGCCGTTTCTCGGCTTCAGAGCTACTTTCTTGACTGTATTTTGAGTTAGGCAGTTGGCGCGACTCCAGTTCTAGCCTTAAAAGTCAAATGTTGTGTGATTCCTCCATGGTAACATAGCTGCCCGAGGTCGCAAAGTTAGCAAGTACAAGAAATTTGAAAATTGTACGCGATTGCACAGTAGTGCTTATGGTCGATGCCGTTTCTCGGCTTCAGAGCTACTTTCTTGACTGTATTTTGAGTTAAGCAGTTGGCGCGACTCCAGTTCTAGCCTTAAGAGTCAAATCTTGCGTGATTCCTCCATGGTAACATAGCTTCCCGAGGTCGCAAAGTTAGCAAGTACAAGAAATTTGAAAATTGTACGTAATTGCACAGTAGTGCTTATGGTCGATGCAGTTTCTCGGCTTCAGAGCTACTTTCTTGACTGTATTTTTAGTTAAGCAGTTGGCGCGACTCCAGTTCTAGCCTATAAAGTCAAATCTTGTGTGATTCCTCCATGGTAACATAGCTGCCCGAGGTCGCAAAGTTAGCAAGTTCGAGAAATTTGAAAATTGTACGTAATTGCACAGTAGTGCTTATGGTCGATCCCGTTTCTCAGCTTCAGAGCTACTTTCTTGACTGTATTTTGAGTTAAGCAGTTGGCACGACTCCAGTTCTAGCCTTAAAAGTCAAATGTTGTGTGATTCCTCCATGGTAACATAGCTGCCCGAGGTCGCAAAGTTAGCAAGTACAAGAAATTTGAAAATTGTACGTAATTGCACAGTAGTGCTTATGGTCGATGCCGTTTCTCGGCTTCAGAGCTACTTTCTTGACTGTATTTTGAGTTAAGCAGTTGGCGCGACTCCAGTTCTAGCCTTAAAAGTCAAATCTTGCGTGATTCCTCCATGTTAACATAGCTGCCCGAGGTCGCAAAGTTAGCAAGTTCGAGAAATTTGAAAATTGTACGTAATTGCACAGTAGTGCTTATGGTCGATCCCGTTTCTCAGCTTCAGAGCTACTTTCTTGACTGTATTTTGAGTTAAGCAGTTGGCACGACTCCAGTTCTAGCCTTAAAAGTCAAATGTTGTGTGATTCCTCCATGGTAACATAGCTGCCCGAGGTCGCAAAGTTAGCAAGTACAAGAAATTTGAAAATTGTACGTAATTGCACAGTAGTGCTTATGGTCGATGCCGTTTCTCGGCTTCAGAGCTACTTTCTTGACTGTATTTTGAGTTAAGCAGTTGGCGCGACTCCAGTTCTAGCCTTAAAAGTCAAATCTTGCGTGATTCCTCCATATTAACATAGCTGCCCGAGGTCGCAAAGTTAGCAAGTACAAGAAATTTGAAAATTGTACCTAATTGCACGGTAGTGCTTATGGTCGATGCCGTTTCTCGGCTTCAGAGGTACTTTCTTGACTGTATTTTTAGTTAAGCAGTTGGCGCGACTCCAGTTCTAGCCTATAAAGTCAAATCTTGTGTGATTCCTCCATGGTAACATAGCTGCCCGAGGTCGCAAAGTTAGCAAGTAGAAGAAATTTGAAAATTGTACGTAATTGCACAGTAGTGCTTATGGTCGATGCCGTTTCTCGGCTTCAGAGCTACTTTCTTGACTGTATTTTTAGTTAAGCAGTTGGCGCGACTCCAGTTCTAGCCTTAAAAGTCAAATCTTGCGTGATTCCTCCATGGTAACATAGCTGCCCGAGGTCGCAAAGTTAGCAAGTACAAGAAATTTGAAAATTGTACGTAATTGCACAGTAGTGCTTATGGTCGATGCCGTTTCTCGGCTTCAGAGCTACTTTCTTGACTGTATTTTTAATTAAGCAGTTGGCGCGACTCCAGTTCTAGCCTATAAAGTCAAATCCTGTGTGATTCCTCCATGGTAACATAGCTGCCCGAGGTCGCAAAGTTAGCAAGTACAAGAAATTTGAAAATTGTACGTAATTGCACAGTAGCGCTTATGGTCGATGCCGTTTCTCGGCTTCAGAGCTACTTTCTTGACTGTATTTTGAGTTAAGCAGTTGGCGCGACTGCAGTTCTAGCCTTAAAAGTCAAATCTTGCGTGATTCCTCCATGGTAACATAGCTGCCCGAGGTCGCAAATTTAGCAAGTACAAGAAATTTGAAAATTGTACGCGATTGCACAGTAGTGCTTATGGTCGATGCCGTTTCTCGGCTTCAGAGCTACTTTCTTGACTGTATTTTGAGTTAAGCAGTTGGCGCGACTTCAGTTCTAGCCTATAAAGTCAAATGTTGTCTGATTCCTCCATGGTAACATAGCTGCCCGAGGTCGCTAAATTTGCAAGTACAAGAAATTTGAAAATTGTACGCGATTGCACAGTAGTGCTTATGGTCGATGCCGTTTCTCGGCTTCAGAGCTACTTTCTTGACTGTATTTTGAGTTAAGCAGTTGGCGCGACTCCATTTCTAGCCTTAAAAGTCAAATCTTGCGTGATTCCTCCATGGTAACATAGCTGCCCGAGGTCGCAAAGTTAGCAAGTACAAGAAATTTGAAAATTGTACGTAATTGCACAGTAGTGCTTATGGTCGATGCCGTTTCTCGGCTTCAGAGCTACTTTCTTGACTGTATTTTTAGTTAAGCAGTTGGCGCGACTCCAGTTCTAGCCTTAAAAGTCAAATCTTGCGTGATTCCTCCATGGTAACATAGCTGCCCGAGGTCGCAAAGTTAGCAAGTACAAGAAATTTGAAAATTGTACGTAATTGCACAGTAGTGCTTATGGTCGATCCCGTTTCTCAGCTTCAGAGCTACTTTCTTGACTGTATTTTGAGTTAAGCAGTTGGCGCGACTTCAGTTCTAGCCTTAAAAGTAAAATGTTGTGTGATTCCTCCATGGTAACATAGCTGCCCGAGGTCGCAAAGTTAGCAAGTACAAGAAATTTGAAAATTGTACGTAATTGCACAGTAGTGCTTATGGTCGATGCCGTTTCTCGGCTTCAGAGCTACTTTCTTGACGGTATTTTTAGTTAAGCAGTTGGCGCGACTTCAGTTCTAGCCTATAAAGTCAAATGTTTTGTGATTCCTCCATGGTAACATAGCTGCCCGAGGTCGCAAATTTAGCAAGTACAAGAAATTTGAAAATTGTACGTAATTGCACAGTAGTGCTTATGGTCGATGCCGTTTCTCGGCTTCAGAGCTACTTTCTTGACTGTATTTTGAGTTAGGCAGTTGGCGCGACTCCAGTTCTAGCCTTAAAAGTCAAATGTTGTGTGATTCCTCCATGGTAACATAGCTGCCCGAGGTCGCAAAGTTAACAAGTACAAGAAATTTGAAAATTGTACGTAATTGCACAGTAGTGCTTATGGTCGATGCCGTTTCTCGGCTTCAGAGCTACTTTCTTGACTGTATTTTGAGTTAAGCAGTTGGCGCGACTGCAGTTCTAGCCTTAAAAGTCAAATCTTGCGTGATTCCTCCATGGTAACATAGCTGCCCGAGGTCGCAAAGTTAGCAAGTACAAGAAATTTGAAAATTGTACGTAATTGCACAGTAGTGCTTATGGTCGATGCCGTTTCTCGGCTTCAGAGCTACTTTCTTGACTGTATTTTGAGTTAAACAGTTGGCGCGACTTCAGTTCTAGCCTATAAAGTCAAATGTTGTGTGATTCCTCCATGGTAACATAGCTGCCCGAGGTCGCAAAGTTAGCAAGTACAAGAAATTTGAAAATTGTACGTAATTGCACAGTAGTGCTTATGGTCGATGCCGTTTCTCGGCTTCAGAGCTACTTTCTTGACTGTATTTTGAGTTAAGCAGTTGGCGCGACTCCAGTTCTAGCCTTAAAAGTCAAATCTTGCGTGATTCCTCCATGGTAACATAGCTGCCCGAGGTCGCAAAGTTAGCAAGTACAAGAAATTTGAAAATTGTACGTAATTGCACAGTAGTGCTTATGGTCGATGCCGTTTCTCGGCTTCAGAGCTACTTTCTTGACTGTATTTTTAGTTAATCAGTTGGCGAGACTCCAGTTCTAGCCTTAAAAGTCAAATCTTGTGTGATTCCTCGATGGTAACATAGCTGCCCGAGGTCGCAAAGTTAGCAAGTACAAGAAATTTGAAAATTGTACGTAATTGCACAGTAGTGCTTATGGTCGATGCCGTTTCTCGGCTTCAGAGCTACTTTCTTGACTGTATTTTGAGTTAAGCAGTTGGCGCGACTTCAGTTCTAGCCTATAAAGTCAAATCTTGTGTGATTCCTCCATGGTAACCTAGCTGCCCGAGGTCGCAAAGTTAGCAAGTACAAGAAATTTGAAAATTGTACGTAATTGCACAGCAGTGCTTATGGTCGATGCCGTTTCTCGGCTTCAGAGCTACTTTCTTGACTGTATTTTGATTTAAGCAGTTGGCGCGACTTCAGTTCTAGCCTATAAAGTCAAATCTTGTGTGATTCCTCGATGGTAACATAGCTGCCCGAGGTCGCAAAGTTAGCAAGTACAAGAAATTTGAAAATTGTACGTAATTGCACAGTAGTGCTTATGGTCGATGCCGTTTCTCGGCTTCAGAGCTACTTTCTTGACTGTATTTTGAGTTAAGCAGTTGGCGCGACTCCAGTTCTAGCCTTAAAAGTCAAATCTTGCGTGATTCCTCGATGGTAACATAGCTGCCCGAGGTCGCAAAGTTAGCAAGTACAAGAAATTTGAAAATTGTACGTAATTGCACAGTAGTGCTTATGGTCGATGCCGTTTCTCGGCTTCAGAGCTACTTTCTTGACTGTATTTTGAGTTAAGCAGTTGGTGCGACTTCAGTTCTAGCCTATAAAGTCAAATCTTGTGTGATTCCTCCATGGTAACATAGCTGCCCGAGGTCGCAAAGTTAGCAAGTACAAGAAATTTGAAAATTGTACGTAATTGCACAGTAGTGCTTATGGTCGATGCCGTTTCTCGGCTTCAGAGCTACTTTCTTGACTGTATTTTGAGTTAAGCAGTTGGCGCGACTCCAGTTCTAGCCTTAAAAGTCAAATCTTGCGTGATTCCTCCATGGTAACATAGCTGCCCGAGGTCGCAAAGTTAGCAAGTACAAGAAATTTGAAAATTGTACGTAATTGCACAGTAGTGCTTATGGTCGATGCCGTTTCTCGGCTTCAGAGCTACTTTCTTGACTGTATTTTTAGTTAAGCAGTTGGCGCGACTTCAGTTCTAGCCTATAAAGTCAAATCTTGTGTGATTCCTCCATGGTAACATAGCTGCCCGAGGTCGCAAAGTTAGCAAGTACAAGAAATTTGAAAATTGTACGTAATTGCACAGTAGTGCTTATGGTCGATGCCGTTTCTCGGCTTCAGAGCTACTTTCTTGACTGTATTTTGAGTTAGGCAGTTGGCGCGACTCCAGTTCTAGCCTTAAAAGTCAAATGTTGTGTGATTCCTCCATGGTAACATAGCTGCCCGAGGTCGCAAAGTTAGCAAGTACAAGAAATTTGAAAATTGTACGTAATTGCACAGTAGTGCTTATGGTCGATCCCGTTTCTCGGCTTCAGAGCTACTTTCTTGACTGTATTTTGAGTTAGGCAGTTGGCGCGACTCCAGTTCTAGCCTTAAAAGTCAAATGTTGTGTGATTCCTCCATGGTAACATAGCTGCCCGAGGTCGCAAAGTTAGCAAGTACAAGAAATTTGAAAATTGTACGTAATTGCACAGTAGTGCTTATGGTCGATGCCGTTTCTCGGCTTCAGAGCTACTTTCTTGACTGTATTTTGAGTTAAGCAGTTGGCGCGACTTCAGTTCTAGCCTATAAAGTCAAATCTTGTGTGATTCCTCCATGGTAACATAGCTGCCCGAGGTCGCAAAGTTAGCAAGTACAAGAAATTTGAAAATTGTACGTAATTGCACAGTAGTGCTTATGGTCGATGCCGTTTCTCGGCTTCAGAGCTACTTTCTTGACTGTATTTTGAGTTAAGCAGTTGGCGCGACTTCAGTTCTAGCCTATAAAGTCAAATCTTGTGTGATTCCTCGATGGTAACATAGCTGCCCGAGGTCGCAAAGTTAGCAAGTACAAGAAATTTGAAAATTGTACGTAATTGCACAGTAGTGCTTATGGTCGATGCCGTTTCTCAGCTTCAGAGCTACTTTCTTGACTTTATTTTGAGTTAAGCAGTTGGCGCGACTCCAGTTCTAGCCTTAAAAGTCAAATGTTGTGTGATTCCTCCATGGTAACATAGCTGCCCGAGGTCGCAAAGTTAGCAAGTACAAGAAATTTGAAAATTGTACGTAATTGCACAGTAGTGCTTATGGTCGATGCCGTTTCTCGGCTTCAGAGCTACTTTCTTGACGGCATTTTGAGTTAGGCAGTTGGCGCGACTCCAGTTCTAGCCTTAAAAGTCAAATGTTGTGTGATTCCTCCATGGTAACGTAGCTGCCCGAGGTCGCAAAGTTAGCAAGTACAAGAATTTGAAAATTGTACGTAATTGCACAGTAGTGCTTATGGTCGATGCCGTTTCTCGGCTTCAGAGCTACTTTCTTGACGGTATTTTTAGTTAAGCAGTTGGCGCGACTCCAGTTCTAGCCTTAAAAGTCAAATCTTGTGTGATTCCTCCATGGTAACATAGCTGCCCGAGGTCGCAAAGTTAGCAAGTACAAGAAATTTGAAAATTGTACGTAATTGCACAGTAGTGCTTATTGTCGATCCCGTTTCTCAGCTTCAGAGCTACTTTCTTGACTGTATTTTGAGTTAAGCAGTTGGCGCGACTCCAGTTCTAGCCTTAAAAGTCAAATCTTGCGTGATTCCTCCATGGTAACATAGCTGCCCGAGGTCGCAAAGTTAGCAAGTACAAGAAATTTGAAAATTGTACGTAATTGCACAGTAGTGCTTATGGTCGATGCCGTTTCTCGGCTTCAGAGCTACTTTCTTGACTGTATTTTGAGTTAAGCAGTTGGCGCGACTTCAGTTCTAGCCTATAAAGTCAAATCTTGTGTGATTCCTCCATGGTAACATAGCTGCCCGAGGTCGCAAAGTTAGCAAGTACAGGAAATTTGAAAATTGTACGTAATTGCACAGTAGTGCTTATGGTCGATGCCGTTTCTCGGCTTCAGAGCTACTTTCTTGACTGTATTTTGAGTTAAGCAGTTGGCGCGGCTCCAGTTCTAGCCTTAAAAGTCAAATGTTGTGTGATTCCTCCACGGTAACATAGCTGCCCGAGGTCGCAAAGTTAGCAAGTACAAGAAATTTGAAAATTGTACGTAATTGCACAGTAGTGCTTATGGTCGATGCCGTTTCTCGGCTTCAGAGCTACTTTCTTGATTGTATTTTGAGTTAGGCAGTTGGCGCGACTCCAGTTCTAGCCTTAAAAGTCAAATGTTGTGTGATTCCTCCATGGTAACATAGCTGCCCGAGGTCGCAAAGTTAGCAAGTACAAGAAATTTGAAAATTGTACGTAATTGCACAGTAGTGCTTATGGTCGATGCCGTTTCTCGGCTTCAGAGCTACTTTCTTGACTGTACTTTGAGTTAAGCAGTTGGCGCGACTTCAGTTCTAGCCTATAAAGTCAAATCTTGTGTGATTCCTCCATGGTAACATAGCTGCCCGAGGTCGCAAAGTTAGCAAGTACAAGAAATTTGAAAATTGTACGTAATTGCACAGTAGTGCTTATGGTCGATGCCGTTTCTCGGCTTCAGAGCTACTTTCTTGACTGTATTTTGAGTTAAGCAGTTGGCGCGACTCCAGTCCTAGCCTTAAAAGTCAAATCGTGCGTGATTCCTCCATGGTAACATAGCTGCCCGAGGTCGCAAAGTTAGCAAGTACAAGAAATTTGAAAATTGTACGTAATTGCACAGTACTGCTTATGGTCGATGCCGTTTCTCGGCTTCAGAGCTACTTTCTTGACTGTATTTTGAGTTAAGCAGTTGGCGCGACTTCAGTTCTAGCCTATAAAGTCAAATCTTGTGTGATTCCTCCATGGTAACATAGCTGCCCGAGGTCGCAAAGTTAGCAAGTACAAGAAATTTGAAAATTGTACGTAATTGCACAGTAGTGCTTATGGTCGATGCCGTTTCTCGGCTTCAGAGCTACTTTCTTGACTGTATTTTTAGTTAAGCAGTTGGCGCGACTTCAGTTCTAGCCTATAAAGTCAAATGTTGTGTGATTCCTCCATGGTAACATAGCTGCCCGAGGTCGCAAAGTTAGCAAGTACAAGAAATTTGAAAATTGTACGTAATTGCACAGTAGTGCTTATGGTCGATGCCGTTTCTCGGCTTCAAAGCTACTTTCTTGACTGTATTTTGAGTTAAGCAGTTGGCGCGACTCCAGTTCTAGCCTTAAAAGTCAAATGTTGTGTGATTCCTCCATGGTAACATAGCTGCCCGAGGTCGCAAAGTTAGCAAGTACAAGAAATTTGAAAATTGTACGTAATTGCACAGTAGTGCTTATTGTCGATCCCGTTTCTCAGCTTCAGAGCTACTTTCTTGACTGTATTTCGAGTTAAGCAGTTGGCGCGACTCCAGTTCTAGCCTTAAAAGTCAAATGTTGTGTGATTCCTCCATGGTAACATAGCTGCCCGAGGTCGCAAAGTTAGCAAGTACAAGAAATTTGAAAATTGTACGTAATTGCACAGTAGTGGTTATGGTCGATGCCGTTTCTCGGCTTCAGAGCTACTTTCTTGACTGTATTTTTAGTTAAGCAGTTGGCGCGACTCCAGTTCTAGCCTTAAAAGTCAAATGTTGTGTGATTCCTCCATGGTAACATAGCTGCCCGAGGTCGCAAAGTTAGCAAGTACAAGAAATTTGAAAATTGTACGTAATTGCACAGTAGTGCTTATGGTCGATGCCGTTTCTCGGCTTCAGAGCTACTTTCTTGACTGTATTTTGAGTTAAGCAGTTGGCGCGACTGCAGTTCTAGCCTTAAAAGTCAAATCTTGCGTGATTCCTCCATGGTAACATAGCTGCCCGAGGTCGCAAAGTTAGCAAGTACAAGAAATTTGAAAATTGTACGTAATTGCACAGTAGTGCTTATGGTCGATGCCGTTTCTCGGCTTCAGAGCTACTTTCTTGACTGTATTTTGAGTTAAACAGTTGGCGCGACTTCAGTTCTAGCCTATAAAGTCAAATGTTGTGTGATTCCTCCATGGTAACATAGCTGCCCGAGGTCGCAAAGTTAGCAAGTACAAGAAATTTGAAAATTGTACGTAATTGCACAGTAGTGCTTATGGTCGATGCCGTTTCTCGGCTTCAGAGCTACTTTCTTGACTGTATTTTGAGTTAAGCAGTTGGCGCGACTCCAGTTCTAGCCTTAAAAGTCAAATCTTGCGTGATTCCTCCATGGTAACATAGCTGCCCGAGGTCGCAAAGTTAGCAAGTACAAGAAATTTGAAAATTGTACGTAATTGCACAGTAGTGCTTGTGGTCGATGCCGTTTCTCGGCTTCAGAGCTACTTTCTTGACTGTATTTTTAGTTAAGCAGTTGGCGCGACTCCAGTTCTAGCCTTAAAAGTCAAATCTTGCGTGATTCCTCCATGGTAACATAGCTGCCCGAGGTCGCAAAGTTAGCAAGTACAAGAAATTTGAAAATTGTACGTAATTGCACAGTAGTGCTTATGGTCGATGCCGTTTCTCGGCTTCAGAGCTACTTTCTTGACTGTATTTTGATTTAAGCAGTTGGCGCGACTTCAGTTCTAGCCTATAAAGTCAAATCTTGTGTGATTCCTCCATGGTAACATAGCTGCCCGAGGTCGCAAAGTTAGCAAGTACAAGAAATTTGAAAATTGTACGAAATTGCACAGTAGTGCTTATGGTCGATGCCGTTTCTCGGCTTCAGACCTACTTTCTTGACTGTATTTTGATTTAAGCAGTTGGCGCGACTTCAGTTCTAGCCTATAAAGTCAAATCTTGTGTGATTCCTCGATGGTAACATAGCTGCCCGAGGTCGCAAAGTTAGCAAGTACAAGAAATTTGGAAATTGTACGTAATTGCACAGTAGTGCTTATGGTCGATGCCGTTTCTCGGCTTCAGAGCTACTTTCTTGACTGTATTTTGAGTTAAGCAGTTGGTGACTCCAGTTCTAGCCTTAAAAGTCAAATGTTGTGTGATTCCTCCATGGTAACATAGCTGCCCGAGGTCGCAAAGTTAGCAAGTACAAGAAATTTGAAAATTGTACGTAATTGCACAGTAGTGCTTATGGTCAATGCCGTTTCTCGGCTTCAGAGCTACTTTCTTGACTGTATTTTGAGTTAAGCAGTTGGCGCGACTGCAGTTCTAGCCTTAAAAGTCAAATCTTGCGTGATTCCTCCATGGTAACATAGCTGCCCGAGGTCGCAAAGTTAGCAAGTACAAGAAATTTGAAAATTGTACGTAATTGCACAGTAGTGCTTATGGTCGATGCCGTTTCTCGGCTTCAGAGCTACTTTCTTGACTGTATTTTGAGTTAAACAGTTGGCGCGACTTCAGTTCTAGCCTATAAAGTCAAATGTTGTGTGATTCCTCCATGGTAACATAGCTGCCCGAGGTCGCAAAGTTAGCAAGTACAAGAAATTTGAAAATTGTACGTAATTGCACAGTAGTGCTTATGGTCGATGCCGTTTCTCGGCTTCAGAGCTACTTTCTTGACTGTATTTTGAGTTAAGCAGTTGGCGCGACTCCAGTTCTAGCCTTAAAAGTCAAATCTTTCGTGATTCCTCCATGGTAACATAGCTGCCCGAGGTCGCAAAGTTAGCAAGTACAAGAAATTTGAAAATTGTACGTAATTGCACAGTAGTGCTTATGGTCGATGCCGTTTCTCGGCTTCAGAGCTACTTTCTTGACTGTATTTTTAGTTAAGCAGTTGGCGCGACTCCAGTTCTAGCCTTAAAAGTCAAATCTTGCGTGATTCCTCCATGGTAACATAGCTGCCCGAGGTCGCAAAGTTAGCAAGTACAAGAAATTTGAAAATTGTACGTAATTGCACAGTAGTGCTTATGGTCGATGCCGTTTCTCGGCTTCAGAGCTACTTTCTTGAGTGTATTTTGATTTAGGCAGTTGGCGCGACTTCAGTTCTAGCCTATAAAGTCAAATGTTGTGTGATTCCTCCATGGTAACATAGCTGCCCGAGGTCGCAAAGTTAGCAAGTACAAGAAATTTGAAAATTGTACGTAATTGCACAGTAGTGCTTATGGTCGATGCCGTTTCTCGGCTTCAGAGCTACTTTCTTGACTGTATTTTGATTTAAGCAGTTGGCGCGACTTCAGTTCTAGCCTATAAAGTCAAATCTTGTGTGATTCCTCGATGGTAACATAGCTGCCCGAGGTCGCAAAGTTAGCAAGTACAAGAAATTTGAAAATTGTACGTAATTGCACAGTAGTGCTTATGGTCGATGCCGTTTCTCGGCTTCAGAGCTACTTTCTTGACTGTATTTTTAGTTAAGCAGTTGGCGCGACTTCAGTTCTAGCCTATAAAGTCAAATCTTGTGTGATTCCTCCATGGTAACATAGCTGCCCGAGGTCGCAAAGTTAGCAAGTACAAGAAATTTGAAAATTGTACGTAATTGCACAGTAGTGCTTATGGTCGATGCCGTTTCTCGGCTTCAGAGCTACTTTCTTGACTGTATTTTGAGTTAAGCAGTTGGCGCGACTTCAGTTCTAGCCTATAAAGTCAAATCTTGTGTGATTCCTCCATGGTAACATAGCTGCCCGAGGTCGCAAAGTTAGCAAGTACAAGAAATTTGAAAATTGTACGTAATTGCACAGTAGTGCTTATGGTCGATGCCGTTTCTCGGCTTCAGAGCTACTTTCTTGACTGTATTTTTAGTTAAGCAGTTGGCGCGACTTCAGTTCTAGCCTATAAAGTAAAATCTTGTGTGATTCCTCCATGGTAACATAGCTGCCCGAGGTCGCAAAGTTAGCAAGTACAAGAAATTTGAAAATTGTACGTAATTGCACAGTAGTGCTTATGGTCGATGCCGTTTCTCGGCTTCAGAGCTACTTCCTTGACTGTATTTTGAGTTAGGCAGTTGGCGCGACTTCAGTTCTAGCCTATAAAGTCAAATCTTGTGTGATACCTCCATGGTAACATAGCTGCCCGAGGTCGCAAAGTTAGCAAGTACAAGAAATTTGAAAATTGTACGTAATTGCACAGTAGTGCTTATGGTCGATGCCGTTTCTCGGCTTCAGAGCTACTTTCTTGACTGTATTTTGAGTTAGGCAGTTGGCGCGACTCCAGTTCTAGCCTTAAAAGTCAAATCTTGCGTGATTCCTCCATGGTAACATAGCTGCCCGAGGTCGCAAAGTTAGCAAGTACAAGAAATTTGAAAATTGTACGTAATTGCACAGTAGTGCTTATGGTCGATGCCGTTTCTCGGCTTCAGAGCTACTTTCTTGACTGTATTTTGAGTTAAGCAGTTGGCGCGACTCCAGTTCTAGCCTTAAAAGTCAAATCTTGCGTGATTCCTCCATGGTAACATAGCTGCCCGAGGTCGCAAAGTTAGCAAGTACAAGAAATTTGAAAATTGTACGTAATTGCACAGTAGTGCTTATGGTCGATGCCGTTTCTCGGCTTCAGAGCTACTTTCTTGACTGTATTTTGAGTTAAGCAGTTGGCGCGACTTCAGTTCTAGCCTATAAAGTCAAATCTTGTGTGATTCCTCCATGGTAACATAGCTGCCCGAGGTCGCAAAGTTAGCAAGTACAAGAAATTTGAAAATTGTACGTAATTGCACAGTAGTGCTTATGGTCGATGCCGTTTCTCGGCTTCAGAGCTACTTTCTTGACTGTATTTTTAGTTAAGCAGTTGGCGCGACTTCAGTTCTAGCCTATAAAGTCAAATCTTGTGTGATTCCTCCATGGTAACATAGCTGCCCGAGGTCGCAAAGTTAGCAAGTACAAGAATTTTGAAAATTGTACGTAATTGCACAGTAGTGCTTATGGTCGATGCCGTTTCTCGGCTTCAGAGCTACTTTCTTGACTGTATTTTGAGTTAGGCAGTTGGCGCGACTCCAGTTCTAGCCTTAAAAGTCAAATCTTGCGTGATTCCTCCATGGTAACATAGCTGCCCGAGGTCGCAAAGTTAGCAAGTACAAGAAATTTGAAAATTGTACGTAATTGCACAGTAGTGCTTATGGTCGATACCGTTTCTCGGCTTCAGAGCTACTTTCTTGACTGTATTTTTAGTTAAGCAGTTGGCGCGACTCCAGTTCTAGCCTTAAAAGTCAAATGTTGTGTGATTCCTCCATGGTAACATAGCTGCCCGAGGTCGCAAAGTTAGCAAGTACAAGAAATTTGAAAATTGTACGTAATTGCACAGTAGTGCTTATGGTCGATGCCGTTTCTCGGCTTCAGAGCTACTTTCTTGACTGTATTTTGAGTTAGGCAGTTGGCGCGACTCCAGTTCTAGCCTTAAAAGTCAAATGTTGTGTGATTCCTCGATGGTAACATAGCTGCCCGAGGTCGCAAAGTTAGCAAGTACAAGAAATTTGAAAATTGTACGTAATTGCACAGTAGTGCTTATGGTCGATGCCGTTTCTCGGCTTCAGAGCTACTTTCTTGACTGTATTTTGAGTTAAGCAGTTGGCGCGACTCCAGTTCTAGCCTTAAAAGTCAAATGTTGTGTGATTCCTCCATGGTAACATAGCTGCCCGAGGTCGCAAAGTTAGCAAGTACAAGAAATTTGAAAATTGTACGTAATTGCACAGTAGTGCTTATGGTAGATGCCGTTTCTCGGCTTCAGAGCTACTTTCTTGATTGTATTTTTAGTTAAGCAGTTGGCGCGACTCCAGTTCTAGCCTTAAAAGTCAAATGTTGTGTGATTCCTCGATGGTAACATAGCTGCCCGAGGTCGCAAAGTTAGCAAGTACAAGAAATTTGAAAATTGTACGTAATTGCACAGTAGTGCTTATGGTCGATACCGTTTCTCGGCTTCAGAGCTACTTTCTTGACTGTATTTTTAGTTAAGCAGTTGGCGCGACTTCAGTTCTAGCCTATAAAGTCAAATCTTGTGTGATTCCTCGATGGTAACATAGCTGCCCGAGGTCGCAAAGTTAGCAAGTACAAGAAATTTGAAAATTGTACGTAATTGCACAGTAGTGCTTATGGTCGATGCCGTTTCTCAGCTTCAGAGCTACTTTCATGACTTTATTTTGAGTTAAGCAGTTGGCGCGACTCCAGTTCTAGCCTTAAAAGTCAAATGTTGTGTGATTCCTCCATGGTAACATAGCTGCCCGAGGTCGCAAAGTTAGCAAGTACAAGAAATTTGAAAATTGTACGTAATTGCACAGTAGTGCTTATGGTCGATGCCGTTTCTCGGCTTCAGAGCTACTTTCTTGACGGCATTTTGAGTTAGGCAGTTGGCGCGACTCCAGTTCTAGCCTTAAAAGTCAAATCTTGTGTGATTCCTCCATGGTAACATAGCTGCCCGAGGTCGCAAAGTTAGCAAGTACAAGAAATTTGAAAATTGTACGTAATTGCACAGTAGTGCTTATTGTCGATCCCGTTTCTCAGCTTCAGAGCTACTTTCTTGACTGTATTTTGAGTTAAGCAGTTGGCGCGACTCCAGTTCTAGCCTTAAAAGTCAAATCTTGCGTGATTCCTCCATGGTAACATAGCTGCCCGAGGTCGCAAAGTTAGCAAGTACAAGAAATTTGAAAATTGTACGTAATTGCACAGTAGTGCTTATGGTCGATGCCGTTTCTCGGCTTCAGAGCTACTTTCTTGACTGTATTTTGAGTTAAGCAGTTGGCGCGACTTCAGTTCTAGCCTATAAAGTCAAATCTTGTGTGATTCCTCCATGGTAACATAGCTGCCCGAGGTCGCAAAGTTAGCAAGTACAGGAAATTTGAAAATTGTACGTAATTGCACAGTAGTGCTTATGGTCGATGCCGTTTCTCGGCTTCAGAGCTACTTTCTTGACTGTATTTTGAGTTAAGCAGTTGGCGCGGCTCCAGTTCTAGCCTTAAAAGTCAAATGTTGTGTGATTCCTCCACGGTAACATAGCTGCCCGAGGTCGCAAAGTTAGCAAGTACAAGAAATTTGAAAATTGTACGTAATTGCACAGTACTGCTTATGGTCGATGCCGTTTCTCGGCTTCAGAGCTACTTTCTTGACTGTATTTTGAGTTAAGCAGTTGGCGCGACTTCAGTTCTAGCCTATAAAGTCAAATCTTGTGTGATTCCTCCATGGTAACATAGCTGCCCGAGGTCGCAAAGTTAGCAAGTACAAGAAATTTGAAAATTGTACGTAATTGCACAGTAGTGCTTATGGTCGATGCCGTTTCTCGGCTTCAGAGCTACTTTCTTGACTGTATTTTTAGTTAAGCAGTTGGCGCGACTTCAGTTCTAGCCTATAAAGTCAAATGTTGTGTGATTCCTCCATGGTAACATAGCTGCCCGAGGTCGCAAAGTTAGCAAGTACAAGAAATTTGAAAATTGTACGTAATTGCACAGTAGTGCTTATGGTCGATGCCGTTTCTCGGCTTCAAAGCTACTTTCTTGACTGTATTTTGAGTTAAGCAGTTGGCGCGACTCCAGTTCTAGCCTTAAAAGTCAAATGTTGTGTGATTCCTCCATGGTAACATAGCTGCCCGAGGTCGCAAAGTTAGCAAGTACAAGAAATTTGAAAATTGTACGTAATTGCACAGTAGTGCTTATTGTCGATCCCGTTTCTCAGCTTCAGAGCTACTTTCTTGACTGTATTTCGAGTTAAGCAGTTGGCGCGACTCCAGTTCTAGCCTTAAAAGTCAAATGTTGTGTGATTCCTCCATGGTAACATAGCTGCCCGAGGTCGCAAAGTTAGCAAGTACAAGAAATTTGAAAATTGTACGTAATTGCACAGTAGTGGTTATGGTCGATGCCGTTTCTCGGCTTCAGAGCTACTTTCTTGACTGTATTTTTAGTTAAGCAGTTGGCGCGACTCCAGTTCTAGCCTTAAAAGTCAAATGTTGTGTGATTCCTCCATGGTAACATAGCTGCCCGAGGTCGCAAAGTTAGCAAGTACAAGAAATTTGAAAATTGTACGTAATTGCACAGTAGTGCTTATGGTCGATGCCGTTTCTCGGCTTCAGAGCTACTTTCTTGACTGTATTTTGAGTTAAGCAGTTGGCGCGACTGCAGTTCTAGCCTTAAAAGTCAAATCTTGCGTGATTCCTCCATGGTAACATAGCTGCCCGAGGTCGCAAAGTTAGCAAGTACAAGAAATTTGAAAATTGTACGTAATTGCACAGTAGTGCTTATGGTCGATGCCGTTTCTCGGCTTCAGAGCTACTTTCTTGACTGTATTTTGAGTTAAACAGTTGGCGCGACTTCAGTTCTAGCCTATAAAGTCAAATGTTGTGTGATTCCTCCATGGTAACATAGCTGCCCGAGGTCGCAAAGTTAGCAAGTACAAGAAATTTGAAAATTGTACGTAATTGCACAGTAGTGCTTATGGTCGATGCCGTTTCTCGGCTTCAGAGCTACTTTCTTGACTGTATTTTGAGTTAAGCAGTTGGCGCGACTCCAGTTCTAGCCTTAAAAGTCAAATCTTGCGTGATTCCTCCATGGTAACATAGCTGCCCGAGGTCGCAAAGTTAGCAAGTACAAGAAATTTGAAAATTGTACGTAATTGCACAGTAGTGCTTGTGGTCGATGCCGTTTCTCGGCTTCAGAGCTACTTTCTTGACTGTATTTTTAGTTAAGCAGTTGGCGCGACTCCAGTTCTAGCCTTAAAAGTCAAATCTTGCGTGATTCCTCCATGGTAACATAGCTGCCCGAGGTCGCAAAGTTAGCAAGTACAAGAAATTTGAAAATTGTACGTAATTGCACAGTAGTGCTTATGGTCGATGCCGTTTCTCGGCTTCAGAGCTACTTTCTTGACTGTATTTTGATTTAAGCAGTTGGCGCGACTTCAGTTCTAGCCTATAAAGTCAAATCTTGTGTGATTCCTCCATGGTAACATAGCTGCCCGAGGTCGCAAAGTTAGCAAGTACAAGAAATTTGAAAATTGTACGAAATTGCACAGTAGTGCTTATGGTCGATGCCGTTTCTCGGCTTCAGACCTACTTTCTTGACTGTATTTTGATTTAAGCAGTTGGCGCGACTTCAGTTCTAGCCTATAAAGTCAAATCTTGTGTGATTCCTCGATGGTAACATAGCTGCCCGAGGTCGCAAAGTTAGCAAGTACAAGAAATTTGGAAATTGTACGTAATTGCACAGTAGTGCTTATGGTCGATGCCGTTTCTCGGCTTCAGAGCTACTTTCTTGACTGTATTTTGAGTTAAGCAGTTGGTGACTCCAGTTCTAGCCTTAAAAGTCAAATGTTGTGTGATTCCTCCATGGTAACATAGCTGCCCGAGGTCGCAAAGTTAGCAAGTACAAGAAATTTGAAAATTGTACGTAATTGCACAGTAGTGCTTATGGTCAATGCCGTTTCTCGGCTTCAGAGCTACTTTCTTGACTGTATTTTGAGTTAAGCAGTTGGCGCGACTGCAGTTCTAGCCTTAAAAGTCAAATCTTGCGTGATTCCTCCATGGTAACATAGCTGCCCGAGGTCGCAAAGTTAGCAAGTACAAGAAATTTGAAAATTGTACGTAATTGCACAGTAGTGCTTATGGTCGATGCCGTTTCTCGGCTTCAGAGCTACTTTCTTGACTGTATTTTGAGTTAAACAGTTGGCGCGACTTCAGTTCTAGCCTATAAAGTCAAATGTTGTGTGATTCCTCCATGGTAACATAGCTGCCCGAGGTCGCAAAGTTAGCAAGTACAAGAAATTTGAAAATTGTACGTAATTGCACAGTAGTGCTTATGGTCGATGCCGTTTCTCGGCTTCAGAGCTACTTTCTTGACTGTATTTTGAGTTAAGCAGTTGGCGCGACTCCAGTTCTAGCCTTAAAAGTCAAATCTTTCGTGATTCCTCCATGGTAACATAGCTGCCCGAGGTCGCAAAGTTAGCAAGTACAAGAAATTTGAAAATTGTACGTAATTGCACAGTAGTGCTTATGGTCGATGCCGTTTCTCGGCTTCAGAGCTACTTTCTTGACTGTATTTTTAGTTAAGCAGTTGGCGCGACTCCAGTTCTAGCCTTAAAAGTCAAATCTTGCGTGATTCCTCCATGGTAACATAGCTGCCCGAGGTCGCAAAGTTAGCAAGTACAAGAAATTTGAAAATTGTACGTAATTGCACAGTAGTGCTTATGGTCGATGCCGTTTCTCGGCTTCAGAGCTACTTTCTTGAGTGTATTTTGATTTAGGCAGTTGGCGCGACTTCAGTTCTAGCCTATAAAGTCAAATGTTGTGTGATTCCTCCATGGTAACATAGCTGCCCGAGGTCGCAAAGTTAGCAAGTACAAGAAATTTGAAAATTGTACGTAATTGCACAGTAGTGCTTATGGTCGATGCCGTTTCTCGGCTTCAGAGCTACTTTCTTGACTGTATTTTGATTTAAGCAGTTGGCGCGACTTCAGTTCTAGCCTATAAAGTCAAATCTTGTGTGATTCCTCGATGGTAACATAGCTGCCCGAGGTCGCAAAGTTAGCAAGTACAAGAAATTTGAAAATTGTACGTAATTGCACAGTAGTGCTTATGGTCGATGCCGTTTCTCGGCTTCAGAGCTACTTTCTTGACTGTATTTTTAGTTAAGCAGTTGGCGCGACTTCAGTTCTAGCCTATAAAGTCAAATCTTGTGTGATTCCTCCATGGTAACATAGCTGCCCGAGGTCGCAAAGTTAGCAAGTACAAGAAATTTGAAAATTGTACGTAATTGCACAGTAGTGCTTATGGTCGATGCCGTTTCTCGGCTTCAGAGCTACTTTCTTGACTGTATTTTGAGTTAAGCAGTTGGCGCGACTTCAGTTCTAGCCTATAAAGTCAAATCTTGTGTGATTCCTCCATGGTAACATAGCTGCCCGAGGTCGCAAAGTTAGCAAGTACAAGAAATTTGAAAATTGTACGTAATTGCACAGTAGTGCTTATGGTCGATGCCGTTTCTCGGCTTCAGAGCTACTTTCTTGACTGTATTTTTAGTTAAGCAGTTGGCGCGACTTCAGTTCTAGCCTATAAAGTAAAATCTTGTGTGATTCCTCCATGGTAACATAGCTGCCCGAGGTCGCAAAGTTAGCAAGTACAAGAAATTTGAAAATTGTACGTAATTGCACAGTAGTGCTTATGGTCGATGCCGTTTCTCGGCTTCAGAGCTACTTTCTTGACTGTATTTTGAGTTAGGCAGTTGGCGCGACTTCAGTTCTAGCCTATAAAGTCAAATCTTGTGTGATACCTCCATGGTAACATAGCTGCCCGAGGTCGCAAAGTTAGCAAGTACAAGAAATTTGAAAATTGTACGTAATTGCACAGTAGTGCTTATGGTCGATGCCGTTTCTCGGCTTCAGAGCTACTTTCTTGACTGTATTTTGAGTTAGGCAGTTGGCGCGACTCCAGTTCTAGCCTTAAAAGTCAAATCTTGCGTGATTCCTCCATGGTAACATAGCTGCCCGAGGTCGCAAAGTTAGCAAGTACAAGAAATTTGAAAATTGTACGTAATTGCACAGTAGTGCTTATGGTCGATGCCGTTTCTCGGCTTCAGAGCTACTTTCTTGACTGTATTTTGAGTTAAGCAGTTGGCGCGACTCCAGTTCTAGCCTTAAAAGTCAAATCTTGCGTGATTCCTCCATGGTAACATAGCTGCCCGAGGTCGCAAAGTTAGCAAGTACAAGAAATTTGAAAATTGTACGTAATTGCACAGTAGTGCTTATGGTCGATGCCGTTTCTCGGCTTCAGAGCTACTTTCTTTTGACTGTATTTTGAGTTAGGCAGTTGGCGCGACTCCAGTTCTAGCCTTAAAAGTCAAATGTTGTGTGATTCCTCCATGGTAACATAGCTGCCCGAGGTCGCAAAGTTAGCAAGTACAAGAAATTTGAAAATTGTACGTAATTGCACAGTAGTGCTTATGGTCGATGCCGTTTCTCGGCTTCAGAGCTACTTTCTTGACTGTATTTTGAGTTAAGCAGTTGGCGCGACTTCAGTTCTAGCCTATAAAGTCAAATCTTGTGTGATTCCTCCATGGTAACATAGCTGCCCGAGGTCGCAAAGTTAGCAAGTACAAGAAATTTGAAAATTGTACGTAATTGCACAGTAGTGCTTATGGTCGATGCCGTTTCTCGGCTTCAGAGCTACTTTCTTGACTGTATTTTTAGTTAAGCAGTTGGCGCGACTCCAGTTCTAGCCTTAAAAGTAAAATGTTGTGTGATTCCTCCATGGTAACATAGCTGCCCGAGGTCGCAAAGTTAGCAAGTACAAGAAATTTGAAAATTGTACGTAATTGCACAGTAGTGCTTATGGTCGATGCCGTTTCTCGGCTTCAGAGCTACTTTCTTGACTGTATTTTGAGTTAAACAGTTGGCGCGACTCCAGTTCTAGCCTTAAAAGTCAAATCTTGCGTGATTCCTCCATGGTAACATAGCTGCCCGAGGTCGCAAAGTTAGCAAGTACAAGAAATTTGAAAATTGTACGTAATTGCACAGTAGTGCTTATGGTCGATGCCGTTTCTCGGCTTCAGAGCTACTTTCTTGACTGTATTTTGAGTTAAACAGTTGGCGCGACTCCAGTTCTAGCCTTAAAAGTCAAATGTTGTGTGATTCCTCCATGGTAACATAGCTGCCCGAGGTCGCAAAGTTAGCAAGTACAAGAAATTTGAAAATTGTACGTAATTGCACAGTAGCGCTTATGGTCGATGCCGTTTCTCGGCTTCAGAGCTACTTTCTTGACTGTATTTTGAGTTAAGCAGTTGGCGCGACTTCAGTTCTAGCCTATAAAGTCAAATCTTGTGTGATTCCTCCATGGTAACATAGCTGCCCGAGGTCGCAAAGTTAGCAAGTACAAGAAATTTGAAAATTGTACGTAATTGCACAGTAGTGCTTATGGTCGATGCCATTTCTCGGCTTCAGAGCTACTTTCTTGACTGTATTTTTAGTTAAGCAGTTGGCGCGACTCCAGTTCTAGCCTTAAAAGTAAAATGTTGTGTGATTCCTCCATGGTAACATAGCTGCCCGAGGTCGCAAAGTTAGCAAGTACAAGAAATTTGAAAATTGTACGTAATTGCACAGTAGTGCTTATGGTCGATGCCGTTTCTCGGCTTCAGAGCTACTTTCTTGACTGTATTTTGAGTTAGGCAGTTGGCGCGACTCCAGTTCTAGCCTTAAAAGTCAAATCTTGCGTGATTCCTCCATGGTAACATAGCTGCCCGAGGTCGCAAAGTTAGCAAGTACAAGAAATTTGAAAATTGTACGTAATTGCACAGTAGTGCTTATGGTCGATGCCGTTTCTCGGCTTCAGAGCTACTTTCTTGACTGTATTTTGAGTTAAGCAGTTGGCGCGATTCCAGTTCTAGCCTATAAAGTCAAATCTTGTGTGATTCCTCCATGTTAACATAGCTGCCCGAGGTCGCAAAGTTAGCAAGTACAAGAAATTTGAAAATTGTACGTAATTGCACAGTAGTGCTTATGGTCGATGCCGTTTCTCGGCTTCAGAGCTACTTTCTTGACTGTATTTTGAGTTAAGCTGTTGGCGCGACTCCAGTTCTAGCCTTAAAAGTCAAATCTTGCGTGATTCCTCCATGGTAACATAGCTGCCCAAGGTCGCAAAGTTAGCAAGTACAAGAAATTTGAAAATTGTACGTAATTGCACAGTAGTGCTTATGGTCGATGCCGTTTCTCGGCTTCAGAGCTACTTTCTTGACTGTATTTTTAGTTAAGCAGTTGGCGCGACTCCAGTTCTAGCCTTAAAAGTCAAATGTTGTGTGATTCCTCCATGGTAACATAGCTGCCCGAGGTCGCAGAGTTAGCAAGTACAAGAAATTTGAAAATTGTACGTAATTGCACAGTAGCGCTTATGGTCGATGCCGTTTCTCGGCTTCAGAGCTACTTTCTTGACTGTATTTTGAGTTAAGCAGTTGGCGCGACTCCAGTTCTAGCCTTAAAAGTCAAATGTTGTGTGATTCCTCCATGGTAACATAGCTGCCCGAGGTCGCAAAGTTAGCAAGTACAAGAAATTTGAAAATTGTACGTAATTGCACAGTAGTGCTTATGGTCGATGGCGTTTCTCGGCTTCAGAGCTACTTTCTTGACTGTATTTTGAGTTAAGCAGTTGGCGCGACTCCAGTTCTAGCCTTAAAAGTCAAATGTTGTGTGATTCCTCCATGGTAACATAGCTGCCCGAGGTCGCAAAGTTAGCAAGTACAAGAAATTTGAAAATTGTATGTAATTGCACAGTAGTGCTTATGGTCGATCCCGTTTCTCAGCTTCAGAGCTACTTTCTTGACTGTATTTTTAGTTAAGCAGTTGGCGCGACTTCAGTTCTAGCCTATAAAGTCAAATGATGTGTGATTCCTCCATGGTAACATAGCTGCCCGAGGTCGCAAAGTTAGCAAGTACAAGAAATTTGAAAATTGTACGTAATTGCACAATAGTGCTTATGGTCGATGCCGTTTCTCGGCTTCAGAGCTACTTTCTTGACTGTATTTTGAGTTAGGCAGTTGGCGCGACTCCAGTTCTAGCCTTAAAAGTCAAATGTTGTGTGATTCCTCCATGGTAACATAGCTGCCCGAGGTCGCAAAGTTAGCAAGTACAAGAAATTTGAAAATTGTACGTAATTGCACAGTAGTGCTTATGGTCGATGCCGTTTCTCGGCTTCAGAGCTACTTTCTTGACTGTATTTTGAGTTAAGCAGTTGGCGCGACTTCAGTTCTAGCCTATAAAGTCAAATCTTGTGTGATTCCTCCATGGTAACATAGCTGCCCGAGGTCGCAAAGTTAGCAAGTACAAGAAATTTGAAAATTGTACGTAATTGCACAGTAGTGCTTATGGTCGATGCCGTTTCTCGGCTTCAGAGCTACTTTCTTGACTGTATTTTTAGTTAAGCAGTTGGCGCGACTCCAGTTCTAGCCTTAAAAGTAAAATGTTGTGTGATTCCTCCATGGTAACATAGCTGCCCGAGGTCGCAAAGTTAGCAAGTACAAGAAATTTGAAAATTGTACGTAATTGCACAGTAGTGCTTATGGTCGATGCCGTTTCTCGGCTTCAGAGCTACTTTCTTGACTGTATTTTGAGTTAAACAGTTGGCGCGACTCCAGTTCTAGCCTTAAGAGTCAAATGTTGTGTGATTCCTCCATGGTAACATAGCTGCCCGAGGTCGCAAAGTTAGCAAGTACAAGAAATTTGAAAATTGTACGTAATTGCACAGTAGTGCTTATGGTCGATGCCGTTTCTCGGCTTCAGAGCTACTTTCTTGACTGTATTTTTAGTTAAACAGTTGGCGCGACTGCAGTTCTAGCCTTAAAAGTCAAATGTTGTGTGATTCCTCCATGGTAACATAGCTGCCCGAGGTCGCAAAGTTAGCAAGTACAAGAAATTTGAAAATTGTACGTAATTGCACAGTAGTGCTTATGGTCGATGCCGTTTCTCGGTTTCAGAGCTACTTTCTTGACTGTATTTTGAGTTAAGCAGTTGGCGCGACTCCAGTTCTAGCCTTAAAAGTCAAATCTTGCGTGATTCCTCCATGGTAACATAGCTGCCCGAGGTCGCAAAGTTAGCAAGTACAAGAAATTTGAAAATTGTGCGTAATTGCACAGTAGTGCTTATGGTCGATGCCGTTTCTCGGCTTCAGAGCTACTTTCTTGACTGTATTTTGAGTTATGCAGTTGGCGCGATTCCAGTTCTA